>JAVJGG010000009.1:10994651-11016141 GCA_035590195.1 Aviceda cuculoides | reverse complement strand
GTTGGCTCACCTACCAGCTGTGTCAGGAAGTTATCTTCCACACACTCCAGGAACCTCCTAGACTGCTTGCTCTCTGCGGTGTTATAGTTCCAGTAGACATCTAGAAAGTTGAAGTCCCCCACAAGAACAAGGGCACACGATTCTGAGACTACTGCCAGCCACTTGTAGAATGTTTCATCCATCTCTTCCACCCTATTGGGTGGTCTATAACAGACTCCCAGCACAATATCTGCCTTGTTGGCCTTCCCTCTCATCCTTACCCATAAGCACTCCACCTTGTCATCACAATTGTGTAGCTCCGTACATCTCTGTACAACCACAGCTCTGTATATTTGGAAACCTGCTGAGAAAGTTTGGATTCAGGTTTTATTAGTTCCTCAAACTGCAACCCAGCTGGGAAGAGATTTATGTGAAGTGTCAGTGTGATTCTCAAACAGGAAGAAAGTTGATCATGATGAAAAAATAAGATGCAAAGATAGCTTGCCACCCCTCAAAACCCCAAAGCCCAATCCTCTCACCAAACCCAGGGATTTCCTGACCTTCTCTTTGCACAACCAAATACTATTCAATAGATAGATAGAACAAGTGTGCGTGTGTATGCATTTTCATGTGTAAATTGTGACTTTCTAAGTAAGCAAGAGTCTATCCTTAATTTATGGCAGATGAAAAGGTTTTATCCCATACTGAGATAGGTTTATTTTCTCATGTGTAATGGGTAGGGACTGGAAGTTGCTGGTCCTCAGGGATGTGTTGATCCAGCCTAAGAATATATGCAGCATTAGTTCTGTACATAGAAAAGGGTATGTTTTAAACTAGCTGGGCGGTTAGAAAGCACCAGTTTCCTGTGGCAGAGGTTTTGAAAGAGAGGTAGTATCTTTAAATAAAGGCTACAATTAACTGGAAGTCCAGTGGAGGGACTTAGAGGGACATCAGTGGGCTTTCAGTCAGGCTTGAATAGTCCAAAGAATACATCAAGGAGTGTAATGTATAAAATTAGCAGAAACCCAGGAAACTACACAATATTAACTGCCACAGATCACAACAGAGGCATGGTGTGGGCAGGAGCTGCAGGGCTGCAGCTCCCCGTGCATGCTGGCATGGTGCAGTACAGCGAGGAGCAGCAATGCCCATCTCAGCTGCAGCTGGAACCAGTCCTGGTAAAGTTTTTTGCTGGTTGTCCTCAGGGCACTAGTATGTTCCACGGAATCTGAAGTTTTTTAAGGGACAATTACAACAAAAATCTTCCTGCTAATGCAAACAAAACAAAAAAGTTTATTTCAGTTTTCGGTGGGTTTTCAAAGATTTACCACTTCTGCTATGAGGAGGCATCTGCATAAACTAGCTATTTGTTGCAGAACCCCCCCCGAAGCTTTTAATCTCATACAAATGCTCAAATATTGAGCAATAAGACCTCGCACGTAAATAGCAAATTCTATACAATAACTTGCAAATACATGGCATAAAAATTGATGGTGTTATGCTGACAATCCTTGGAAATCTTCTATTGTACAGTGTGGCAAAGAAGACAGAAGCAGTGCAGGTTGTCAGGAGGGGCCCTTGACTTGGAGTTGAAGGATTTTTGTAGATGCAGTTTCATACCTTGCAGCTTGCAGAGGACCCAGACCTGTCAAGGCAGTTTGACCCACAGTAGCAAGTCCGCACTGCCAGCGGATATGCATCTGGAAGGCGTTTGTGCTGTGGTGCATTGTGCTGGTGATGGGTGGGATTCCTGGGAAACCACTGGGGTGAGGCAGGAAAATACTCTCCTTTCCTAGAGAGCTGGCAGAAAGCTCTGGGCTTGCACCTTTCATTCTGGAGACAGTACATGGTTCATATTTAAAGGTGCCTTTTACTCTTCCTGCTAAGTAACTCACCATTGTCTGAAAAATAAAAGGAAAGTTAAATAAACCAAAGTGAGATCACATTGCTCAGCCTGGCAGTCCACCCTCTTCAGGCTGATTTCGTACAGATGACTACTTGTTTAGTCTCAGAAATACCTTCCTCTTTCTTTCTGCACATCTTAGCATTTCTTTAAAAAGACATTGTAAAAATACCGTTTCTTAAAAATGCCACTTGCTTGGGAGTGGGGACAGAGAGATTTGTCTTGTCTCACTTGCTTAGGCAGACTGAATTTTGAAAAGTAATTTCAAGTGACACCCATGCTACATTTAATTTTAGACAATACGTCTGGAGTCTGGAAGTCCACTTCTAGCTGAAATTTTTAAAGTTGAGCATTTACACCTAATACAAGGCATTTTATGAAACGGGGCTTTTATACTGAAGAGTGTGCTGAATGTTGAGTAGCAAAAAATTGAATATTTAGTATTTGTGGAATTATTGCATATGGAAAATCACCCAATGGAGAGGCTCTCCTCCAAGCTTTCTTAGAAACAAGGTGGTACTAAGGTCCACAAAGAAAGGGCCTACTCCTCCCGCTGATACTCTAGAACAACTCTTTTGTGTTAGCTGGAAAGTGAGAGCATTTCTTCAGATTTGACATAGTGCCAGTTCCATCAGTGTATAGAAATAGGCTCCCACTAGCATGGAATCATTTTGTAAGACTGGTCCTTGATTTTTCCTTGTAAGGTGATCTCAGCTTCATAGATGGCAACAGTCCTTTTTCCATTCACCTAACTCCAGTCCACAGTGACAACAAAAATCTCCTTTGGTTTTGCAGCAGATGATGGCAGGAGCTTCCCAGGGAGGCCCCTGGGGAAGGACTCTCAGTTATCTGATTGACATTATTCTCCACCCCCAATGCATTGTCACTTCAAGAGTAAAAGGATTATTTGGAGGCTGTGGTGTGCACATGGTAAATGTGTCCTCCGGGACACATGAAATCTGGGTACAGCTGCAGGTTTCCCTGGGGAAATCAGCTGTGGTGGGGGAGGCCACAAAGGATGAGGAAGGTTGTGGTAAGCAGCATAGGCAAGTGGTTGTTCTGTCCCAAAAGCTGTTGCCTGTGATGGGATAGACTCAGCCGGTGTTTACAGTGTGTGGCAAGCAGAGCACATGCGTGAAGCATGTACTTACCGTGCTCTGCAAGCAATTCACAGCTTGATCGTGCCATATTTGGACCAAGCGCAATGATACCCAAAGCCATACCTCCAGTTCCCATTGTCCCAGTGTGTGCTGATGTCCATTGATCGAGCTGGCAGCCCCTCACTCAGCAGGAGCGCTTGAGGATGTGCTGAGTGAAGGGCTCGACCAAACTCTGGCCTTTGGCTCAGGCCACAGCCCATGGGAATCAGAAGATATGCCTGCTGGCTTGGATCAGCTCCAGGTCAGGTCCCAAATCCTTAAGGACGATCCTTGCTCTGATTATTGCATGCTGTAAACGTTGAGTGCATTGTTGGCACTGAACACATATTCAGAAATAACTTTTTTTTTTTTTTTAACTATAGGATTTTATTAGGTATGAAACCACAGGCAAAACATTTGTTACAATCAGTAACCCCCAAAATCACTTCCATATGGATATATAGCATCAAAAATATACCCCTTTACTATCAAAAATATTCCCCTTTGCTAACAGTCAGCTACCATTCATTGAAGAGATCTCTCTTCCCTTAAAAAATAAGGTTACATCTATGTACATTTGCACCACACGTGCATACACTGATACATGCGCAAGTTGTGATAAAGAAACTGTTTAATATCTTCTCTAGCCTTAAATTCTTCACCAGCTCCCGTTGTAGGCACAGAGTGCTGCTTTTGCTTCTACTTTCCCTCTTCCTCTCTCTTGTTTCAATTCCATGTTCAGCCTTGACATATTGTACTGCTTTTGTTTTTAAAATCTTTACTGTTTTAGAATATTTTAATGCTTAACAAGAGGCATGTCAGTAATTTGGTGCAGCTGTTAAGTCTCTTCATATGGGTAATGGCAATCTGAGTGGTGGCTAGCCCTGCGGAAGACATATTTACATACATTTCTTCTTCACAGAGCCTTTTAGACAAAGACGGAGCCATCCTGGTCACTGGTATTGAGGGTTATGTTGCTGTTCACAACGCTTTCTGCATAGCTAGCTGAATAGGTGACCTGGTAGCGACTGCAGGGACCACAGAAACACAGGAATGGACAGTACTTTAAGCAGAGATGATAAAGGTATTTCCTGAATTTTTCCCCAGCAAAGGCATAGATAAGAGGATTGAGACAACAGTGACTGAATGCAATGGTTTCAGTCAGGTGCATTGCGTAGTCCAATGATTTAATTTGGTTGCAACTTGTGAATAACTCATAGTACCTTAAAGTCTCTAGAAAAATCAGTACATTGTAGGGGGACCAAAACAGAAAAAACACGACCACCACAACCAAGACCAGTTTTATGGCTCGTGTTTTTTTCTGATTTTTGCAGGTCAGCAGGGTTTTGACAATCCCACAGTAGCAATAACATATGATACAGACTGGGATGAAAAAGCCAATGGTGTTCAGCTCCACATTGCAGAACACTGGCCAGATGTTCTCCAGCAACTGGGGGAAGACAGAAATGCAGTCATTTTCTACCAGCTGGGAGAACACAAAATGTGGCACTGAAACTAAAACCGCTATTGCCCATACTCCGCAAATTATAAGAAAGCCATGTTTCACTGTTCTGGATTTCAGAGAATATGTTGCCTGGACAATGGCCAAGTATCTGTCAATACTGATAACAGTGATAAAGAACATGCCCCCAAAGAAACCAATGTAATACAGAGAGGAAACAGCTGTGCATGGAATAGTCCCAAGGGTCCATCCATGGACCGTGTTGGAAGCCCAGAAGGGGAGGGAGATCACGAAGAGAAGGTCTGAGATAGCCAAGTTCAGGAGATAGATGTCAGTGATGCTTCTTCTACTGCCTTCTTTCACAATGGCAAAAACCACCATTAGATTCCCTGTGAGGCCAAGAGCAAACACTGCAATGTAAAATATTGGCAGAAATATTTTCCCAAATTCTTGTATGTCAGTCTTATTGCAGGAAAAAGCATGTTCGTCATAAGCGTACTCAGCTGTTGTTTCTGTGAATGCTTCCGTCATGCTGAATTTTCTGGCTAGAGGCAACACGAAAAGGGAAAAGAGATGAATGTTAGAGAGAGAGACAGTATCTGCTATGGTAAAATACTGAGAGACCTCATCAACATGCACGCTTTGGGATTTTGCCACTGTTGGATTAGTGAGAGTGGTATTACTGCAGAGGTGATGGTGGTTACTAACAACAGCCCAGACTCTGCTGTTACCTGTGCTTCACTGCAAATTAGCTCTTTAGGATAAGAAAAAATAAATGAGAATTTCAAGGGCTGTCGAATAAGCCCCTGCTTATTGGAAGAGCAGCAGAGGCGGCAGTGAACCGACATCTAACTGAGCTCTGCAGGTGGTGCATCTCAGCATGAGAAATGCAGGCACTCTCCCAGTCTATTGGGCAGTGCTCAGCAGGAAATGATACCGTACATGTAGCTGTTGATCAGCATGCGGTGCCTGTCACCAAGAGCCCAGTCTCACCCCACACGTTAACCCTGGGGTGGAAATGCAATAAGATGCCCAGTTTGGTCAGATCTGAGCCGATGCTTGCTGATGTGGGAGGAGCAAAGTTTGCACTGGGACATCCCTTGGGAGCAAGTGTATCTTTGATGAGGTTTTTTTTTTTAAATGGTCAAAAGAAGAGAAACTATATTGACCCTTTTCCTCAAGCACCAAAGTGTCTCATGATGGCTCCTGCCTTGGCTGCAAGGTAGTCAGGTTGGAGGCAGGGCTTGTTAGCTTGGAAGCTGCACCCAAAGAGGGTATGGGGTGCAGGTGTGTGACTTCTGGGCTTGCTGATCTGCACATCTGATAACTCAGGGCACCCGTCAGTTCCTCTGCACTCCCTTGGGATGTGGTGGTCAAGTCTCTACAAAGATTTCTTTTTGCTAGGAACCAAAAATCCTAGAGGGGTGCAGATGTTGCTGCATTCAGTCTGCTCCCTGGCTGGGGTAAAGAGCTTGTACGTATCCATTACTTGCTCTCCTTGTAGGAAATGAAGGAAATTTAGTGTGATACACTGCAGATGACAACGCAGCCAAACCAGCCTGTTAAAACTGAGACTGAAAGGAAAGGTAAGTGATAACAAAACTGCAAGTAATAACTACTACCTGGTCACAGTGTCACCATCTTCTTACAGGAACCTCTGTTGACTGTGAAGAAGGGACTTAGTTCAGTGACCATAAGCTATCTCTAATACAGATGTTTACATCTTTGCTCCTGTTTGAGCAAAGCAGCTGGAATCCCAGCCTACATGTCCAAGTTTCACTGTTAGCAATATTTTTTATAGCCTCTGTTTAAATAAGCCTTGCAAGATTAAACATGAAATAAAGATGTCCTGAGGTGTGAGACAGTCCTTGCCCAAGAAGTTTCATATGATGTAGTGGTAACTACAACAAACTCCCCCATGGGTGGCTACTGTGACCAGATTGACATTTTCTCCTAATGCCTCATTGCCAGAGTGCCTGTTTGTGGTGTGGGCCATGAAGTTCTGGCCTCTTATTTTGTAGCCATTTGTCAAAGAGGGTTTTTTGTGCTAGTTGGAAATGCAGGCTCTCCATTTTAAAATATCTTTTTATTCTGAAAGTTCAAAGCCTAGCTGTCCCCAAAACATTTAAATGAGAAGTGCCCACAGTCATTAGAAAACAATCTTTGTGGTTTTGCACAGGAAAAGTGGCTAGAAGAAGGGCTGTCTCAGCGCTGGTAGTTTCAGGGCATAGGCACGATGCAGGGAAGGCTGTTTGCACCAGGCAGCACACCCACGGGCTGAGTGGCTCTTGCAGTGCATTTCCATTTGAACTGGGAGCTGAGTCTGCCTGTGGAGTCTCTCTAGCCCCTTGCGTGCAGCCCAGTTTAATTCTCCAGCTTTTATCTGACACCAGCGGAATTAAAGGGAACGAATAGGAAATGCCTGTGTGTTGGGGCAGAGGCTGACAGCAATTGCAAACAAGATACTGATTTTCTACTGGTGAGATAACTAGAGTTGCCCACAGAGATATGTGACAGGTTCCTCACCTCTTCATGTGTCTGTCCAGCCTACTTTATTTACCCTGTTGAGGGATACAGAAATGAGCAGGAGACATCGTACATAATCCCGATAGCCCATCATTGTCTGCCTTCCCATTCTGTTTTCTTTCTCCTCTTCTGTGGCTAAATGTACACAGCAGGTGCCTTTAAAATGAAAAGAAATGTCGAGGTATGCCAAGTCTCTTGTGCTGAATATGAGTCGCTACGTCAACCCACCCAGCTCCTTAGACTGAGCTGTTACTGCACCCATCTGCACAGTGCCAGAGCCTCTATCTTACTCTACAAGCTGATGTGCTCCACAGCTGGTTCTTCACCAAAGCACTGGTGTGCGGTAGCTGAGGGCTACCAAAATTAGTGGAGCTGGAGCTCCTGGTGTATGAGAAGATGCTGAGAACGGGGTTTGGTCAGCCTCAACAAGAGACATCTCAAGGGGGATTTAGTGAGAATGTGTAAAGGTGAAGCAGACAACTTTCCTCAGAGGAATAAGAGGCAATGGCCATGGGAAATTTTTACTTACTATATGGAAAAAAAATTTCACTGTGATGGTGGTCAAACACCAGGACAGAGCTTCAGGGAGGTTGTGGGATCTCTATCCCTGGAGGTACTTGAAACACAGCTGGCCCTGTTCTGAGCATGAGTTTGGACAAGAGACCCCCAGAAGTCCCGTCCAAACTTTGTGACTCTATGACAAAGCCGGACAGAGGCCGCGTTGTCTCTGCAAAGTTTACTCTCCTCTCTGAGAGCCTCTAGCTGTGCTGGTCCTTCCCATGCTCGCTTCCTTAATTCATGTCTAGAAAGGCAGCTTGTTCCTCTGGAGAGTTTCCATATGTGTCCATACAAGCCATTGCACTCTGTTGGGTGCAGGGAGGATTTCACACGTGTAAGGAAACATGGGTCCCACCACAGGGTAGCCCTCAGGTCTGGCAGACTTCTGCCCAGGCTGCACCCACTGGCACTGCCTGGAGAGAAAGCTGGGTGTGGGAATGGCCACCTTCTTCACAAGAGCACATTTATGTAGAGGTGCAGGATGAACTCCTGGCCTTATTGAAGTAAAGAGGAACATCACTTGGGTTGGGATTTTTCCTGAAGTACCTTTTCAGTTAGGTAATCTCCTCTAGCTCACTGATGGGGATCGTTTGCTTCTACAGTAGCAAATTATTTCCTTTACCCTTGGATGGGTGATTGCAAAGCCTGTGTACCCACACCAACAGGAAGGGTGAGTTGCTGCATAGCACATCCAGGGGCAAGTGAAAACTGCTCTTACCAAAATGACACTGACATCTGAAACTGCTGGCACAATCTGTGGCTTGTTCACTCTCTAGCTCCTGGATTTTGTGTATCACCAGCCACACACTCGTATCCTCCCACCACCACACATCCTGCATATGCAATACTGTCAGTTCTTTTTGAATATTTAGCTCCTCTGATACCATTTTGCTCAGTTTAAGCTGATGTTACTCAGTAGGTGGGCTGCAAACTCCAAAGTGCTCCCAAACCCCAGCCCATGCCAGGTAGGCCTAATGTGATGAATTTTTCTTGCACCCTAAAGTGAGGAAACTTAGCTCTGCCCATCCTCCATCCTTCCCTGCCAAGTATTCTCCGTCAGCCTTGCAAAGCCCACCGCAGTGCATGCTATAGTCTTCTCACTGTCAGTTTCAACCCAGTTTTCTCTCTTGTGCTTATGATAAATGTTCACCTAAGGGATGAAGTGAACTGAAGAACATAGAGGACACTGAAGAAGGACTGCAGGGCTGTGAGGTCCCTCCACCAGACATTTTCCCTTGCTGACTACAGGAAACAGTAGATTCACTTCTGCTTCTCATGGAACTGCTCAACCGCTTTGCTCTCTCTCCAGATTTCCCCAGCCGTTTTACGCCCTACTCCCCACAAACACTTCTGCTCTTAATCACATTTATAGCTATCTCAAAGACAAGAGTCTGCAGGACCAAAACCCCTGTTTCTCAACCCGGCTATTCCCGACAACTATGTGTGCTATATGTAATACATAGAGAAGTGAAATTATGAGAGATCCACAAACTCCTCTAAGCAACAGAAGCTGCATTTCAACCTTCAAACAGCACTGGCATCAGGCTGTGTAACACAAGAGCCAAATCCTGTTTATGCATCTGATCTTTCCAGTTATCACCCCTGGTGCTTCAGCCAAGTGCCACCTTACTAGCTTTACTGCCAAGAAGAGGGGTCTGTGAGCTTTTCACCTCTCCGTGATGCCTCCACTGTCACCGAATGAAAAGAAGTTAAAAAAAATAACCAAAACTAGACCTCTGCCAGAGCATCGCACTTCAGATTTTCACAATACACTGGTAAAAGTATTTAAGCCTCAGAAAGATTTTCACACCTTAGTCAGCATTTCTGGGTGAGGCTGACTTAGACGCTTTTCTCATGCAAGCAAAGCATGTTTTCAATCCACGCTGAATGGGATGGAGCTGCATGTCGACAATTCAGCTGGCCCAGGGAAGCTGGAGGCTTTGTGGGAACCCCTGTGAAACCCTACAGGCGCATATGCCTTTCTCACCCTTAGATCTGAGCTGCCACCACCCTACCCAAATATAAACACTGTTGCTTTTGTGCATTTGTGGCTACACCCATCTGCTTCTTGCCAGCTGGTGATTCTTGGTAAGACTGTAGGGATCTCCTTGGATACCTCCAAATGAAATGTTGTAGCTGCTGGTGGCACTTCTAACACACACAAAAAGAGCTTTAAGGGAATTAACCATAACTGGGTGGAAACTAGCGGAACAGATGTGACTCTTAATAGCACTCTTAAGCAGCCTGGTGCCAAGCAGCTGCCACACAATCACCAGACTGCTGCAGACAGCTCTAACCATGGTTGGGGCAATACCCAGAACAAAACTTAGACTTAAGGGCAATACACTAACCAGAGACAGGGCTCGATTTCTAGTCTGACACCCATCTGGTTCCTGTAATTCACTTAGCTTAGCTTTCAGAGCAGGGTGGCTCTGTTAGTAGGGGATGGTCTCCGGAGTTGCTCAGGACTGTTAGGTAGCCAGGGCCAAAAGCAGGCCCAGCCCAGCAGATGCAGTTACTTTAAATCTTTAATCTCAGTCTTTTATTCAGTCCTGAAGCGGGGAGACGTTCTCCCTGTTCCATCTCTACAGGTGCTGGAAGCAGCTGACAATGCCAACCTTTGAAAGCAGGAAGCAAGGTGAAACAGCTAGTGTAACCTAACTTTTAACCTGGGCAAAATAAAATTTAAACAGTAAAGGGGGAGAGTGTAGCTAATGCCAGTCTGCATGGCTTTATAGAAGAGGAGCTTTAGTTTGGATGTCTGATGAGATTGCAAGGTTGATAAAGGGTACTGCGTGGGAGAGTTGGAGCTTTGACTTGCAGTGCCTGGTATTTGATTGACACATGTCTCCAGCCCAAAGCAACACAAGCCGAACAAAGCATTACAATGGGATTTGGGCTGGTTAGCTGTCAGATCTCAAAAGCCAGCCATCTGTGGAGGAAGCCTCACCCAACTAGGAATATTGCTTGTAAGAGGTCTGCAGGAGCGATGAGTTAAAAGGCCAAAACTCTTCAGTATTTTCATCAGTGATCTGAAAGCAGATTGGGAATGAGAGCTGGCAGGGGGAAGTGATAAAAGACTTAGAGAATTGGACAGTAATTCAGACAGATCTGAGTAATTTGGGGCTTCTCGGATGATTCACGTTGGCTTTAATGTAGCCAAAGTGACACACTTGGGAGTTAAACAACACAGACCATGTCTCGGGAGTGGGTGCATCCACTAGGAAACCTGACTACCAATACAGGCAGACTCTGAAACTGAGCTCCCAGCCCAATGTCCCAGTAAGAAAAGCTGATGCAACCCTCAGGTGTTTTAAGAGGTGCTAAATGGGAAGGAGCAAAAGAGGGAAGACTTTATTTACCATTGCAGAGCTTGGTATTGAGGCTGTAGGCATACTTTGATAACACTTGATTTCACTTTTACTTATGTTAATAATCTTGCTAATTTAGTGGGATTAGCCCTAGCATAAGCCAATGCATGGAAATTCAAACCAGAAACATGCAAGCTAGAAATCAGATACAAATTTTTAACGGTGAAAGGCTGATGACTGGAAAAAAATTCAAGTAGGAAAAGGAGATTTTTGCATGTCTGAGGGTCTCCACGTCAAGAGAAGGTATCAGTCTGGGAAACGGGTTTAGGCCAGACACAATGGAGGAACTCAGTGGGGGGTATTGGGTAAAACCCCATAGCCCCTGATAGCCAGGGAGGCAGAGCAAACGGGCTATTGGGGCACACTCCTCTTAATAACTATGACTCTGTTTTGGTAATAAATGACTGAAAAAGCCAAACCGTCCTCTCCCAAGGTACTTCAGCAGCACTAGCTAGCCCAAATCCTGGGATGGGACCCCCTGGAAGGAAGTGGGGTCCCGCGAAGAGCATGGAGCAGCTGCTGGGGTGGGGTTAGAGGGGAAGCTATATAATGGCTGTGGAAAGAAAAGCAGCACAGTTTGGGGATGGGGATGTTGTTATGAAACAGCCAGTCTGTACTGCTTCTGTTAAACCCTGCATGTTTTCCCTACTTCTAACCAGCTTTATCATTCCTCCATCGCTTCTGAGTGGGTGTGGTATAATCCCAGATGCATCTTTGCTCACCCAGTCCTTCCCTGATGACTTTAAGGTGAGGAAATTACTTTCTTTGGTGTTTCTTCTGTGATTTATTCTCAGATCAGCTGGACTATTTCTGTGGCCCAGCAGAGTTCTGGAAGCTTAATAATTTCTTATCAATTTGGGTGATTTCATTTATGGAGGCTCCCCCCAAGCCTTTGAGGGTAAGTTTTTTAAAAGCAGGTAGTGATCTGGGCTACTTCATTATTGGATTTTCCAACTCAAGGTGAAGTTCAAGATGCAGAAGCATGATGCTGAGGCTTTCTGAAAATTAAGGCTTTTAAGGTGTCCTAAATAAAGGACCCAGAAATCGAAGCTGAACAAACCACTGCTGATTAAGATAGATATAAGCCTGAATATTGCAGAGGGCTGTGGTCCCTTTACAAAGGCATTTATGTCAAAGAGATGAAAAAAAAGCACCTTCCCTGAACCAGTTCTACAGTTTTTACACCAACATCACAAACTAAATTAGAAGCAGACACCACTAGCTGGAGATGAGCAGCATGTAAATCTACAAACTTAAACCAATAGTTTTGGGTAAAAAAATACATTTGAAAAGATCAGGCTTGGATTATGGAGGACAGGAGGGGATAGTATAGAGTCCAAGATCACCAGGATCTCTCTCACCTTCACCTAAGGCTTATAACATTGGAAAGTGCTTTCTCAAAGATGCTCCATGCTAACCTGGAGATAACTGCAGGGCAGCAAATAACCAGGGCACAAGTTTCAGCTTAACCCATTGCATCAAAATTAGGTGTACTCTGATTTATAAAGAAAACACAAAAAACCATGGACTTACTACTGTCTCTGCCAGCGGTGAGGGCTTCACTGCCTGTGCTTCAGAGCAACCACAGGAATATTATTTTGAACAAGATCTTGCTCTTGCTCTGTCAGTGCACGGTCCAGCTGGCAAGGCCAGTGGCCTCACTTGAGCTGCTTTTGCTACCGTCACAGCAAAGCGGGCACAGGGGACTGAACCCTGATGCCCTGGGCAAATCCTACCCCAGCGACATCCCTCCACTTGCTGGTTTTGTCAGCCTGCCAGGAAGACTCGCTGCAAGCCATCCGAGAGAGACAGCAGCATGGCAGCTGTGTGTGGTTTGCTGGGGCCGTGGCAAACCCTGCGAAACCCCTGGCAGCTCACACCTGCAGTTGCTGGTGTATTTACAGCAAAAGCTGTAAGCTGAAGGTTTTGAATGGTTTCAGCTCCTTCCTTCGACTCTGGGGAGGACCAAGCACCTCTGAGGCTGACAGGGTGGCCATGAAGGGGACTTGGTGCCTACACACTGGGGGTCCCACCTGCTCCTTAATGGAGCAGGGAATAGGCTCAGGTTTCAGGACACGACCAAGGCTCTCGAACAAGTGAAAATGCAGATAGTCACATCAAGGCATTTTCCTGGGGTGCCATCATTCATTCCAATCATTATTCTGAATGGGAGCTAAGCACTGGGAGCCTTCAGAAAAAGCCCCCAAGGCATTGGTCTGAACCTCTGGTGGTTAAAATACCTTTAGAAATCTGGCCCTAAGGAGGTCAGAGCCTTTAATATCTGTTTCAGGAATGGCATGCATTTAGGAAATACGACCTGACAGTATGATTCAGACTCCTGTGTCTCCCCTGGATCTTAAATCAAGGTTCAAAAAAATCACTGGAATGGTTCTGAAATTTTCATCCGTGACTCTCCCAGTTCTGATTTTGTGCTCTCAATCCTACGACCAGATTCAAGGGTCTTCTGCAGAGCCTCTGCAACCTGAGATGGTTTCCAGGCAGTGTCCTGCCCCGAGGGACCAACCAGGGGATGGGGAATTAGGTAAGTGATGTGAGAATCGTGTTGAAGAGCAGTATTTATTTTTGTCCTCACAGAGGCTGGGGATCACTTTAACTCAGCTGCTGGGGGGCAGTGGCAGAGCTGGAGAGGGACCAGGTGCCCTCCCGAGAGCTGCCCGCAGGGCACTGGGTGTTTGGGGTTCTCGTCTGACTGGATGGTGATTGCCAGGATCAGGATTTTCTTGGAAAATTTGTTTCACAGGTAATTCCTCCAGCCTGTTCGTTCCCCTGTTTGCCTTTCTGCTTGCACAGTTGCTTGTTACACTCTGTATCTTATTTTATATGTATAGCTGAGCATTTTGCCAGTGTTATCTCTTACCTGCTCTTCTTTTTTTTTTCTTATTTCTTTTTCCCAAGCCTTCCCTTCTCAAGTGGCATGCAAATTTCTTCTGTATTTTTCTGTTGAAGGGACAGTGAAAACAGATGATTTTTTGTAGCTATGTGCACTGTTTGTACTTGTTTATGGTTACCATACGCTCTGTCATCTCCCCACCTTTATCGTGGTGCCTATTTACTTCCTGACCTGCTTTTTGTTATTAATAAGCTTACATTGCCTCAGTGTCCTTGAGAAATCTGAGAAGGCTCTCTAGAAATGAGAGATCTCTTAAACCATCTTCTCCATCATTTTAGAAAGCAGCGTACATTACACCTTCTTGACTGCATCCAGATGAGATTTAAACTCTGGAGTTGCCAACCCCTTCCTGGTAAGATCACATCTACTATGTGATTTACTCTCAATTTATTATGTGTTCTCCCTTTTGGACTTCTGCACTGCCCAAACCCTTATAATTCATTGCAGTTGCTTATCCTTTTATCCTTTTATACATGCCTCTGGCTGTACTGCCTCCACGCAGGGTTTGCCCCAACAGACCAGACTTTGGGAAGTGCTGTTTCTGAATCTGTGTTTGTATCACACAAGTGCTTAACAAGCTGCCACCACTGTATTATCCAAATATCTCACACAAACCAGCAGATAGCTTTGTGCAACATCCTTCCCATGGAAAGCTGAGTCACAGAGAAATTAACTAATGTGCTTATACAGAAAGTTGGAGTTTCATGTTTTTTGGATTTCTGCCATTCTCTTGCTGGCTGGTCTGTCCACATCGCACACTTTCTTACCAGATTTTCTGTATTGGGCTGTCTTTCAGTGTCACTGATGTTTGGGATGTTGTTTCACTGACCAAAACTAGAAGCAAGCAGTGCTAGTGAGTTGTGAAATCCCTGCAGACATCTAACCAAAACCGTCTAATGAAGTAGAAGGGCTTCTTGGTCTGTCCTTCTGGACTGATGCTGCACACTGGTCATCTATCAGCGTTTTGCTTTAACCTTGAGGACTTCTAGCCATGGTGAATATTTCTCTTACCATGAGATGCCACAAATAATTAGTCACCGAGTAAAATTTCTCTGCCCTGGTCCACTTTGATTAATAAAAACATTCCCCTTTCTACTTTCACAATTTGTAAATGTTACCCACATCATCTTTACCCAAACTAAATATCATTTAGATTACAAGCACTAAGCAGCTAAGAGTTTCCTTAAGTTCATGAGACACCATTTCTTGTCATCCTGCTCTGTCAAATTATAGGTAAAATATAATTGTCTCTTACCTTAATTCATAGCTGCATTGAAAACCCAATGTTTTCTTCAAGCCAAGCCTGTTTGGGTTTAAATGTATATTTCCTCTTCTCTAGCGCTCATGCCTACCCTATGAAACATGTGAACTTTGGCAGGGCTGCTTCCTGGGCTGAGCTTTGGGGCTGAGCTGAGAAAGTATTGATATGCTCTGCTCCAGTCCTGCTGGCGCCTTCTGAAATTGCGAAGCAGGATGCGGCCACTCAGAGGGGCAGAAGTGCTTAAGGAGGACAGGACTTGCACAGGAGGCAGAAATGCCTGAGGAGCTTCATACTCAGCATGTAAAAGCTCTCACCCTCTTGGTTCCCCCTGTCTGATGCAGAATGAGTGTATAGAAATAGGAGTCTGGTACGACAGCAGAGGCCTTGAGCAGTGGGGATGCGGGATGCAGCACAGGTACGGGATGGTAAAATATGGTGCACAGGCTGACACTGGGGACCCTCACAGCTATACACAACTCACTGATGGTCAGTTAAAAAACATGCAGACCTGGAGCTGGCAAAACTGGGTTTAGCAGTAACAGAACAAAACCAGCATCTAACATACATAAGAGGCACCGCACATACTAAATTGGGTGTAACGTGAGGTTGCAGACCACTGAAGACAGAAGGTATAGAAGTATGTTAGAAAACATGTAAAACTGACCCCAAGCACCTCCTAGAGGGAGGCAGAAAAAAACATCGGCACAAACATCGCGTTCATCCCAGGGAAGGGCTGGAGATGCTGACAGCTTGTTCTAACACCCCCCCCACCGCCAGCTGGGTGAAACCACCAGCCTTAGCACCCAGCGGAGCAGGGAAAGGGTGAATGTACCACCAGGAAAAGGGCTAGAAACTATGTGTGTGCAAAACAATTTTAACTGCATTAGTATTCTTCCTTTTTTCTGTGACCAGCAGATTTAGACTGATAACGATCGGAGCCTTGAGATTGCCATTACACTAACAATATATTCTTGGCTTTACCTATACATACATTGTGCCTCCTCTTTGCCCTTAAACAAGATTTTGAGCGTAACATCTCTCTGCAGCCCAGGGCTTCCAGTGGACCAGAGGAGTATAAGGGTTTAAAGCATTGGCATGTTCATTAATCAAGGAGTCTTCTTGGCCCCTGACCTGAGCATCATGCTCAGGGTTGCGTTATGGGTGCACCCACAACCGGGATGCAGTGTAACACATTTCCGGGCACCACCGGGGCACGCAAAGCAGTTCATCTGGGGTGAAACCAGGTGGGAGGCTGTGCAGTGGGGTGTGTTATTATGGTGATCTGAGACACTGCATCCATTTGGGGGCTGTACCAATACCAAGGTCCTCCAGCACAAGTAGGAATACAGTCTTGGAAACACCTCCAGGTATTGTCCCTGCCTCAGATACCAAGGGAGGTTAAAATGCCTTCTCCCCAAAGGCAGAGTTGTAGGGCCTCTGTTCAGGCTGAGCTGGATGGGGGTTTTGGGGTGGAGAGCATCTTCCAGGTTGTCTGAGCTGTTGCTCATTGATTGGTGTAGTGAGTTCCCAGGCAAATATTCTTGTATAAGTTTAGCTCTGGTATTTCTGCCAGTTACATGTTTTTTCATGATGTTACAGCCAGGAAAAGCGCCCATGGAAATAATCAGGGGACCAATACCTGGTTAGGTATTAGCCAGGAACAGCAAAGATACACTGCTGAAAATAAAGTTTAGGGATTAGTAAAAGGCCAGAGCAGCAGATTTTCAAAACTCACCTTTTTCTCCTTTTTCTCTGACAAGTGCCAGCAGCCCCATCCTGCCCCTTCTTTAACAAAAGATGTAAAGAACTCTGCACTTTTTTCAGGAAAACATCAAAAGGCCGATGGGTGGTTTCTCCCCAAACACTGAAAGTAGGAGCTATGACTGTCAAAATTACGAACTTTCAACTTTCAGAGAGATAATTCCTGGTATATGGTACTAAGGAAACATTCTCATTGTGTGAGAACCATGAGATTCAGAAAAGCAAATGAAGGTTTCCTTGATGCCAGTGGTAGTCTGATGTTATGCCTGCAGTGCTGCCCTGGCCGTGGGTCCTGCAGAAGGTGTGCTGTGGTTCAGAGGACACCCAAATCTAAACCTGTCTCCCATGTCCTCACGGGTATGATGAAGAGCTGCATCCTCCCCAGCCCCTACCTCCCACAGCCTTATAATAAAGGTATGGATAATCCAGGAGGAGCTTCCCCACTGGGGACCTGCACATGCTGAGCTGTTTTGCGGCTGACCTGTAAAACATGGGTTGCCAGAGCTCAGGCAGCCATGGCCACCCTCGTGCTGGTGAGCACCCACTCCTGGGTCACCAGTACTCAGCACAGCACCTCTGGTGTTCCTCTTTGCAGTCAAAAACCTTGCAAATAAGGGTCAGGACTGCTTGTATAGCAGCAGGAGGGGCTGTCCCCAGCCACTGCTTGCCTCCAGGTAGAAAGGCCCTCCTTACAGCTGGGTTTCCCTGAAGGCAGTCGTCAACCCCTTCCCTCCTGCACTGCCCAGAATTCAACTGGAACCGAACACAGAGCAGGCTATTACCCTCATGAAGAAATGAGGTTTGTGAAAGGGGTAGCCGCAAGGCTTTTAACTAAAGGATTTCACATAAAGAGCAACCAAGTCAGGCTGGTCACAGATGTGCTCAACAGACCTCCCTGGGAGACAGAAAAGGCTTTCTGTTGTATTCTGCTGTTAGTGATAATGTTAGATAAGAGTGCTGCTCATTACCATGGTGTGTGCCTGTAGTGCAACATAAATAGGTATTAACACTGCCTGAAAGACGATTGCAACATCAAGAAATATCTCTGCTTTACATCTTCAACCGCTATTCACCCTCCGGTGTTCAGGGGACAGCTCAGAGATAAGAAAGTCTGAGTAAGGTGCTGAAAAGACTTTCATTCTGGTCCATACATGAGGGGGAAAAGCATCTTTTGTTTTTCCAAGCTAAAAAGAGACATTGCATCCCTTGTAACGAGACAGATTTTCCTGGGAAGGGCTAGGTAGAGTTTGCTGCCTTCCCAGCTGCAAGGCACAGGAGGGTTTCAAAGGAGGAAGTCAAGAGTAAAGGATGTGCTGTGCAGGGATATGGTGGGTAAAGAGCGGGCAAAGCCCCTTTTCTTTTTATTCCATCTCACTCTGAGTTGCCTTCCAAATTTGAAACCTTACTTCTCTCAACATCTGGGGAGACCAATGGTAATTCCACACCAGTGGCATCTCCTCCTGCTCTGTGGCCAGTCTGCCAGGTCAGCTCAGGGAGGCAGGCTTCTGCACAGCACCACGTGCAAGTTAAATCTTTGTGGACTAAAGCACTTGGTAAAGAAATGTCTGGCCTAAAGAATCAAAATGCTGTTCTCCCCAGTGCACCCTGCTTTTGCTTCCATGTAGGAAAGCCTGATGGTGGTGGTTGTCTACAGAAAGGGGCTCTCTTGGCTCTTGAGAGCTTCACTGGAGTCCCCTTTGCAGGGCCGATGGGCAATGGTAACTGCCTGGGGGTACCGGAGGGAGCCCCTTGAACCTCCTCTCTCCCAATGCTGTGACACCAGAGCTTCCCTCTGCAGACTTCGGAGACTTGCTGGAGTTACCAAACTCTTTCTTTTTGTTTGATTTATTGCTTTGCTGAAGTGGAAAGCAGTTACAGCTGAGACCATGGCAGAGTTGGAATGACTAAGCAGAGGCAGAACGTGGTTTTGGAGATGTAGCAGAAATGGCCCTTGAGGATTTCATTCCTTGGAGACAGGGAGAAAAAGGGCTAGTGTGGAGAATAGCCTATGGAGATGCTACTTTCTAATGTGCAGGGGAAAAATGTCCATACAAACTTGCAAGCATCCACACATGGATGATAAAAGAGCAGACAGGGTCCTGTTTTGACTTTCTCTGCTATGCTGAACACCTACTGGCATCTTTTGGTATTACAACTGACTTTGACTAAACCATGGCCGTTTGCATCGTTTGGCTTTTGCTTCAAAGACACAACAAAAGCTTATCCAAAATGATTGCTCCGAGGAGCAGACTTCAACCCTGGAAAGCTTGCAAGCCTGAATGGTGCATCTGAAATGCTCCCAAAGGGTGCTGAGCTCAGGAGGCAGCCATCCGTCCTCTTCCCCTGGGGCTGCCAGCTGCCGCTGAACTGTGATGGCACCATGTTACTGGGTGCAGCTACAACAGACACTCGCGTTGCTTCCCCAAGCAAAGCAACAGGAGCACCCGGATGGCTTACATCCCAAGAAAGAGCTCTTCCAGCTTGAAGCCCTGCCAGGTTCTTCTGCATTTGTTTCAAGTGGAGGGACAGGAGCAAAACCCAGGCAGCTGTGATCTTCACCACAGTGTCAGTAGTGTGCCATGGAGCCCGGAGCTATATTGTTCAGGCTGTATCCTTTGGAAATCCTAAGTAAGACTGGGTGGTGAGCAAGGTTGGAGCCCCCGGGTCCCACTGGAGCTCTCTGATGCAGAGCTGCCCTGCACAGCTCAGCAGCATGACTGCACTGAACCCTGCTGGACGTTACCCCCTGCCCTACCCGCCCCCCCCTCTTATTTTCTCCTCCAAAACTCTCCTCTTGTCTTTTCTGTCAGCTGGGTGGAGGCACCTCTGGAGGTGCATCTCTGCTGCAGCAGTGTCCCGTTCCTCCCATGCTCTCCTGCAGCAGAACTGCTGCCTGCCCAGAGCCCACCTGGCAGCTTTAGGTACAGGTCACACACACACACACAAAACCCATCGCAGAAATAATTTCTATGCCTTACTTCTGAAAGAAAATACAGCAGAGGGAGCCTCCTCCCTTCATGTCACTGTCCTGGAGAGATGCAAGAAGACAACCCAGCTTTGGTGGCTTCAGAGGCACCAGTGGGAGATGCATTTACTCTTCGTTAAAAAGGTGGGGAGGCAAACATTACCCAGAAAGAAAGAGAGAGAAGCTATTTGTAGGGATGAAAATGTTTTCGGACCAAGGGCTAGTGAAGGGAAAAGGCATAGAAAGCTGAAGGCTTGCACACTTTCTGCAAGCAAAAGGAGTGCAGCCCAAATGGGTATTAAAAGTGAAGAGAAACATCTGTCCCCACATTAGAAATAATACTGAAGGGATAAGGGGATTGAAACTGCTTAGTGCTTAAGCTCACTTGTGCCTTGGTGACCACATCTGGTTCCTGAGCTGTTCACTAGCCTCCACTCACTCCAGCTGCCATGCGGGGATGGTGCTCTCCTGCCCTGGGACTGGTGATGTGCACGCAAGCTGCTCAGATCCACCTGTTTCAGTGCGTACCTGAGTTAATCCCATCACTCAAAGTGCATCACCAAGGCTGCAGTGCAGGATTGGCTCCAATGATAGCAGTAAGACCTGAGAAAGTGGGCAAGAAGCCATCAGCTGGGTGATCACATCCCTCCTTCCTGGCCTCATCCAGGCAGGAGGAATAGCCACACAGCCGCACTCCAGCAAGCTGTCATTCAAAATGCTGAAAAAAGAAACTCCTTTCCTCCCTCCTTCCCTCCTTCTCCTCTCACCCACCCTTGTGCTGCTCATGAGAGCTGAAGCTGTCGAGTACATTTGCACCAGCACCACCCCTCTCTCTGCACCACTGCGGCTTAGCACCCCTCAGGGCAGCGCAGTGTTGGGGACACGGGACACTGAGATGTGCAGGGATGTGCAAGAGGTGCACGAGTGCAGAGACACAGAAGCAGATGTTGCAAGCGAGGGAAGGAGAAATGCAGCCTGCCTTGCAGAGAGCATGGACAAAAGACGCAAGGAAACCACCCAGCATTGCTCTCTGCTCTCAGCCCAGTTCAATACCTGAGCATTAGGGAACAAGACCCATTTCCCCCATCCCTTGTTGCATGGGAAAAGCGCTGCCTTCTGGCAGCTGGTTTGCAAACACTTCTTGACACGTGCATCTCTACCTTGATGGGTGCTGCAGTCGAGGCTGGTGCTGAGTCAAACACAAGGGACAATCACTACATTTGCAGTGTATTTTGCAGTCCTGTTAGTCAGTGTTTGGCCATGGCTGTGTCCTTCATTTCTGTCCATCGCTGTGCTCATCCTCACATGCTGCATAAGCATTCACGCCTTGAGGTCAAGATTTCTTCTGGAGGTCTTTTTGGAGCAATCCATTTATTTCTACCACTTGCTCCCCAGTGAGACCCAGCACTGCTGTGCTCAAGGCAGGATAGGGAGTGAAGGGCTCAGTCTGTCCTTGTAAGACGCATGAAGGAAGGGGGGCGGGCAGGGAAGAAAATGGCATCTGCCATTTTCAGACAGGCACCTTTGCACCTGCCTTCTTGTCGTCCTCTCCCTCTGACACCACTCTTTGAAACTGAGGGGACACTGGCTGCCT
Source organism: Aviceda cuculoides (assembly GCA_035590195.1). Lineage (NCBI taxonomy): Eukaryota > Metazoa > Chordata > Aves > Accipitriformes > Accipitridae > Aviceda > Aviceda cuculoides. The sequence continues at coordinate 10,994,711 of JAVJGG010000009.1, read as the reverse complement.
TCCCTCCAGGGCTGAAGGGTGGAAAATTTGCATGGCTCCTGGGCTCCCCTCAGACAGGGC
>JAVJGG010000009.1:10967025-10977851 GCA_035590195.1 Aviceda cuculoides | reverse complement strand
GGCGGGGCCCCGCTGACCCCGCCCCCCCCCCCCCCCCCCCCCCCCCCCCGCCGCCTTGGCTCGGGGCTGGCTGCTCGGATTGGCCAGCGGCGCTCCCACGCGTCACTCTGGCCTGCCGCGCTCACTGGCTGCCGGGTGGCGCTGGGATGCCGGGGCGAGAGGCAGAGGTAGTGACGCGCGGCCGAGCCAGGACGGTCCGTTATCGTCCGTTGTGACGTCGGTAACCGAACGTTGGCCCCGGTCCCTCCTCTCCCGCTCTGCTGAGGAGAGGCCGGGGGTGGGGGTGGTGTTCCCTGCGTCCCCTCCCCTCCTCCGTCGTGTTCCGCGGCCTCCCGGCTCTGAGGGACGGGCGGGCCCTGCCCCGTAACGGTGGGCCCGGGCCTTGCGGGGGGGCGGGCGCTCCCCCGCCCCTCTCAGCGTGGCCGGAGGCTGGTAACGGGTTTTGAGAGGGGTCCGAAAATCGGGGGGATGGAAGGCAGCAGTGTGCAGCTCCCCGCGAGAGGCACGTTAGCGGCTTTGGAGTGTGTCCCTCCAGAAACCACCAACCTGTAAAAACCTTCCGTGCCCTGATTCTGCTCCAAGTGCCCTAGAAGCTCATTCTTCATTGGCAAAACACCGTTATAATGTTTTAAAAAATACATGTAAATATCTATCCACCCTGCTGTGTGGCTTGTGCCTCCTGCCTTATCACCCCAGAAGTGCTGGGGGGTGGTAGCTGGTGTGTATAGGAAAACCAGGCCTTAGCTGAGCAGGCTGTGCTGTGCTTTGGGTGCGTTTGAGCCGGGTTTGGGTGGTGGGCAATTTTAAAGGGCGAGCCCCACTAGGGCCCATGGCAGAGGAGGAGCTTGGTGTGCAATGTGGAGGAAGGGTTGGAGGTGCTGCCAGCGCAGTGCCAGGCAGAGGTGGATAAGATTGGGGCCAAGGCACACCCTTCGACATGGCAAATGGTTACCAAATGGCTGCTGGTACATTTGACATTCAGAAAACTCTTTCCAACCACCAAATTGCAAGGAGGTTCTGGAACAATCTCCCAGGAAAGGTAGGACCAAAAAACACAAATAAAACTTGGATCAGGCTCTGAAAAGGTCTGAAAAAGTTTCCTGTGCCCTGAGCAGCAGCCCTTAGCATCTGAGGTTGGCTTATCTTCCTTTTCTATAGCATGCGATGTATCAGCTGCTATATTTCCTCTTGTGCCATTCTTAATAAATGTCCATTTAAAGTCCTCTTCTTCCTCTTCCAGATGCATCCAGTCCTAAAGGCCTTCGTGTGTGGCTCCATCAGTGGGACTTGCTCCACACTTATCTTCCAACCCCTTGACCTGCTGAAAACCCGCCTGCAGACTCTGCAGCCTGCTATGAATGGGTGAGAGAGTGAGGATGTGTGTGCATGGAGGGTGCAGGGGTGCTCCACCATAGGCCTCTGCCTGATTTGCTGGCTGGGGCTTGGAGTTCAGGGTTGTAATTTGGATACTGAGAGTCTTTCTGAAATAGGAGGTATGTTTTTATAGCATGGATTGATGTTTTGCTTCAGAAGAGAGAATATGGCTGCTCTTGTGAATGCTACTTTAATAACATGTAACATCAGCGTTTGTCTGTACTCATCTGAGAGGCTGGTGTTTGCTGGAGTGGCTGCCTTGCAGTTTCACAGGGTGTCCTCTGCCTGAAAAATCCTGTGCGGCTGTCACATAACTTTTCCATGTGTGCAGCTGCTCCTGTTTGCTCAGTGTAGTCAACCATGACTACATCTGCTGCTGCTAACAAAGGGAATGAGCAACTAAAAGTGCTAATGAGAGAGGTCTCTAATGTATGTTACAAGTGGTGGGAAAGCAGATGGGAGTGGAGAAGCCCTGGAAAGAGTGACCAAGAAAAGTAGGCTGAGTCGAGAAAGAGGGCCTCAGAGGTGCTGGGGTAACGCACAGGGATACGAGTGGAAGGGGGTGGCTGTGGAGTGCATCTGCCAGAGAGCAGAAGCAGGTCGTCTCTGCAGTTCTGTCTTGTCTTCCTTTCAGGTCCAGTCGTGCTGGGATGGTAACACTGCTCTTTAGGGTTGTTCGCACTGAGAGTCTTCTGGGACTATGGAAAGGTGTCTCTCCAGTAAGTGGCTGTTTGAACCCTGACTGCTAAAAATAAATAGATAAATAAACCTATTCTTTATTACTAACTATGGCTGCGTGGATTTAAATAGCCAGATCTTGTACAGTTATGAATGAAACCATGTGATTTAGATTAAATCCTACTTTAAGGAGTTAATATTGTGAATGTCACTGATTTGGTCATGGCAGTCCCTATGGTTTTGCAGTCCTGAGCAGCTGAACACTTGAATACTTTTGCAGATGTGGGGTAGCAACTGCACCAACTTCATTTTGTTTTGGAATATCTTGTTCCTAGACACCTGCCACTGAGGAATGCATTCAATCCTGGCATCATTTGAATCAGTTGGCTCTCAGTGCCATAAATGATTTTTACCTTGTCTTCTTTCCTCAGCATGTTAGCTTTAGTGATTTTTTTGTTTTCTACAAAGCTTCCTGTCAAGTTTAACAGTCTCTGAAATGATGTGTAGTACATTTTGTCTTATGTATTCTTTTTCTTTCTTCATCTGCTTTCTGTTTCTTCTGAAGTCCTTTGCAAGATGTATTCCTGGGGTTGGGATTTACTTCAGCACTTTGTACATGATGAAGCAAAAGTTTCTAGTGGACCGTTCACCCACAGCCCTGGAGTCTGTCTTTCTGGGTGCCACCGCACGTGCAGTTTCTGGGATTTGCATGTTGCCAGTGACTGTAGTGAAGACCCGATATGAGGTGAGTATGACTTTCTAATTAGTTCTCTGTTAATGATGTCACATGCCTTCCTTGTGAAGGAAAAGAAATTCTTCTGTCTGGAGAAGGTTGCTACCACTTGAGTGCAGCCTGGGATGTAGTCATGATTTCATCCTGGTTCACACGTTGTGCAGGAAATGCCACACACTGATAGTTAGGCAAGAAATGTAAGATGAAACAGAATTCACCCTGAGATTTTTAAGTTTCAGTTGCATACAACGTTTGTGTAGCATGTTTCATATTTTACCTTCCTGAAGGATTGTGTTAAAGGCTGAGGTAGGTGAAACCAACTTTTTGCCTTGGGCTATCCTCTGTGCTGCCATCTCAGCCCATCACATTGAGTGCATACTACCGTTCGTTTGGATGCTATGGCCTCAGGGTTTGCGTAGGGCTCCTTGGCCTGTGCCTGGCACATGGATGGCTGACCGTTGTCTACTCTTGCAGAGTGGAAGATTTGGCTATGGGAGTGTATATGGAGCTTTGAAGAATATCTATCAGACGGAAGGGGCTCGTGGGATGTTCAGCGGGCTCACCGCAACGCTGCTGCGGGATGCACCCTTCTCTGGCATCTACCTGATGTTCTACACACAGACCAAAAAACTCACACCTCAGGGTAAGGCTGAACATTGGAGGAAAATGTTTCTCTTCTCACATCTTGCCCTGCACTTGACTGCCTGCATGCTCTGCTTATTACTCTCTACCTCAGTAGTTAAATTAGTCTCTTGTAGGGCTTTAGGTGGGACATTTACATTTTCCTGTGGAGAACTGTAGACCTATAGCTTAGGTCAGGGTAGAAATGGAAATTGTCCCTAAACTGCTTGATTGTCTTTATGAAGGCTGATGCATAAGGTGGGTTAGTGAACAGCTGAAAGAGAGGATGTCTTCAGCGGTGCTTTTTGCTGCTGGTTGTCTTGTATACTGATCAGTTTCCACTAAACTGGGGCTTCTCTGCTGTTAGAATCGGCTGGGGCAACACTTGCATAATCTTTTCTGTTCTGAGTTCCTGTCAAATTCAGTCCCCAGGCAAGTGAGGCTTTTTGATAGTGCTAACTTTTGACTAGTAGCCACTTTTCCCCTTGAAAGGTTTCTCTACCCTGCATGGATTTTAACTTCTCTTAGACTCCAACGTTGATTTAATCATTCAGTAGCTTTTCAATTTGTCACGCAGCGTGAGTGTTCCTGGCCTCTTATGTGTCTGAGGGCATTCCCTTTGCTCTGTTGCAGACCAGCTGGATCCAGTGCTCATGGCCTTGCTGAATTTTGGCTGTGGGATCTTTGCGGGAATCTTGGCCTCGCTGGCAACGCAGCCTGCTGATGTCATCAAAACACACATGCAGCTGTCTCCCCAAAAGTACCTCAGTACAAGCCAGGCCATTGCCTTCATCTACAAGGTGAGGTGAATCCCTTCTAATACGCTCAATCACAGCCTCACTTCTGATCTACTTGCCTGAAGCACAGCTATGCCTTTTAAAGGAGGTGAACAAATGTGACTGCTTGATGTGCTCTTGCAGTCAAGCTAATCAGTGTCAGCATTTTCAGAAACTGAAGTGGGTCATGCGGTGGGAGACTGAGGCTGAATCTCTTGTCACTGGTTTAGTGCAGAGCTGTTCAGTAATAACTGGAAAATACTCTGGTTGATGGTTTGAAAGCAGTCGGAAGCTTCAGTCCATTCCTTGCTTTTCCTTGTAATTAGAGGGGCCATTGTCACTACTCAGATGTGTTTCTTGCTCCTTTTGAATGGATTACAAAGCAGTGAACTTGCTCCCTGATTATTCTTGCCATTCCTCAGCCCTCTATTTTCACAAAACTACAGATGATGGGGAGTTGGAGAGCAAGCTCAGAGTACTGGAGCACAAAGGTGGGCATATTCCAGCAAGCGTTTCTCCACACAGACCTGCTTCATGTTTCAGGCTGGTGAATGACTTCACTTCAGTTCTGTCTGTTATGTATTGATTCTTATACTGGTAGTGACAGAAAGCTCTTGGCTTATTTCATCTTAACTTCATTTCAGCTTAGCTTAGTATGTAGGCTTGGAGGAGCTGTGCTTACAGCTGCTGCTGCCTCTGGTTTATCGGTGTAGGCACATCTGTGATGACCACTCTGGGGCAAAGGGTTTCTTTAGTGTGTAGCGCGAAATGCCAGTTTCAGATACAAACCAGCTACAAAATAAATCTTTGCCTTTTGGACACTAAAAGAGAAATAAATACCCAGATCTGTATCTCAGGAATGCGGCGGAGGTGTGCTGAAAGCCCACCTTTCCCTTCCTGCCCTCAGAAGGGCAGATCTTGGCAGGTTTGCTTTGTTTCCATGTTGAGCTCTATTCCTAAACAGGAATCTGTTTATTTGTGCATGGTACATTTTTCTCATATCAGAATGTTTTTTTTACTTCAGTACTTACAAATCTCAGTTTTTACAGAGTAGCTAAGTGACTTTTGTAAATATGAAGCTCTAAAACAAAGACAGGTTCTTTTCCTAAAGTGTCTTGAAGCATTACACCCTCACCTTCTCTTTGTTGGCCTTGAGTGTGGCTTTCCCCATCCATTGTCTCCATTCTGGTGTTTCCTTCTCCATGCATTGCTGCTCTTGCTTTCTTAGGTAGCCCTGCAATTGCACAGTGCTACAGGTTCTTCCTAAGCATTAAATGCTATTTAAGCCTGGGTCTTTCAGAAACTGATCTGAGTCTGAGCAGAAATATATCCTGTTCTGTTCCATACAATAAATGCTGAGAAAATCAAACACTAGAGGCAGATTGTGACGGATTACTGTTTGTTTCTGTCCTGTTGCAGGACTTTGGATTGGTTGGCTTCTTCCGAGGTGGCGTGCCCCGTGCCCTCAGGCGGACTCTGATGGCAGCAATGGCATGGATGGTGTATGAACAGATGATGGAAAAAATGGGCTTGAAATCTTGACTGACTTGCAAAAGAAATGACCAGCTTCACTCCCTTTTCCTGCTTGCTGTGATCAACTGGCACTAGGAAGTTCCCAGTTCCACAGAGGAATAAGCCTTGCTCAGCCAGGGGGAAGAAAGCCCTTCTGAGACAGGGGATTAGGCCTTTTGGCAAGTAGGGGAAAGAAGGATCAGTTCTTTGCGTCATTTGATCAATGCATTCCAGAAGGACTGCACTTGCAGACTGCCATGGGAAATGACAGGGTTTCCACAGCCTGGTAACTATGCTGAGAGAAAAACCCCTGTTAAAAATAGCTCTGTGCTCACCACCTTTATGCAGTGAGGCATTGCTGAGCAAAAGTGTTTGGGGAGAAAACAATGATTGCAGAACCTGCCAGCCTGTTTCTTGCTGGTCGGGCCAGTAAGGCCATGATGACCCGCTGTCTGATGTAGATCGTCCTTCCTCATATGCTTTGTTCTCACAGGGCAATGTTGCATACCATGGTGGGAGACTGGATTTGGCTCTTAATGCTTGTATTGCAGGAGCGCATGGAAGAGAAATGAAGTGCTGAAGGAAAGCTAGGAACACAGTCTCTATCATCGCTTTTGTACTGTGCATGATAGCAGAGATGGTAACTGGAACCTCCTTGCTGTGTCATGTGTTACTATGTAACTGGGCATCTTACCACTCTTGAAATGTGCTTCTGCCTCTACAGCAGTGTTTGCACAGGAATTAAGAAGCATAAGGCACTTCAGAGTTGATTGCTACCAAAGTTGTTCTTGTTCTCTGACTTCTTCCTGCTGGTCTGACTATATCAGGAACACTCAAGTATTTTTTTTTTTATCCAGTTGTACTAGAGACTTACTTGCTCCCTCTTATTCATTTGTTAATCCCTGATCAACACCATTGGTGTGAGCTGGTCCTTAGGTGTAGCTTTTAGCATCATAGGTCATAACATATTAATGTATAGTGGAAGCAGATATAGATACTGACACTTTAGATTTCCCTTAAGAGGTGCTGCTGATTGCATGTGGAGTATCTGGGTTTGGAAAGAAAAGGCTACTCTTTTCTGTGAGCTTTCTCCAAAGTTTGAGACCTGTGAGTGTTTGGTAAGGAACTTTAATTCTCTTTGGTCTCTATGCAGACCCTTCACAGTTTCCCAGCTAATAATTTTCTGGTAGCAGGTGATCTATATTTCAGTATTCCTGAGTTTAGGCTTAGAGATAAATACACTTTTTTCATCCACTGTGCCTTCTTCCTCATTCCTACTTTGTTACACAGACCTCATAGCATATGCTGTCCAAACTTGGATACAGCCTGCTGCCCTCTTCACTTGTGCCTCTGTGCTGGCTGGCTGGGTTGGGACTCCTGCAGCTCTATTAGCGTTGCCACAAAGCTGGGCATGGAAGTGTGTGTCCTGTTCTGTAGTGTGCCTTGCAGAAAACATAGCTTTGGCTTTTATTTTCTTAAATATTAAGGGATATTAGAATTCACTTTAGAAACAGAGCAGATGTCTCTAAATATGAAGACATGACACTAGCTGTACGAACAACCAGTACTACCTACCTGTTCATAAAATTTAGGGTGTAATTTGCATAATCACTGCCTGCCCTGGCAACCTCCTGAGCAGAAGAGTAGAGGGGACATGGATTGTAAAAGATGTTCTCTACCAGATTCCAACTCCAAGAAGGTTTGATGTAGATCACTGACGTGAAAGTTAAGTCTGAGTAAAGTGTAACAGGATGGGCTGGAGACTTGGAAGGTGCTGCCTGTTTTGAGTATCAGCCCATCTGCACGGGGAGACTGATGCTACACAGTGCAGGAGTCTCCAAGAATGGTGGTGGAGGGACCTGTGTGCACATGTCTGCATGTTAATAATAGAGCACTGCATCAAATCATTCCACGTTGTGACGGGCAAGCTGTCAGATTCCCTCTGCTGCTTCTCACTGTCAGGCATGTGGGCACATAATTTGCCAAAACCTAAATATTAAGAACTGTTCCTTTCTTTTGCTGTCCCTCCTATGCTTAGTGACCTGAACTCGTGAGAGTGCATGGAACAGTGGTAACTGCACATCCTGCTGTTTGTTACCCTGAGCACTACTGACACAGAGAGCTGGAGAACCAAGTCTAGGATTGCTGACCTGGCAGAGTGAGGTGGCAATTACATGAGTTACGCCATTTGTCTTTTATTCCCCTATGCATGGGATCAAACCAACATATTGTACTGGAAGCCTGAATTTATTTGGGGCTTTCTTAATCTGGTCTGTGAGTTGGATCTGTTGATCATCCTGGGCTGTGGCAGTCAAGGGCTGTGTATGGTGTCGCCTGCAGGGTGCTCCATGAATATTTTAGTTGCTGATGTAGCAGTGGCAAAGTAGTGTGCAACTTGTGCAGACAGAAACGTAGGCTTTTAAAAATGAGGCAAGCGAGCAAAGAATACCAGGTGATAGATCTTGAATTAAGTAACATCCTCACTCAAAACCTGAAATACAGGAACACGTCAGTGGCTTTTATGCCCTATAATCCTGCTTGGTCAAGTAACAAAGGAAGAACTAGAGAATTTACTGCAGTGTGCCAGTGTTTTAAAGTCCACTGATTTTTATTTATTTATTTATTTATTTATTTATTTATTTAAATCTGGATTCGGGCCTAAAGCAGTGTTAGCTTTTCCTTTGGGAAAGTTCTTCCATTCCACTTACTTCGTGGAGAATGAGGAGGCTCTTTGTTGGTTGTTGCAGTAGAGTGGAGAAGTATATGCTTTTGACTTGTGAGTTAGCCTGGGCTCCTTTGAGTTTAAGAAATAGACAATCTAAACTGCACTGTGTTTCATTAACCCTTGGTGCTGCAAAACCTAAAACTTCTCTGCATGTGAGCTGCGGAGAGTGAGTTTTGCGATGCACGTTTGTTTTTTGTTTTTCTATATTATTTTTTGTGTCAGGTCTCTCATATATGGGGGAAGAAAAAGCCTGAAGTTCTGTTTCACTATCTTCTGAAAGCCCTATCACCTAGGCAGGCACAAGACTATTTCTCAGCTCTGATCCTTCCCCTCTTCAAAAACATTCTGTTTCTAAAGTGATTTGCTGAAGTTACTTCTTGATAGCTGTAGCAAGTCAAGAAAAACAAGTGTGTGGACTTGAAGTTTAGATATATTGCCCTTGAGGTTGCATGCTCCTAATTAACAATAAGTGGTCACTGTACAACCTAAATGCAAAGTAAACCAAATAAAAGATTTAGGCACAGGTGCTTAATCACTTACCTGCATCATGCCAGCAATTCAACACTAATGATTCTACCAGATAATCATTTCCAAAGCTGATTTAGCTTGGATTCCAGAGAAGGTGGTGTGATCCCTTCTATATATGGTGGGATTGCAGTTGGATCCCTCTCAGAATGTCCTTCATTGCTGGCAATACACTATTTATTAATGAATGTGTGTTGGCTCCGCTTGCCCCTGCAGCTGTGGTGTAAGAACACAACTGGTTCACATTTTGAGGCAGACATTATTTAAGTGAGTTGTAAGGGCACAAGAGAAATAGTCTGATGATTTATGTTTTAGAAACTTCACATTTCCATTCTTCCTGTGCCCATGATTGGTTTTTTTCTTGCACTGTTTAAACAGAACTGGTGCTTTGGAACATTACATAGGTTTTGAGTATTACGAGTGTCTGTATAAAATAGTTATGTGAGAAGGTGTATTATATGTTTCTATTAAAAACTGCTTGCCAAAATGAACCATGTCATCTCTTCAGTGTTTCTTTAAACAAACAAACAAAACCCAAACCAATCAAACCCACAAGGGATGGGATGGAATAGAGGCTTAAGAAAGCAAAAGCAGTTTACCAAGAGAACAGGACTATTGGATGAGTTCAGAGCCCATGCAAGGCAATGTGTATTCTCTTTTTCTATGGGGTATAATATCCACAGTCTCTGCTAGTACAAGCTAAATCACCTTTACTTAAATGAAAAAACCACGTAGCAATGGGGAATCTTGTCTGTTTCACAGCTTCCTCTGCCTGCATGCTGTGTGTAAAGTCTGATGGAAATTGGATCTCCGTACTAGCTGGTGAAATACCTGCCTTTAGAACAGTGGGGTTTTGAGCACTCTGGGGAGAGACTTTTTAATCTCCCACCAACCAGGTCTTTGCTACTCAGGCAGTCTGATCTCAGAAGGGAACCAGAACTTGTGCCTGGGACATAATCCTCTGCCACAAGGCATAGTGCAAGGTGACGCTGGATTGCTGGGATCTCTTCTTGCTGTCACAGTATGGTCCTGGGATTCAGTAGCAGGCAGGTTGTGCTAAGCAAAACTTTGATGTTGATACCGAGATGCTTCTCTTCCAGATGTGAAAATCCTAAACCTCTTTTCAGATGTTGCCTAGATGATACATTCTTATATGGAGCAATTTTCACAGAGTTATCTGTGTGTAACAGACTTACCGGACAGTTCTGGTGTGCAGCCTTGTGCCAGCTGGACCTGAGCCGCTTGTGCAGGTACCTGATACCAAGTTAGGCTGGCGATAGTGCCCACTCTTACATGCAGACCTCCCCAGAGCTCTCCTGCTGCCTTGGAGAACCACTGCAGTGTAGAGGGTGTTTGCTCCTGCTGCCGACAGCTGCCCCAGCTGTGAGAAGAGATAGCAGACTGTGGCGATGAAAGAGGCACTCGGGATGATGAGATGGTTCCGAAGCAACAGCCAAAAGACGTCTTTATTGTCTCTTACAGCACATTCATATATTACTAAAACAGGAGTGCGTATCTGGCTCAACTGGGATGTTTGTAAGTCCTCAGAACACTTAAACACACACTGCACACGCATATTTGTGACTGTCTTCAGCCACATCTTCCCAGGCACACACCAGGCAGTCCTCCGACCTGACCTTGTAAAACTAGTTCTTCAAAGGCTTGGCAAACATGCAGCACAACAAATTCTAATGTTCACTCTTGATTCAAATGTCAAGTGTTCCAAGTTGCTCACACATCTCCCCCTTTTTTGTTTAGGAACATCAGATTCACAAGGAAGGCAGCAAGGACTCTAGCTTTGAATCGACCCAATCCTCGTACTGCTCCCCAGATGATTCTGATTGCTGCAAACATACAAATGATTAATAACTCTCCAACAGCA
>JAVJGG010000009.1:10943366-10954008 GCA_035590195.1 Aviceda cuculoides | reverse complement strand
CAAACTGGTCAACACATTCCTTAACTTAGTTTCTCAGGCATGCTTGTCATTCTTTCTTGTTCTCTCAAGGGAACACTGTTATCTTGTCAAGGTCAATATCCTCCCCAGGCCCCTCGGTCCAGCCAAGGTCCTCCACAGATCATTTCCAAGACCCCAGCAGGTGGGGCTGTTATTCCTGGTTTGTGTTTTGGCTGCTGCTGGCAGGGTGGCCAGAGAGCTGGAGGAGAGCTGGACATGAGCGGTCACGGGGCGAGGAAAGGATGGTCAGAAGCTGCTTTGTAGGCACACCTGGGCCTTTTGGGGTGACTCCTTGTGGTGAAAAAGATTGCCTGCTCCTAAATATCCCAGCTGCTATTCAGTGCTGTAGGAGAGACTTAGTACCATTCCAGATCCCCTGGCTATGGGGAGTAGCAGAGAAGTGTCTTCAGCACCAGCCTCCATCTCTTGCAGCTGGAGCAGAGCTGGTCCAGCCAGTGCTTGCCCTGCCTCTCGCCTGGCTTTTTGACTTCCCTGTAGCAGGACGGTGCCCTCTCACAGGGATCATGATACACTTTTTGTGAAAAAACCCAACTCTACTGTTCTTCTATGTGTGTCCGAGTGTTAAACTTGTTGCCTCAGCTGCAAACCTTGATTTTGCTTTTAATTTCCCTAAGGGAGCAAGTGTGGGATGCTGTTGGTTTCCAGTGCAGAGAAACACAGTACTCCCAGTTGAAGATGCCTTGGAAACTTTCTAGCTCATCCATCCTGCTTGGCTTATTCCTTCCAGCATTTCTAAAGCAACTTGTCTTCTCCCAAAGCTCACGGGTATAGAATTCACTGCACCTGTTGGCTTTGCTTAAATAGGAAAAAATTAAGCAGCGCCTGTAGAGAGGGAATCAGAGCATGTACCATTTTCCTTCACTTGTTATTTTGCTGTTAGAGGCTCTAATTTGATAAGATTAAATAAAAAAAAACCCCAAAATCAAGGCACCACAACTTCCATCTCCACGGCATCTTTTCTGGAGGCTCCTTTAAGCCACATGCCTGGTCCCAGCTGGGTGAGGTTTTACAAGCCCCAGGTGCCATGGGCAGGAGGATCTCCTCCCCTTGGCTTAAAAGCTCTGGTGTAGGGTAGGAGCAAGCATGCTGTTGGTTTTTCTTCTTGGCTTTGTGAGGCAAACATACTTTGTCTGAATACTGCAAGCAGCTATTGGTTCTCCATCAGCTCCTTCAGGAGGGCTGAGTCTAGCAACTAGTTTTTCTGTTTTCAAGGGTTCAACCCTTTGAAAAGTTTTGAGATTAATTTTAAGTCTTAATTTTGTTTGCCAAAGCATGGCGTGGATTCCTCCTTGACTTCCAGGCAGCTCCTGCAGCTTGTTTTATTTCCTTGTATGAAAGCTACATGTTTGTGTTCTTGTTTCAAGATGAGAACTTGGATTTCTTGAACTGTATCTCGAATATAGAAGCAGGAACTTCATTGAAATGTCAAACCTGAGACTTGTGATATAAAATGCTGCTAGCTACCAATGCCACAAGTTATCAACCCTGTGTGGTGCCTAGGTAAGATGAGCATTCTGTGGAGCTGTTCTTTTGTGGTGGCAGGTTGGTCTGTGCTGGCTCTGCTCCCCCTGGGATCTGGGAGATGGAGGTTGCTCTGTCGAGGTGTCAGTTCTTTGCACTTTAATTTTTATTTTAAAACTTGGGAGGCTGCTCTTCTACCATTACAAGAGCAGTGGATTGACCTTCCCTTTTAGTGCCCATTTGGTAGGCACCTGTGTTAAACAGAGCATCTCAGCTGGCTGCAGCCCAGGAAAGGCTCAGCATGCATGTGTGACCCTGTGTGTGTCCTGGAGTGTGAGGGCTGCTGTAAGGCTCTGCTGTCTTCTGGGACCATGGCTTTGTGATCAGTGACTCTTGGGGCTCTTCCGCTAATAAGAGAACTGCAACACAAAACACAGAGGAGAATGAGTGCCTCCTGCGAGGTGATGTAAGCCAGAGGGGAACAGCGTAGGGACCAAGTGCTGAGCAGCCTTCTCTTTCCTTGCTGAGGCTGGGGTGAGCTTAGCAGTTGTGGTAGCTGCTTGAGCAGCAAGTTGTTGGTATCGCGGGGCCCCAATGGTAAACATGCACTTAGTACATCTTCCTGGTTAGATGAGGTTTAATGGAGGCTGCCTAGGATGCATCTTGGTGCTTCGGAGCCCCCGTGTCCCACCTCTTCGGTGTTGGCAGGGTGCATTTCTCATGAGGGAGGTTTGGGCTAAGTGGTTACTGCAGGGTAAGGAGAGCTCTCCCACTGCGTTGGTGTTTGTGGACCCATTTAGATGCTCCCTGGCAATAGGGGCCCCGAGCTTCAGGCCAGTGCCTCGACTGACCAAGGAACAGTGCTGTCCCCAAAACTGCCCTGAGGCTCCCTTCTCACCTGTGGCCAGGTGGAGCAATAGCCTTGCAAATAAGTTTAAACCAATGTTAACGTTCAGAAGCTCTGCCTTGCATCCCTTATTCTTCACTACAAACATGAGGCCGGGATGTGCCAGGAAAGGGGCACTGTGCCATCTGCTTGTGGCTGCCAATGCATTGGTGCTGGCTCCCCTTCACCTGGGGAGGATAACAATCTGAAATGCAATTAGTAAATGAACCATGACTAGGAGGGGTTGAATCGGCCTGGGTTGGGATGCATTCCTGGCTGGGAGGCTTGTGATTTGGTGGCGAGAGGGAGGGAGCCGGGGCTGTGCTGGAGGGCACAGTAGCTGTGGAGTAGGTTGGAAGGAGGAGGATCAGGTTATGCCCGTGAGGTCTTGCTATGTTTATTGGAGTGGCAATGAAGAGATGTGAGCTTTGTGTGCTGTCCAGGCCAAAGCCCAACCCAAACCCCACTATTCTAGCTACATACAATCCCCCAATACTTTTAGATGGGCATTTGTTTTTTCTCCTGGACTTTGGGTTGGAGGAGTGCTGTGAGCAGCATGTACATCTGCTTTATCCCTGATGAAGTGATGATTTTGGCTGTTTGGTGGATAACTAGTTCAAATCCACTACTTGGCTTTGTCTTCAGTGGCACCGTGGTAGTGTTGCCAGGTGGTGACTTGTTCTGTTCCAGGACAACTAGATAAGCTCTTCAGAGCCAGCAAAAGGTCTCTAAAGCTACTTACCCTCCATGTTTCTGGTGTTGGGGGGGACATAAGTGGCTGAAAGGGCATGTGCCTGACATTGGGCTTTCCCTGGAGATGGGTTACAGCAGATTTCCACTGCTTCTGCACGAGGGGACTGGCTCCATCCATGGGTCAATGCTCAGGGCAGTGCAAAGGCAGAGGTTTCCCCACTGCTGGCTCTCTGCTGCTGTGGCACAACCCTGTTCCTTGCGGGGATGATGGCAGATGTGTGGAAAGTTGAGGAGCTGTGGAGAGTTTCCTAGGCTGAGCTGCAGCAACTTGTAAGGGAAAGCTTGCCAGTGGCTCATTAGTTATATTTGCATATGCAGTGTTGAAATGCTTCTGCAGCCTTCTCCTCCAAAAAGTGCTGGGCTTCCTGGGGAGCAGAAGCTTGGTTTGCTGGGGCCCTCTGCAAAACCCCTGACCTTGGGGCTGTTTCCCTGCCCCAGCAGCTGCTGATGGACTCGGGGGACCTGCAAGCTGCAGGGGTGCTACGGTGATGGCAGAGAAGCTCTGCTTCATGTTCAGGCCGTGTTTGTACTGCTCTGCCCAAGCTACCGTAGCGAAGTGCTCCAGCTTGTGAAGCAGGCATGGGTGTTTGGTTGTGGTTTTTTTTTTTTTTTTTTTTTTTCCTCTACCTGGCCATGAGCCCACCTGGTATCTGATTTAAATAAATCTGATAATAGTCTTCATAGTTTGAAGATTCTAAACATCTTCTTAGGCACTGAATTATTTACTGCTGCTGCTATCAAAAAACCCCCCAGAAGTCCCATATGTGTGAAATCTTTCTTAGAGGAAGGTTTGGCTCTGCAGCCTTTTGCAGAAGAAACCTTGGTTCCCTTAAACAGCTTTGAGGGAGGGAGAATGGAGAAAGGGGGAGGACACAGCTGCTTGGGATGTTTCTGCAGCTGCTGTTCCCCAGTAAAATGGTGTTACTAACTCATTTTAATAACGTTCCACCTACTACTAACCTGATCTGCACACTTGATCACTGTGATGGTTTGCTCATGCTTGAGTGGTTCAGGTAGCAGTGCTGTGCTGCTAAGGGTGGTTTTATTTTATCTTCAGCTGAGCTGAAGTTATTTTTTCTCCCTCCCACATTGCCTGGAGAGAGATGGCATTGGCAGCTTCTGCAAGCATCTCTCAGTTCCCACCAGAGAAGCCCTCCTTGCCTCTGTTCCTGCTTTAATATCCTGCAGCTGTTTCCTTGCAAAACTTTTTCATTGCTTGTATGCAGCAGCAGTGGGTGCAGTGTGGCTTCACCCCCATGCTGGCCCCAAGGTGTGTGCAGGGCTGCTGAGTTTCTAACCCATCTGCTTGCTACACCTGGGGCCAAACCCTCCTCATTTCCCAGCTCTATGAGCTGGGTTAAATGATGCTAAATCCTGCTCTGGTTCCCTTGGGCATGAGCCTCTGGGGAGCACAGCTGGGCTCAGCCTGGGGGCTCTTGCATCCAGCCGGTCCTCTCCTGCCCGGGTCTGGTCCCCAGGAGGTGGGAGAGACCCTCTGTGGTTGCCCCTCTCCTTCCCTTGGCTGCTCTGCCACCTTTGGGTGGTTTTTGCCTGTCTGGCCTTTTTGTGGTGGCTTGATGCTGATACACACAAAGCTTTTGCCTGCCGGGAAATGGTATCTGTCTGTCCATCTGCCCCTGGGTGGCTGTGGGCTCTCCTCCCTCTGCCTGTGTGCTGCCACGGGAGGATGCTTGGCACACCAGCTGCAAGCGCATCCCCTCGCCTCAGTGCTTTCCAGTTTTGCCATCAGTCATGAAGGAGTGGTGCAGAAATTAATATAAATCCTGAAATGTTTTAGAAGTCACTTGTCTTTATCTTGGTGCCTATGTGGATACATGCATACTCAGACTGTCTGGGAGCTTAGTGGCCTCTGTTTGCCGAGTGCACTGAGGAAGTGGGTATTCCTGGGTAGCACCACGTGGTACTAATTTAAGAATAAGAGACAATTGTTTTTACTGGTTTTGCCTGTCTATAAAGAGCTGAATTGAAGAGGACCCAGGAAGTTGGGTCCTGTGATTGGAAATGAATGATTGCAGCAAAGCCAAGCCTCCCTGTGCCAGCATGCCACAGCATAGCATTACGTTGGTATAGTCCACTTAAAACATGATGCTGAATTCTGATTCAGCAATGATGACTATGTTGTGTGAGACATGGGTTGGGACCTAGAAATCCTCAGTTTCCGGAGTTGCCTTTTTCCCTAGGGAAAAACTGTCTGAGCATTTGTGAGTGATAAAGCCTTGGCTGCAGATGAAACAGCACTGCCACTTGCCAAAGGACAAGCTGCTGCCTCGGGGCTTAGGCAAGTGGCAAGAAAAGCATGACAGAGAGGAAAAAAAACCCCACAGCTGTCAGGCTGGAGAGCTGATAACATTGCATGCAGCATGAATCAAAATGGGGGGATCACTCTTTAAAGCCTTTTGGTCAGCCTTTTTTTGGGTTTTTTTGTTTTTATCAGGACATCGCTGCTTTGAGGAGACGTGGTTTAGCGATACAGTGGGTCAGGCTTCAGAGGTCCCTGTGCAGCAAAAGCACCTGATATATGGTTGCGGAGAGGTGGGCGACCTGCTGCATCCATGGCCTGCCGGGGTCAAGTCAGGGGCCCACAGGGCATTAGATTGAGTCTTAGTGCATCTTCGCCAGCGTGGAAGCCACTGTGGTCCTCCTGGTACTGGCAGAGCCCCTGCCCAGCCAGGCATGCTGAGCAGCATGCCTCGTGGGGTGGGATAAGCTGCAAAAATACCATTCTCCATCACCAGGAATTTTCTCTGGGTATGGGGAAATGGCCATTGGTTGTCTTCCTCGCCTGCATTTGTTGGTGAAAGTTTCTCAGGGTAGGTCTCGGCGGGTGCTGGAGCCAGTGCAGCTTGTGGCCCTTGTGGTGTGTGGACCCTCTTTGTAGTTCAGAAGTTTCTTTAGCTTAGATGTGCAGATGACATCTCCCCTTTTGAAAGAAACCAAAAATCCCTCCCCCAAACTCTGGTTATGTTAGCTGGTATGAGGAAACCCTTCTCCCCCTGCCATGAGCAGTGCTGTGCAATGGAAGACAGTGAAGATCCTGAAGAAGAAAGGAGGCAGATTACACACAAGGCCACTGTAGCTCAGAGTTTCAAGCAAGGTGACAGTCCTATAGCTGTGGAAGTTCAAAATGCGTCATAGGTGGCTTTATCTTAGTGCAGGGTCAGCTATAGGAGCAGAGGGTGAAAGAGGGATCATCAAGATGATGACTGCTTGTTTGGAGTAAGAGAGGCTATCGGAAGAAAATACTGTCAATGGTGGTGGCATGCAATGCTTCTTCCCCTTTCTCTCCTTGAAAAGCTTCATATAAGCTAGCTGAAAATGCAAGCTTGGATGTTTCAGAGTTCTCTTTTGGAAGGAACTTATTCTCTTTCTGGAGTGAAAAGCTGATTTTTCTGCTTTGGAGAAGCCAAGGCCCCAGTATTATGGTACTGAATGCGAAATCAGTGTATTCTTTGCATGTACGTGATATATTTGGACCGCTTTTCTGGCTTTATGAACAAACCTGTTTAGTGGCATCTACTATTTTCTGTTCATTGTGACCACAGAATGCAGTTTGTCTCATACCATGGCTGAGTACAGTATGAAAGAAATGGCTGAATGGCATTTTTGACCCTAAGAGAAGTGTGCATGTTGGCATTCCTTTCACAGCTCATGTTTAGTCACATGTGTTTTGCAAAATTGCTCTTTTAAATTTTATTTTTTATTTTGAGATTCCTGTTCATCAGTAACGCTGAGCAGATGCTCAGTCTTGCCATGCTCTGTCTGGCCACACGAACTAAAAACTGATGCCCATGGGAGCTGCCTGTTTAAAAACAAGCCTTCAGTGAGAAGAATAATAAAAGAATTAAGCTTGAATATTTCCTTGTTTTTTACCAAAACCTTTTGGATGCAGCATTCGAGCTACTGGCAATAGAAGATGTGGAAAATTTGCAACGCAGAGGGCTTTTCTAGTCATACATGAATGCAAACTGTGTACTGTGTGAGATGTTACTAGGAGGCTCCCGCTACACACCACTGAGCTTTTTTGCTTTTTTTCCTTTCCCCTTCAAGTTAGCCTGAGCCCCAGAGGAAGCTTGGAATGGATATAGTCTTTTAACAAAAGTCGGGGGAAGGGGGGGGGCAGGAATCTATGCTAAATTCTCAGACAAGTACTTATTGCTGTTCCTAACAATAGAAAAATAGGGATGAAACCAAACACTGCTGAATACTCCAATGAGTTTGTGGAGTTTAACCTCCAGTTGCATGCGAATAACTGGTAAATAGGCTCAAAATTCAGCCAAATCATTTTGGTCAATGTGAGGACTGAGGGTTGGCATTGTTACACCTTTCACAACTGTTGTGCTCTAGCACAGGACTTCATTGGAGTCGGCAAAGAGAGTTGTCACCGGTCTGCAGAAATTGTTGTCTAGCTGATACTGTCACCCTTGTATCCTGAAGTCTCTGAGCTTGCAAAAGACATTGATCAATGTATGAACCTAATGTATTATAATTAGAGATGAGCAAACCTTTAAAGATTAGCTAATGAGCAGTTGTGTGCTCCAGACACAACAGAGTGCTTTGTAATGCTCAGTATTATTCTAGGTGGTGGTGGTGGGGGGCGCTGATTCAGAGAGCATTCAGATCCTGGAATAGTTACTCAACTGATCTAAGTCTGCCTCTGATTCTCAGGTTTTCAAAACCTGTCTGGAGTTCTCTACAGCTTCTTCATGATGTTTCTTATTGCCCTTCTAATCCTTGTGCAAGCGAATAAATATTTTCTACTTTTCTTCCACGTGTGTGCACACATACACACTTGTACATTTCCAGCCCCTATTTTCTAGCAGATGTGAGTGAGATCTAAAGCCACATCTCTCCTTTCCAAATCGTGCTTTAATGTGAGAAGAGAAGGGAAATCCTGTTCCTCATTACTCAACCATTCCCTAAGATACAAGAGTCTGCAGGGCAGACCAGCTGGGCTCAAATCAGGGCACTGTGATGTTTCTGTGAAATCGTTCTGGATTAGCAGGCTTCCCCCAGCACTTTCTGATCAATGTTTTCTACAGACACCTGCAGAGAAGGATAGGGGACAACAGCTTCTGTCTCCTGAAGAAGGCCTCTTCTTGTCTGACTTTTCTCTAGTTCAATGACTGGGTATCTCTGTGGCAGGAGAGCCGTGTTGCACCAGCTACTCTCGCAGCAAAGAGGCAAGGCAAGGCCTTATCTGTGAGACCCAGTTCAGAGAAATGTCCTTCAAAGACCAGGAAATAAATCTGATTAGCATCTTCCCACACGGAGGTTTCCTGGGACCCTGACCATCGCAGCGTGCCTGGGAACAGCCAAACTGACTTTGAGCCGCACACCAGGGACAGCTATTTCTACAAAGAACCCCTTGAATTTGCATTTTGCTTTCAAATACAGAAATGATTTAATTTTTGAAGAAATTCTGAATTCTTTTATTTGACTCTTGCATGTATCTCCTGAAAGTGCTTCTCTAGGGCTCTGGTCTCTTTTATAAAAAGCACAGACATCAAAAAAAGAGCTAGGTCTCTGTCTACAAATAAGCACAGCACTAAATATTTAAGCTCTTAATTCCTATGAGGAATCAGATGCCTGAGTACTTTTCTTGGTTTGGACCTGAAAAACAGAATCCTTTTTCCAAACTGCCTCACATCTGACCTAACTGGACCCCCTTGCCAAGCTCCTCAAAGGTGGACATTCCCAGACTGAAGGTCAGATGGTCTGTGCTCTGTCAAGCCATAGAGGAGGAATAAGTTACTGAGTTTCCTGTCTTGAACATATCATATGGCAAGATTTGTGACATTTAGTGGAAAAATTCAAGGTGAGAACCTTTAATCCCAAATAGCCCAGCTGTAGTGGAATTGTAACTGGTTATATTTATGGTTTTGTTTTTACTGAAGAACATGAGTTTATTTTTGACAGAAATTTTTATGACGAACAACAACAACACACATGTAAACACCAGATCAAAGCTGGCCAGAATGGGTTTGTGTCAACAACAGGAAGAAACTGTAGGTGTCAAAGAGCAGGTCAACTCAGAGAAGCCCTGCCATGGTGTCCTGGGAAGTCCTGTAGGTCTGGAAGATATGATCCTTAAATTGCACCAGAAATTTCTAACAGGCTATAATCAGAAACTAGGCCAAAGCACTTTTAGTCTCTCAGTTGAGCTGGGTGGTGGTACTAAATTAGGAGTTGTATCTAGGGATTGAAATAATGGTGCAAGCTACTATTGATAGACTATGAAAAGAGGAGTGGAGCGGGAACCCAGAGAAAGTGGTAGTGATACACACAGTGGGGTTGAAACAAAAAGATGAAAGTTTGCAGGAGGTAGACTGAAGGAAAGCTATCACAAATGACAAAATGCAGCTGACAAAACCTCTTCCTATGCTGGTCTAGTAGGAGTCCTCTACTCTAGGTAGCGGCTGCTGTGCAGCTGGACAGGGACACTCACTTTTTTAAAAGAATACTTAATTCCTCAGGTAGAGGGACAGAAAAAAAAACCCAAACCCTTTTGTTGAAGTGACAGGTAAACTCACACTACTTTTATTAACTGAAGAAGCCTTTGAAGGGACTGACAAGCACTCATGCCGCAGAGTGAGCTCACCGTGCTGCTGTTAGTGGCCACGGGGCTCTGTCCTGTATGTAGTAGTTTAGCAATGCTATGACTGATTTTCATCCTGACCGCCTCCTATTTCCTTTGTGATCAAAATCAGCACAGCCATTGGGGGTTACAACTCCAAAGTACTACTAAGCTTCTAAACAAAGCTGGCTTAGATAGTCAGTGTTGGACAGATACAGACCATCACGAGCAGATGACCAACGTACAGTAGTCATTTCCTACTAAAACTACTATAGTTCACGCAGCACCTCTATTTTAAGGTCAAACAGGAGAAACATTGCTGAGCTTATTGAGCGGCATGTGGGTAGTGTGGCTGCCCTCTCCTCCTTCCAGGGACTGGTCCCAGTGGGTGCCCTCTTGGCCTGGGCTGGCCAGGGTAAGGTGCCCGGACACCCAGGCTCTGTGGCTGTGTCACAAACACGTGCGGCGGCAGGGTGAATGCTGCTCCTCTCCCAGCAGTCATGGGGCTGCCGTCCAGGGCTGCTGCTTTGCCTCCTTTCCCGACAGGGCTGGTTCTATTAGGAGACTCTCTTTTCTTGTCTAGAGCAAAGATTATGAACGTTATTTTCTTGAGAGAAAACACTGCCTTTCTTCCTCTCCCCAGTGGCTGCTGTTTCTTCTACATGTAATAACCCAAGTGTCTGGGGATTTCTGTTTGAGCATCTGAGTGAAGAAACCATAAATAAGACCGTTAGCCCCTAGCCAACAGCTAGTATGTGTCTCTTTGAAGGTTCTTACTGATGCATTTAGAAGACATGATAGTCCTACCAGTGTCCTGGTTTCAGCTGGGATAGAGTTAATTGGCTTCCTAGTAGCTGGTACAGTGCTATGTTTTGAGTTTGGTATGAGAAGAATGTTGATTAACCTGG
>JAVJGG010000009.1:10897405-10942994 GCA_035590195.1 Aviceda cuculoides | reverse complement strand
TTTACTTTTTTTTTTTCCTTATTCTCTCCTCCATCCCACTGGGTAGGGGGGGAAGTGAGTGACCAGCTGCATGGTGCTTAGTTGCTGGCTGGGGTTAAACCACAACAACCAGCCATGCTGGTACACCTCTAGCCACATGGTGATCATGAGTAATTGCTGATTTTGGTCTTTATTTTCAATGCACTCACAATACTGCCAGCACTATTTCCATTTAAATGAGTGCCCTGGGTCTGCTCTGGGGGGAATCTGTATCAGGTTGGTCTGAACTTTCCAGCTCGTCTTGGCCTCTCCAAGAAACAGCCCATGTAAATGTGAGAGGGTTATGGTGGCACTGGTCTGCTTTTCTCATCTGTATCAAGATAAAAGCAAAATCTTTCACATGTGTTGCACTGTTTCTCACAAATGGAAGCAGGAGGCTCTGGCAGTCAGGAAATGGCTGGTTCGGACCAAGCCTGGAGAACCTGTCTTCCTTGAGAGTGTCCAGACTCTGGTGCCAATGCCTCCCCCTGCATCTTTCTGCCCAGCCACAGACCCCCCTCAGCAGAGCTTACAGAATGCATTTATTTGCCCTAAGACCATCACAGTCCTGTAAAAAGCTTCTGGCTCATTCATAATGAATTTTGCAATGAAAACCTCAATTCGATTCTGTGCTTGGCTCAATTCATCAGCCCAGAAACAACGCTGGAGTTTCAGCACTGTTCACAGAATAAATTGCCGGTTTCATGAGCAGCATGGTTAATAGCTGGGATATGAATCATTACTTTGAATTACAATTCCCACACTGTGATAAATCTGTGTGAGACATAATCCAGTCTAAAACCTTGCCCTTCCTGGGTGTCCATTGGCAGGTGGACTTCTGTAAGCAGACCAAATCTGTGCTAGTTATATTCATCTCATCCCTTGCAAATGTGTATTGCTCCAGTTTCTCAATCCTTCCCAGTCAGTTTGGTGGCAAAAGGAGCATTTTCAGGAGGATTGAGGGGAGGTTGTTTAGTTTTTACCTTCTGCTTGTTTGGGGTGACTTTCACTCTCTGTACTTGGTGTAAGTAAATCCTCCAGATCTTGCAGCATGGGGTTAGTGCTGGCTTTGTTGTTTCTCTTGTTTTTCTCTTCTTCACGTTGCTGCATCAATAAAAAACATTGGGTTTAGTTTGAAACTGCAGATGTAATCCGTGAAATGGTGGCCTGGTGTCATGGTTGGCCTGGCTAAGTGTTTCTTAGTATGAATGCAGTCTCTTTGCCAAGTTCAAGGTCCCGAATCTTGGTCTGGTGACCAAGGGTTTTAGGGAAAGAAAGTACATCCCAGGCAGGACTGAGAGCCTGGGAAATAATGGCTTTGCTCCTGTTAGGGCAAAGCACTTGCTGATGAAGTGGTTTAGGTCTACCAGGCTGTCTGTGTCTTTCTGTAACTGCCAATCTGCCCTCCCTAGGGTTTTGGTTTGTTTTAAGTGTGGACCTCTTGGGAGGGAGGGTGTCAGTGATAAATGCTGGAGGAAGAGGAGGAAGGCATGGCAGTATGGGGAGGGGCTGTAGGGCTGTCTTTAGTTTTACTTGCATACATTTAGGTCTTCAGAAGATTTCCTTCTGGATGGCAGAGGGAACAAAATACCCAGGGGCTGTTTCTGCTCAGGACAAGCATGCTGGATGGGGAAGGAAGAGGCTGCCCTCCCTTACACAGTGAGAAAGGTTGGATGGACTCCACTCCAGCTCCATCCCTTCTCCCCAAAGGGTGATCTGCTAACGAAGGGAGTTGTGTGCTGGAGCCATGGAATGCAAGGCAGCTCGTGGCCTTGCTACAGCTGAGAGGCCCCAACCCACGGAGCAGCCTCTATCCATTTGGCAAAGTGGGAGAATTTGGGGGCAGCCATGGCAGGTCTCTCTGAGCTCAGCAGGTCATCACTTGGGGGGTCTCTGGTGGGCTCCAACCACTGATCACCCCTGCCATGACCAGGCAGCTCCTATCCTTTGCTCCCTAAGCAATGGGGCTGTGCTGATGCCCTCCCTTTCCCCCTGCCCTGCTGTGTACCCCTCCTCTCGCCAGGCTTGGCTGTCTCAGCAAACCTACAGGTGCCTGTGGGATAAAGATATGTAAGGTCTGTGCAAAGGCAGGTGCTTGTTTGGAGATGTTTCTGTTCCTTTGGGTAGTGCTGAGCCCTACTTTGTCACCCCTCCATGGGGGTTTGTGCTCCCTTAAACCCTGATCACAACCAGTTTGTACAGCATGAAATAGACTATGTGCCCCTAAGTCTGAGTGTGCTCTAGCATGTCTTCAACTCCTGCAGTACCTGAGGATGCCCTATGCACCAAGACTCTTATTTTAAGCTATGTGCACAAACGATCAGTTCTGAATTTGAGCATTTGGATGTAATTTATGGAGTCTCATTTCTCAGTGCTCACATCCTCACTTTTAATGTTGCACCAATCTCTGCTTTATGCAATACGTTGCTTGATGTAGCATTGCTTCCTTGGCTTTGATCCTGCCCTGTAGCAGTAAAATGGCTGATACCAGTCCTTTGATGGCATCATATCCACTCCTGATGCAAGGCTTGACACTTTGGGTGCATCTATGTAGTACAAACCAGCACAGCGTCAGACACCCACCAGGAAAGTTCTGGGGGAAATGAGTGCTGTCAGACCAGCACAGGCCCTGGTAGAAGGACACTTTTGCTGTTTCTCATTGAGACTTGTCTCAGCAGAGCTGCACTTTTGCAGGTATTCTGCTGCCAGACCTGATTTTTATTAGTTCAGGGGTCCCTGCATTATGGTCCCCTACATGTTGCAACCTCTCCCAGTTCTAGCTATCATGAGGTCCAAATCCTACCCTGCTAATTTGAGTCATTGCATCTGTCTATCTTGCTTTTCCCATCTGCACAGCAGAGAGAGGCACCAGCCTCTTTTGTGAAGTGTTTTGAGAATTACTGGTAAAAAATGTTATCGCTGTGTTGTTATTTATGGCTCTTTGCTCTTCAGCTTGTACAAAACCTGGCTTTGGTTTTGATAGGCTTATTGTCCCTGGGAAATCTCAGGCTCCAAAACATTATTTGAACTTTGAGGTAACTTATTTTTTAGGTAGAAAGCACAGTTTATGGGAAAAGTCACTGTAGTTTTGATGTATGAAATAGCAAGCCTATTATGGGATGTGACCACTCTTTGCAGTTAGGCATTAAATGCCATCAGAGAGGACTGAACAAACATAAAATGCATCTTCTCTTTGTGTCACTAACGTGTTCAGAAGTGAACAGCAATTTAAAAGCATATGTTGCACATCAAACTTGAAGTGCATGGTATTTCAAAGATTGCTTTGCCAGATCAATACTTACCATTTGCATTTTCTTCTTCAGCTCTGCATTGGCGCGCTGGTATGCTTCAGCCACAGCGTTTAGGTAATAGATGGCGAGGCTAAAAAACCAAATGTGTTGCTGTAGTGATAGGATCAGGGGAGAGAGAAAGTTTCGCAAGGAGGGGACATTTAATTTTTGCCTACCTTCTAATACCTAGTTTTCCCACCAGCTGTCTCCAAACTACCTTTAGAGGGTCAAGGTTTAGGACGGTCATGGTCAGCTAAGATGGACTGTAGCAGTCCAGTAGCCCAGTTCTGCTCAAACAGAAGAAAAATGACCATCCTGCCCTCCTGCCTCCGGTTTGGCTGGCCATGGGCTCCCTCTGCTTCCTTTGCACCAGCCTTGAAAACCAACCCAGTAGATAAAACACATGGCTTTCTGCCATGGCTGAAAGGAAAACCCTGGCCTGGGACACAAAACAGCTGCCAGGTTACACGGGGACCTTAGAAAAAACTAGGAAACCAGGAAAATGGTGGCAGAGCAGGGTCCTGGACCGTCTCCTGAAAAGCATGTTGCTCAAGGCACGTTCCTCCTTCCCACTTGGCCAGGACCAGCTGCCTCCTTCATCCTGGGAAGGAAGGGCCTGTCAGGAGGGAGCAGAGGTGGGAAACGAGGGCAAGCAAAAGCCAGGTCAGAGAAGAGCCACTGGCTTTTGTTTTGATCCCTTCCTCTGCAAATAGGGCATGCCAAAGCCAGGGCAAAACCAAGCCAAGCTGGAGGGAACTGAAAGGCGAGCGGGATGGGAGAGGGTGTGCTGGCAGCCAGCCTTTGGCACACGGGGAGGCAAGTGTTTTAAAACATGCCCAAATGTCTGGGGCTGTCTCATCACTGCTGCCACTTGCCAGCCAGCAATATTTTGGTTGTCAAAAACGTCTCCTCCTGCTTTTGTAGAGTGCTTTTATTCTTCTAAATTAGAAACATCATCTGCTCAGTGACTCTGAGCAGTTTGCAGGAAAAGCACCAGCCGTTCAGTTCACCACTTTTGTTGTGGTTTTTTTTGTTGTTTTTTAAAGTAAAATAGAAAATTATCTTGTTTAAGAAAACAAAAAAAAAGTGCAGACTGAAAAAAAAAAGTTTCCTGACAGTTCATAACCTGCTTGTGTGGGACTGGCCCAGATTGAGCATCCTCAAACCAGGCTCGAGGATTTTGTCAGCAGAATGCCTGGCTCTAAGCTCAGCAAGGCACTGTGTACTGCTATATTGGTTTCTAGGTGGGAGATCAGGAAGAGGTACTTAGGATGGCCTTTCTTGAGGCTTTTTGTAGGGGTCTGTCCAAGGGAAACATATTTGCTTCCTTTTGCCTAGTATTTTGCCAAAACTCAGTCTTGATGATCTGGGCTCTCTGCCCCGCAAAAACCTCTTGGAAATTGTTATTTTTGTTCTCCTGTAAGGATGTGATAGTTTTATTTCTCCTATGTTATCAAACTCATTGCCTAGGAAATATTACTTTGTAATCAGGGCTTTGGGGCTGCTCTACCATTTTTGTGGTGACCAGCCAGGATGTAAGAGCAACTCTGTTTTCATGAAGATAACTAGATCTGCTTATTCAAAGCTGTCTGGGATGCCATGCACTCTGTTTCTGAGCTGCCTTCTCAAGTTCATTGAGTAACTGAGCAAATCCACTTCCATCCCTTTTTCAGGCCTTTCTCACCCTCTGCATTAGCAGCCAGCATCATCTCCATCCACCACGCATGGATGGAGATGATGCTGACTCCTGTGTTTAACAGGGCATTGATGGGAAGTGTGTGAACTCAGCAGGTCCCCTTCCCCAAACACTGTGAGATATAAGCCTGCTCTGTCTGCAGGCTAAGCCTGAGTTTCCTCTGTCCTTTATTTTACTGCAGGTTTATTCCTCAAGGGAGGTTGAGTTTGTCCAGGACTGAACTGCCCTTAAAGGGTCTTGGGAGGGAGAGGAGAAAGGCACAGTGCCACAGAAAGGTGATTTGGGGGGATGCCTTTACTGCAGCTCAAATCTGCAGGTAGTCAGGCAGATTTAGACTGGGTTGTTAAGGCCAAGCCTCATCAATGCTGAAGCAGCCTGGGTGAGCCTCTGAGGTGCATGCCAGTGTCCTGAGCAGGTCGTACGGGTGTGCTAGGTTTGCTATTGAATTCCTGATTCACACTACTAGTGCTGGTTCCCAGAAAAGGCAGAGCAAAGCCAGGTCCTGGTCTGACTATGAGCAGCAGCATGAGGAGCTGTAAACTTTGCTGTGAAATTTGAGTAAACATTAGCAAATGGAGTTTATCCACGTTCAGTGGGATTCTTTAGATCTGCTTGCCTCTAAAATGAGCCTGGGGATTCACCCTTGTGCTTGAGCTGTTTAACATGGATGCTGCATGGCCCTGGCCCCCCTCTTCTCTGTTTTACTGCTCCTCCCGAGCTGGGGGGAGAGCGTGGGTCACTGTCTGCAGAGCAGTTTTCAATCTTTTCTCCTTCTCCTTGATGCAGTACTGTGCTCCTAGCTTCTGCCAGGAATATCCGCAAGCCGTGGCTTGAAATCTTGCTCCCAACCCAAGTGGGATTAGGTTATGTGCCCGTGCGCACAATATCTCTGCTTCTTCTTGCTCTTTATTTCCTTTTCCCCCTGTCCTTGGGCAGCTAGAAACAGGACAGTAAGTTTGACACCCATGTCACCCACTGGACCCATCATTGTTTGGGACCAGAAGCCAAGAACAGAAATAAATAGAAGAGGCATTTTGGATTGCACCTGGAAAAAGAGAAGGGTTTATCATGGCTAGAGAAAATGATTAAATTCAGTCCATAGAAGCAGAAAACACTTTTTTTTTTTTGAGTGTCTACCATCAAAATCAACAGACTGTCCATTTATGATCCACCTGTTGCTCTTTGTAGAGGCTGTTTTTTATGTAGGCTGCATTGTAGGTTACCTTGCCTGCTACTTTGAGAGCTGCAGGCTCTCTGCTCATCAGGAGCAAATGAAGATTTTGCTTTTCCCAGGTTTTAATCTCTTGGCAAGCTGGATGGGGATCAGTGTAAAGACTAGCTCATGCTTGACCCTGTATACCTGCCTGCACTGCAGCAGAAGCTGAAGACTTTCAGGAAGAAGGCAGGGAAATCGGGACTTGCTAAATGTGCTTCCCTCAACTGAAAACTTTCTGAGAGGAGAAAGGGATCCAAGCCTCAGCTACTGTGCAAGGATGTTTCCTATGATTTTGTCTGGGATTATCCCAGGAAAAGTCTGCATGCATGTAGTGAGCAGCTTTTCTGCAAGACACCTGATGCTCTCAGGGCATCTGAGAGGGGATTGGGACGGAGACAAAATGGTGTCTTATGGAGAGATGGGAAGGCTGTGGTGTGGGAATAGCCCAGACTGGGAAGGGGTGATAAAAGGTGTCTCTTCAGCAGATAAACTGGTTTTGTGCTGTTTTCTGTCCTGACTGTCAGTGGAGGAAAGGGCAGGAGATTATCACTGAACAAAACATTATTTTCAAAGGTCTACTGCTCTCCCACCACCTTTTTTGGAGGATTGCATCAAAGCCTCAGAAACCTGACCTGCAGCCCTTTTGTAAGGGTCATCCATTTGGGGTGGATTAGTTCTGCAATCTTCATCTCATGTTTGCAGTAGCATCTGCTAGTGCTACGGTGAAGCCCACAGGAATAGAGCTAATAACTCAGTAATATACTTGGAGGTACTAGGGATGTAACGTGAGACTTCTTGTCTGCTGCATGTATCTGATCTGATTCTTCTAAGTGTAGGATCTGTCTGCGTGAGTTACAGTATCTGATCATCTTTATTTAGGTTAAAATGTGTAAGTACTTCAAGGCAGGTAGAGGGATGACAGGTCATTTTCAGTTTAATTGGGATTTTCTCAGGCTGTTTCTATAAGAAACTTTGTAACATGGGAACTTGTATTTGATTTAATTTAATGGCATTGTCTTCAGTGTAACCTGTTCAGAATGAAGCATCACAGTGCCCAAGAGCGGCTGTACTGGATCAGCCCAGAGGCCTATCTCCAATGTGTGTGGAAGAGTTAGAGCAGGCAAACATATGTAATATGCTCCCCAACCCTCTCCCTGCCTCCCACTGTTTAGTCTGGAGTGTTCGGAGCTGCCTACAAAATTTGGCCACAGCTCTCCCACTCATTTCGATAGCTATGGAAACCTCAAGAACAATGCCTAAAATATCTTTTTAAAAAAGAAAAAAGAGAACTGCCCTGGTCCAAGTGCTGCTGAAGGTGTTAGGGATTTAAGTGTGGTTTCAAAGCTGAAATGATAAGACAGCACTGAAACAAATTCCAAATGTGTTATTTGGAAAAATAAAAAACCCCAAACAAAGACACCCCACCCCACCCAACAACCCAAACAAAACCCCACACCTCTTCGTATTTGAGAATGTGTAATTTTTGAATGCCCTGGCTTGGCAGTGCTGTAAATACCAACAGCTGTGACAGAAATTAGTTCTCCAAAAGGCACCAGGCTGAGACTGTCCATTTATTTCCTGCTGGCTACTGAAAATTTTTCATATGGAAGCTGTGACAGCTTCAATATCCATGAGGCCTCTGTCAGCAATGCATTTCATCTACAAAGTTGTATTAAATTGGGTCAGGTAATTAAATTTTGGGGAAATTGGGTTGGGCGAAGGTGAGGGAGGTAGGAAGCATGTGTCTCCCCAATCCAGGCTGTTATCTCAGCAGAAGCTGTATTTAGACCTCACTAACATCCCAGCACTTTTTTTTCAACCTCCTCCCCCCAGCCAGGCATGTAATATTGCAAGGAAAACTTACACCATGAGCAGAATTGCAGGTATGATCAGTCCTGGATTTGCCACATAGCTGAAGATCTTGGCAACAAAAAGTGGGAAATCAAGCTCGATGGTCTCTTGAATGACTTCATACATCCTTTTCTTTCCACTGGAAAGACAAGTGGCCAGTTAAGAAGTATAGGTATTTCCTGGAGGGACAAAATAGCTCCTAATCTAACAACGCTAAGTAGCATGTTCCCTTTCTCTTTCAGTGAGCATTGGCTTGCTATTGACCACCAAGGATTTTGAAATGCCTTCATTTTAAATTATCTATTGATCCATCCACTCCCCCCAACCCACCATTGATTGCAAGAATAATCTTTGCTAGGCTAACTTGCTCCTGAAGTTAATACATTTATTTCCACATGTGGGTCCTTTATGAGTTCTATTTACCCCTCTGAAATGTATAAAAACCTACAGGTTGCAGTAACCATACATTTCTGATCAATATCATGTTAAATATGGCCTTTTCATGGTAGAGATGACTTTCCATATGCAAATTCCAGCTTTCTGAAATAATGAGCCAACTTGAAGAGCTGCTAAGTAATGACAAAAATAGCAAGCTGTGATTATTGCTTAAGAGGAAACTCAGTGGAAAAAGTAATTTCAAACAGGATTGATAAAGCATATGAGAGTATTCTGTATCAAAGGAGAACAAATCTGTAAAAGAGTGGATTACATAATTGACCTTCTTCTCTCCCCAGCATCTCTGGGTCTGTGAATTCAACCCTAAGAGTGCTATTCCTCATATTTAGGCTTTTTGCCTCCTGAGATCTTGCAGGATTCTGCTCAGGAAGGTGTTGGACTCTGTCCTGATGATGAGAGTCAATAAAGACGAACTTGGCTAAATGGTATCCCAACTTCATCAACCGCCTTAAGCCCAGGAGAGCTGAGTTTTCAGTGGAGCTGAGAGGTGTGCCAAGGGTCTGAATCAGGCTGCGTGGCTTTTGAAGGGTTGGTTGGGAATTGAAATAGCTCTTTCACATTGCAGATTAGTAATTTCCAAATGATAGTGTGCGTGCAGCAAGTTTCTTGTCAGATATTCTGACATTGCTCATTGACACTCGTCCTTGTTATAGAACTGAGGGGAATTTTGGTCTCTTGCCTTCTCCCCTGAGTCTTTTAGCTTTCTGTTGTCATTCTCTGTTAGCAAGTGGATAACCAAAAACTGTGCATCTACAGGAACAATTTGTTCCAAGCTTGCTCCTTGCCAAGTCAGACTCAGCAGGCCCAGGAAATGGCATTACTCAATCAAATTAGACTTTATTGGCATGTTAATCTGGTCCACTGAATGCTCTGTGCAGCGCCGATTCTGCCCTAATTAAAAAACTGAAAATGTTTTTTTTGGTTTGGTTTTTTTTTCTTTTCTTTTTTTTTTTTTTTTAAAGATGCAGCTCTTCAGGCTCAGACCTATCAATTTCCTGCTATTTTCCAACAAAATTCAACACGTAAAATACATCTCATGCTGTGGCAGTTCTTGGCTTTATGGAAGGTCTTAGAAGGTGGCTTTGGACCCGTTTTGCTCCCACAATGTTTCAGAGAACCTTACGGGTGCTCCTGTTGCTTTTTTTTTTTTTTACTGGGGGCTGCACCCTGCTGTCCTCTGGTGCTTTTGTTGGTGTGCGTTGGGGAAACACCAGATTTAACCAGACGTAGAATGGAGGCATTTCACCATCTCTGCTGGAGTCTAGCACTTCTAAATTCAGGAAAATAATCCCATGTATTAGAGCAGAAAAATGGCCTTTTTTGTGTTTTGCTAGTACCTGAATGGTCCGCAGTCAAAGGACGGAGGCAAGGACATGATGGTGTAAGCCACAGGCAGAAGGCTGAGAAACAGGATTAAAAGCAAAAGTCCCATATAAAAATTATTAGACTTGGATGCTTTGAAGACTCGTTCATGAGGGACGTTGCTACTCATAACAGCCCAGCACTGAAAATACATGGAGGTTAACAAGCGCAGCACGTTTATACCCACAAGCCCTGGTGCGTAAAAGGATCCCATCCTGAAAAGGAAAGGAAAAGTGGTATTTTTTTGACAGGCTGGAAGGCTTTTTATTTTCAGAAGAAGGAAAACAAACAAGTATTCATGTGGTGGCAAGTCTGCCCGCAAATGAAGCCTGAGTGGGCTGGCTTGTGCTACCCCTCTGCTCCCGGAGGAGAAGGTGCCTGCATCCACGTTAGGGTATGGTAACCATGTGTTGAGGACCAGCAAGGTCTCAGACCCCTCAGTGGTCGCAAAGAAAGATTTTTCAGATTGGGACAAAAATCACTTGGAGATAGCTTGGAAAATGTCACGTGAATGTAACCAGCAGGGAGAGACCCCCTTAAACCTGCAGATATGTTGTAGTAGGGAAACGGGCAGAAATTATCAATCCATGGCAAAAGAAACCTTGCTCCCAGAGGAGGTGAGGGTGCTTTGTGCTGTTGCCTATTGCCACAGCAGGGCAGAGCAGCTCCCAAGTGCCTTCCTTTGGGGCGGTTTTGGGACGTGCCCCTCCTGCCCAACCTGCTCTAGCTGGCTCTGTGCCCACCCTTGCACTGACGTGTAAGCTCGCGGTGCCCCCAAAACCCTTTCTGATCTCTTCCCCCACCCAGCACATGGACCATCTTAATATGTGTTTACCACTGGAAAAAATGACCTTATAAAAGTGGGTGGGGCAGGGTTTGTATGACTGATCGATCTCTCTTTCAGTTATGCTGCTGCTGCTCCTCTTGGGTAAGCTGGCATTTTTAAATTTCCACTTCTATAGTCAAGCACAGAAAACCAGTCAGAGAAACCAAACCCCAAAGGTTATTCTAGCTGGCTTGGAAGATTTCTAACTCCACTGGCAGGTTTTCTAAATAATGCAAACACCAACCAAATGAAAAAAGGAAGTATCTTACCAAATCATTCCCTGGTTGAAGATCAAACCCAAAACGTTGCCGCTAATGTCAAACTCGGCATAGGATGGCTGCATGGGGAAAGAAAGGAGAGTATGTTGTTGCTAGAGGTACCTGCTATTCTTTGCTGCTGGGTATAAGGATGTTTGTTTAAAGCCGGTATGAAGGGATTTCTGGGAGGGCTCCCGCTGCATGTGTACTGCTTGAATGACCAGCAGCAGTGCACTGAAAGCAAAATTGGAGCTACTGCACTGTGGGCTGCTGCCTCTCTCTTGGCTTGATGAAAATTGGAAAGATATATGGAGGTGCTTAGAGTTGCTCTGTGTTTATTTCTCCCTGCTAATATAAAGCCAGCTGTGTGCAAAGGAGCCATGGCATGGGACTAGGTTTTACACTCCAGCTGGTGTATCTGGCTATGGACTTACAGTTCCACCTGGGTAAAACACTGAATGTTTAAACGGTGATAATGGTGAGCTGGAGGGCAAATGCTACACCAGATATATCCATGTCCCCAAATCTTGCAGCAGCAGGCTGCTGAAGAACAGAAACAGAGAGCAAAGGGAGAGAAATATGAGGAAATGCATGACCTGATGGGTATCTGGTGGCATTTTGCTTTGTGATAGCCAGTAGTTAAAATACTGCTTTATATGGAGCAACCTGTCTGATGTAGGTGGTAATGGTAGTAAGTCCAGAAAGGTTAGTCTAGTCTATTGACAGTATTTGTTGTTTTATAAATTATTACTTTGCTAGGTTTGCTTATGATGAAGCTACTCTTTCTTCTACATATATCTGCTTTTGTGCATGCAAAACTCGGATGACTTCTGGCAGATTAAACTATGTGTGAAGTTTTTTTTACATTTTTTTGAAAAATATTTTTTGCTTTACTGCACTGCAGAAAACATGGTTCTAAGAAATGATGGGCGATGCCTTTAGATGTTTGAAACGTCCTGTGCAGTATGTCTGTTTTTAATGCAATTTACGTGCACTTAATACTGTCAGCAGTTCATAAAGTTGAGGTTTAAGATGTTTGTCTTTTATGATGAAAACTCAAAAGGAGCCTAGTCAGAGTCTTGCTTAGCTGACTGCTCACAGCTTTGGGAAGGGATGGGTGCAAACATTGTTTTCTTTGTTCTTTTGATTCCAGCCCATTTTCTACTTTGAATCTTCAGCTAGAGCTTAATATTGGCTTCTTTTTCCATGAAAATAGACAACTTTCAGTGCCTGCTGTCCTCTGCCTTGAGTACTTCTGTGTGAGAAGACTGGGTTAAACAAGAGATTTATTCACTATATACATTAGAAAAACACATTATGCTGGTGCCCATGGCTAGGTTCAATTAGATGGCTGTTACCAAACTATCTTTCACTCCGTTTTCATTCCTGGGCCAGGGGAAAGAAAAAAACAACCCCTACTTGAGCACCAGTGGAGTAAAATACATAGCACTAGGAAGAATACATGAATCGCCCAAAGGTGTAGGAGAAAAAGAGGAGGGAAGCCCACAGTGCTTTCCTCTTTCTGTAGCTACCATGGGAGCCGCTTGGCATGAAAGGAGAGTTTTGCCTTTGCCAGTTCACAGAGTGCCAACGATCTAATGCTGCCCGTGTTATGGGCTGCAAATTAATGCTACTATTTAGTCCTAATAAATAAGGGCTTCGCTTTGCTCCTTAAGAGCTCCCTGGGTTGCACTGCTCATTTGCAAAAGCTGACCTGCTGGAGCATGTTAGTCTGGTCATCCCCTGAGAGATGCTGAATGGGGTTTGTTTCTCAGTGCAAAATTGCCTTGCAGCATGCCTGGGATGATGCTGAATGCCAGGGAAAAGGAGAGAGGGGAGTGCAGATAAGCCCTAAAGCAGCTCTCTGAAATGTGACTGATAAGCAGAGGATGGATGTCCAGGTAATTTTGGGGTTTGTTTCTTTCTTTTTTTTTTTTTTTTTTTTTTTTTTGTACATCAAGGAGTGCCTGCAGGACAGAAGAGATTTCTAGCTATTTGTACAATGGAGATCTTAAGAAGGAAGAAAACCCTGTGTGGCATTTCTAAAGGCTGTTTTGAGGGAAGCATCTAACAACAACAACAACAAAAAAATCAAAGGCAACTAACAAAGTGAGAGGAGGACTTGGCCAGGAGGAGGAAACCAGAAGCCTCAACAAGACCGTGATCTGTAAGCACATGCAATGGGAGCAATTTCATGCTGTTTGGCTGCCAGGGAGTCCTCCAAGCTCCAAAATCCCTTGGCCACCCTAGGAAATGTCCTCTGCCTCCCCCAGAGGAAATACAAAATTGCTCCACAAGCAGCAAAATGCAGGTTGTGCCCCAACTGCCCTTGCTTGACCAGGCCCCTGTAGACACCTGCAAAGCCCTCCTCTTTTCTCTTCTCCAGACCCCCCTGGAAACCCTCCCAGTATGATAGTAAGGCAGCTGGTACACTGCTACAACTGTAATCTTGCAAGGTATTTCCACCTCTGTCTGAATCCATCTTCTTTTGTCACTTCTTGCATGAAACAATGGACTCTTTCTTTTTTTTTTTCCTTCATTATTTTCTTCTGCATTTGTGCAGCTCCGGTAGTGGCTGCTTTGGTAATGTAGCCTTTATGAATACCAAGGAGTCCAGCACTGTTGTGTGTTATGCATATGTGAGAGGAGAAGGAAATGCTCCTTGCTCCACTGCAGCAAAAATAACACCAGCTTCCAGAATCGATCAGAAGATGGTGCTGCAAGTGAAGCATGCTACTGCTTGTGGGGTGGGCAACAAACAGGAAGGTCTGGGGCTTTCAAAAGAGGTATAGAAGAGCCCAAAGGTTTGAGCTTATAGCAACTGAATGAACGTCAGTTTTTTGGTTGGGGTTTTTTTTGTTTGTTTCTTTGTTTTTTTAACTCCATGTTTTAAAGTCTTGAGGTGGGGGAGAGAACTACATTTTTGCAGGGTTCTTTCTGGGATGGAACTGATTGACCCAGAAAAGTGATGCAGAAACTACCTACACCAATTAAATTATGAGACAAGACTGGAGGACCACTGGAAGCATTCAAAACCAATCTGTTTGTAGCACTTGACCAAATGGCCCTAAATTACTTTTATCTTCTCAGCTATAAGACACTGACTTACAAATCCAGCCTCTAGGTCCCAGCACCAACAGTAATTCACAAATCTAACGAAGCAAGCTCGGATGAAATCTCCCACCAGGATGGTTATGTAGGTAACCAGGATATCAGACACGGTGAGCCTTACGAACTCCTGCAATTTGAAACAAGGAAAAAACATTTAGCTCCTATAATTTCAGTGGCGCATTTGGGACTGTATTTTTTATTAAGCCATTTGTCTTAATATGACAGTAACCTTCAGAGAAGCATGCCATGAGCAAGCTCCTTGCCTGCTTTCAAACACTTGGCAGTGCCTAAGCTTTACCTCAGTGCTTGGGAACGATGAGCTCTGTTATAGCTGTTAGCCCTGGTAGTTGCTGTTAGTGTTATCGACTGAGCTATATGTTGTGGCAGCACATAAAGCAGAAGCAGAATGTTAGTGCTGCACTAATGCTGGTGTAAAGCATACATATGCTGAGGGTAATTTTGATTGTGCATAGCTCTCCTATGCACAGGCTCAGCTCTGTAACCTTCATGTGGACTCCTGAGGAAATTGCTCAGTTGGAAACAAGAGTTGCGAGAAAGTGTAGAAGGGAGAGATGTGCAAGATGAGTAAAATTACAGGCCAAAGTGAGACTTGTAGGACAGAGATAGCTGGTGTCCCAAGGATTCAGTAGGAAAAACACTTAAAAGAAAGGGTTTAAATGTCTGAGGGGAAAAAACAAGGACCTGGAGGATGACAGCTCAGCTGCACTGAGGATCAGGGCTTCCCGAGGACCAATGGCAGCTGGCCTTTCCCCACTTGACTGAAAACCACTTGGCTCGTGAAGACACATTGGGTGTACGCAGTAACGCATAGCTTCGTAAACCCTAGTTATCTATATCAGCCAATAAATAATTGCTTTTACTTTTTAACTTGTGCATAGTCTGGCTGCAGAACTTCTTGGTGCAAGGTGAAGGCTGCAGGGTGGGTTTGTGGGGTGAAACTCTGAGGACTTGAAGGCCACCCTGCATGCATTTCAGGGAGGTTATTTTGCCTAATTCTGCTCTTGTCTCATGGCCTTATGATGTGTTAAAATTTGGGAAATGTCAGGAGTTCCCTGAGGCATGTCTTCTGGTTGGATTTTACTGCAACGTGAACCGAAGTGCAGCAATAAGCGGAGAAGACAGGTTTGCTTCAAAGACGCAGTTGCGATCGGAACGAAAACATGATGCAGGCATGGCTGCAGACTACCTGGCCTTTTGTGCTCTTCACGGCAAGTGCCACAGAGCTGTGTGTGCCCTGGGCACTTCCAGCTGGGAATTTCATCACCTTGGCTTGAGAAACCTGGCCAAGGACTTACACTGCCTTGGTGCTGCTCTGTGAGAGTTGGGAAAGGAGATGTCATTTCCAAAGAAAACGTCAAGCCTGGAAATGCTAAAACCATCATCAACAACAAAAAATTCCCCACCCCAAACCAGCCCAGAGACTTACTACATAATGAATTTCTTACAATGCCAACGGTTGTCTCCCAGCAGGGTCCCCTGGGCATGTCTGCGGGATCAAGGGGAGGTGGGGTGGCTGTGCTGCCGTTCCCTGCAGATGAGTTGTGATGGCCAAGCAGCGTCCAGTGTGTGACGTTCTTCACCACGTCCTCTTCAGCCAGCTGCAGTGAAGAGACACCCCTCCCCCAGCCAAAAACATCAGGAAATAGATGTCCCAGAAGACATGTTTGGAGAAAGTCAAGGCGTTGGGTTCCCCCCTCTTCCCTACCAGCACCTGTCATAGAAGCATCTGCCTACAACAGAGTTGCAGTGCTGGCAATAGCACAGAAACTCCTCCCCTTTTGCCAGGAGCAGGGGAGCAGCAGCCCTTCCAGACCGAAAGCAGATTAGGGCACTGTGAATATGGGGGAGCTAGCAGCCTGCTCCCCGCACGTGGAGGAGCCAGACCTCCTTCAAGACTCCTGTGTGCAGAGGGAGCCTCCACCCAGTTCTCCTTCCTCACTTTCTTCACAATTTTTCAGGGCAGAGCAAACTGCCTCAATTCCCCCAATTCTTCTCAGCTTAAAACAGTCATTTTTTCTGTGGATCACATAGACTTTTATCCTTTCCTGCAGTTATCTGCCTGCAACACGCTACCAGGATAATGTTAAAGAGGGGAGGGCAGGGGAAGAGGATTATAAACTATATCCTCGGGGTCTGTGTTAATAGAAATTGCAAATGGTGTCAGATGGAGAAAAAAATTGAATTACCCTAACATGTCATGATTAAAGGAGACAATAACCACTTGTTTTTCAGGGCTGTGAAAAGAAGCTGTAGACTCTCTGGAAACCCCTCTGGTTGGTGAGTCTCCCCGGGGTGCTGCAGCTGATGCTTTAGAGGATTGGGGACAGGGGGAGCACCTGCTGCAGAAGGGGTGATCATCGCTGCTGGCTGCGGGGATGGGCCATGCTCACCCTCGGCTCTGCAAAATGCTAGCGAACGTGGCTTTTTGGCTCAACTCTTACTTTTTCGTTGACATCATCCATCAAGGCCAACAAAAATGTGTAGAGGTTCCCAAGGAAGAGCGCAAAGATCCGCCCCAGCTGCCATTTCAGCCCGATGCGGGGATGGTAATTTTCTAGTGCAGCAATGGTTTCAAACAGTGGAGGGCAAAACATGCCCAGCAAGGACATCACAATTTCAACCTGCCACATGAGGAAAACAAGATTACAGCTAATAGTAACAGCAGTGACTATCTTTCTTTGAGCATAGCGGGGGCTGCCAGCAACTGGTTGGAGATTTTTGAAAGATTTATAAAGGGGAGGGAGCCAAAGCAAGCTCAGCTTCTGGCTTCCCTTAGTGTGCAGGCAGAACAGCATCAGACTTCAGGGCTGGGTTGCACAGCTTGCTCTTCCACTTTTGCTGTTATCACAAAGGGATGAGCTCTGAAGAATTTGTTCCCTGTCAGTTCAGACTCATGAATATTCAGGTTCCTCAGGTCCCTCATAGTACTGCTTGTGTCAGCTCTGAGGTTCTTATTTTAGTTTCAGAGGAAGTGCAAGGCTTGGCTTGTGTGCATAAAGATAATTAATCGATGCTAATGTTTATTTTCCACGTTCAGCACCTTTGCTTTTGCAATAGGCAATTATGGATCTGAATGGAAGTGCATCAAGGACTCCATTTTGCAGCTCAATAAAATATGTCTAAGTGGTATTTTTGTTCCTCTATATGGTGCGAGATGCTGAGTTGTACTACGGTCAATGAAGTCACTGACAAATCAGCGTTAGCTCAGGCGTGACTTGCAGGCTCTATCTTTTTTTACAGCCCATTGGCCTTCAGAGGACTCTGTCTGTACAGCTACTGGCAGGCTCTGACTCACAGGTCTCATTTCTGTGTTTCTTTCTGACAGAGGGAA
Organism: Aviceda cuculoides; assembly: GCA_035590195.1. Lineage (NCBI taxonomy): Eukaryota > Metazoa > Chordata > Aves > Accipitriformes > Accipitridae > Aviceda > Aviceda cuculoides. The sequence goes on along the minus strand of JAVJGG010000009.1, from coordinate 10,925,559 downwards.
CAGTACCAAAACCTGTATACTTTCACATCTCAAGTTATCACCAGGAAAGTCTCAGACATTAAAATTATTTTTTTTTTAATAGGATTTTTTTTTCTTTGGGCAAAGTTCACTGAAATAAAGCATTCTGTGAGAAAGTGCTATCTTGCTAATGTTTTCTGAGGGAATTATGAAAATGCATGGCTTTGAATTTAATTTGGCTTTGATATTTAAATACATGATAATGTAGTATACATTGAAATCAAACCTTTCCATAGATTGAAACAGCTGGGGTTTTTTTTGTGTGAAGAGCTTCAGGATTTGAACTTCTTATTCCAAAATCAGACAGAAAATTTTTGACAACTGAATTTTTTCTGCAGGTTCTAAAATCTTATTCCCGTAATTCAAGATGGATGATAAAGATATGAGTTTAGCTTTATGTCTGAGCATGGACATTTCTAACATCCAGAGAGCTTTTTAGTGCAACAGAGTTTGTAAACATTAATATGCAACTTGAGGTAGATTCTTTAGAAAATGGTCCATGTTGTAAGTGCTGAAGACCCATTGGCTTTTATTGTGATCTATTTTTAAGAGTATTTTCCCCTCTCTGCAAGAGTTGTTAATTTGCCCTGGAAGCTCTCAATGAGACCAATGTGCTTCCTGGCTAACGTGAGTACAAAGGTACTGAAGGGGACTTTTGGGCCCTGGTAGGGAATCCCTCTGCCTTGGATGCTGTCCTCAGGCTGCAGCAATGATTATGCTGCTGTCCAAGGCAAATTATCACAGCAGAAAACTGGAAGTTCCCTTACCTCATTTCTTTCATACCACCCAACATTTTGCATTTTGGAAAATGTCTGGGAGCGTTTCACCACAAAATAAATGAGGTAGCCACTCCCGCACAAGCAGCATATGATGAGGACGTTGGCCAAAACCCGCAGGAACCGCCTCAGGTGGATGTTCTCATCCTTGTTGCTTTCTTGCTCGTCTACGATAGACTCCTGAAAAAATAGGGGTGCTCACAGAATTGGAGCAAGTATCTCACAACATTAAGCCTCAGGCACCATCAGATGTTTTTCTACCCTATGCTATTCTGGCTATATAGAACATGGTAGTTTGTGTCAAGTTCAAACTAAGCTTCATACAGGCATCCCAGTTGTTTGACTGAAAGGCATCAAGTGGCAGACAGCCTGCTGTGTCCCAGGGGAATGTGGTGGGTGAGTTGCACTCTCAAGTAAAACAAATTTTTTTCATATCCTAAAAAGGGGGTTAGAGTGACCCAGGGCATGGGAGCTGGAGCTGCCATGGTTCAGCCCCATATCCTGTTCATACAGAGAGGTGCTTTGCAGGTACCCAGATTTCCCCTTAAACCTCTGCCATGGTAGGCACTGGGAGCATCCCCAGAAGCAGGCAGAGAAATGCCGGTTAGGGTTACCTTGAAGCTGGTGGTGATAGATGCAAACTTGTTGTCCGCTGTCTCTGGGTTGCCAATGAGGTAGTCCCAGCTGGTGAACATTTTCCAGCTGAAAATGAAGTTGTCATCATCCCCGTCCGCTGTACTTTCATTGGCATTGCGTGCCATCCTGTGTAAGGACGTGTGCAGTGACAAGGTCAGCTAGAGACCACCTGAGCCACTGCATGTCTTTCAGCTTTGCAAAGCAGCGCCAGTGGCTTGGGATTGCTGGGGGGTGGGGAAGGAGTGGGGTGACTGTTCTTGGGGTTTGGGTGCAACTGTCTAACACGTGCTGTTGGACTTTAAGGAGGACTGAACTGTCAAACTGGGTCTTCAGGGCTATGCAGGTCTTGTATTAAAAACAGTAATGTAGAAAAATCTAGCATAGGTGATTAAAGCAGGTTAAGGATTGCTTCCACTAGCTAGTGCATGAAGAAAGTCTATTTACAGCACATCTGGGTCCTAGGGTGCAGTATATGGTTATGGCTACCTTTAGTTAGTTAAATTTAGTCAAAAACCACTGGTGCTGTCCAATACACCCACTGCAACACAAAGTTTTGGTGAGACTTCAGTAGCTGCACAATGCCAGAGCCAAAGAGCTTGCAGCAAGTCATGCAGGGAGAGAAAAAGGATTATTCTTGTTAATCAGCATAGAAGCAGATATGGTATCTGCTGTTTCTGCTCTACTATTTGATCCCTGAAATCCTTATGTAACTCCCACTAGAGTTCCTAGCACCAGTCCCTCAAGGAAGGTGAGACAACAGTTGCCGCAATTTCATGGCAAATGTACAGCAAATCCCCATGTCCCACTCCAGCCAAAGGCTCAAGAGGCCCTTTCTGCTGCACAGCAATAGAGCCTGTTTCAGCAGTGCTACAAATTCACAGGCTTATTCTTTCTTGCAAAGGAAGGAAAACCTACAGGCAGAGACAAGGGGTTTTATATTTTTATGTTTGGCTTTGCAGAGACCATCTCAGCAGCAAGAAGTGCCTCAGCTCATCCTCGGTGCCCTGGGGATGCTGCAGGGGACTCACCAGTGCTTGGGGACAGAGCACCAGGGGCACGCAGATTGGATCCCCACTTTAAAACTCCACTGATTGGTTTGGGGATGCAACAAAAGCAGTCTGGTAGCTTCTGGCTCTTTTCTGTACACCTCACACCACCTGTGTGACTCACATTTGCTTTCAGGAATGGGTTTTTGCAATGAAAGGATGGGAAAAAGAGCCTGTGAAATTTACTGTAAGTAAAATCATCCTTCATGTACAAAACACACCTGTTTGAGGGCCCTGTAGTAATGTTGGAGGAAGGGTTAAAGCGATCCAGAGAGGAGGAGGAGGAAGAAGAGGGCTGGAGAAGGAGGTGGGAGGGTTCAGAATAATGCATGTGAGCACATGGCTGAGGCAGGGGACTGCCCAGGTCCATCCAGCCCGTCAGAGCCAGGGGTGGTGAGTGAGCCATCCAGCCAAGGCTGGACAGAGCCGTGAGCCATGCCCATGGAGGGGAAGCTAGCTCCAAGACATATCTGGGTGGATTTTGCAGAGAGGGCAATGCCAGCCATACTTACGATCTTATAACAACCGTCAGGCTGTAACCGAATACGCTGATCCCAACCATGAAATATGCCATCGGTAGCCTGTATTTTAACCAGCCGATGGTCCGCTGGTTGTTGTAGTAGCCATAAAAGAGTGCTGAGTATTTGATGTAGCCCTGGAGAAAAAGCAAAAGCAAACCTTTGTGTAAGCTGTGCAGCTTTTGTTCTGAGGGAAAGAGGTTTCTGGTGAAAACTGAAGATTTAAAACAAGGAAAATCAACTTGGAAAAATTCTTAGTGTCTCATTCTCAGCTGTTTTTTGCCCTGTCACCTTTGAGAGCCATCCTCCTAAGAGCTTATCCTCCTAAGAGAGGGAGAAGAGGGAGAGCACATCAGAGGATACTGGCTCAAAACTAAAATGTAGTTTTTATCCATCACTGTTTCATCCCTCCCAGAAAAACCTCCTTATTGCTTTTTGGCTGCAGCCCACCTCCTTCTCTAAGCCAGTATCAAACACTCAGATCTTGTAGAAATGCTGTAGCAATGGGGTTTCCCACCATGACATGAGACTTTTCCTTTCAGCTAGGAGGCAGCTGATGCTTGGTACCCTGCAGATGTCATTGCTTTTACTGGCTACCACCTGCAGAGCAAATATAACTAAAGACTAAAATCAAAGCATTACTTTCCTGTGGAAAGCAGAGCTCAGATGCAATATCAACCATGTTGTCTCAAGTAAATTTATTTTTTGCTGTACAAACTGTTGGGCATTCAATGAGTGTGCAGATCTAAACTGCATTAGCAATCTCTCCCTATTTTTCTGTCATATCTCATCCAAGTTGATGTATATCATTGCATATTGTAGTTCTCTATTTTTTGCCTGTTGTCTTTCAGCAGATAAGTTAAGTATAGTTAATTGGTCTGGCCATGATAGTTGAGCAAGTTCCCCTCTGATCAAGCCTTTGGAAAGACCAAAATTTAGACATAACTTGAAGCTCATATCAGAGGCTGTGTAATGGATCTTGTTTAGAGACATTGAATAATTTACATGGGAAGGGACCTCTGGAGGTCATCTAGTCAAGCCCCCTACTCAAAGCAGAGACAATTTCAAAATTAAGTGCTGTGGCTCAGGGCCATGTCCAGCTGAGTTTTGAGTCTCCAAGGATGGAGATCCCACAACCTTTCTGGGCCTCTCTTCCAGTTGTTGACCGCCTTCATTTAATCAATTAGACTAAGCTCCCCCAAAGGGCTAGTTTTTTTTTTCCTAAACTAATATAAAACTTTGGTATCCCTGGGTGCCACATTAGCTGTGTGTTTGCCCTGCACAAAGTGCAGTGCCACAGATACAGGATGACTCTGCACGTTTCTTCCAGAGCTGCTGAGCCACTCGCAGAAATGCAGCAAGTCAGCAGCTGGCATGGCTGCTTGGGGCTCATAGCGTGTTGTGTATAACGTGTGCTGGGGAGGTATAATCAAAAAATCCCTCATAAAATGTAAAGATAATGTTCCTAGAGGCACTAGTGAGGTTTTTTTCTTAGGCTGTAATCCCAAAACTTTGTCTTTCTGATTCATCAAATGGTAGGGATGGAAAAATGAGCTTATCTGCACACATCATCCAGTACGTTCTTTAAACTCCATTTGTGAGACATGGTGTCTGGTGTCCAAGTGAGATTTATTCCTTTTCACTCCTCTAGAAATCCATGATATGACCTCCTTGCTGCCAAAGTATACATTTCCCTGGCTCCTCTCTCCTGAAATGTATTTTTCAAGATCATAGTATTGACTCTTCATTTTATGCCTGCTCTGAAATATGTTTCCCCATTGCACCTCTCCTGTGGAGCATGCTGGAACAAGCATCTATTCATTTTCAAAGGGCAAGCCTCTGTGAAGGGCTTAATTTGACATCTTCTGGCTGCAGAGGGTATAGGCATACATCGTTGCCCCATTGCTAGAGATTGGTTCTCAAGCTTGTGTTATTGCTCACTGGTGTCAAGCAGCAAGGGAGTGGGTACGGGATGGGGACCTGTATGGCAGAAAGGTTCAGAAGATCAAGCCCCCGGTGATGGCAGGGGAATGTAGCTGTATGTACCAAGCCACAGGCAGGAGACTGGCTGGCAGGTCATGGTAGCTAGCCTTTCACGCAATGGTACAACCCCATTCAAGAGCAAATTTCCTTACTGTTATGTGTATAGTTTATGGTCTCCCAGACAAAATCAGCAGCTGCATTTCAGCAATGGTCCTGCAGGGTTGTTTGTGTTTTTTTGTTTTGGTTTGGGTTTGTTTGTTTGGTTGGTTGGTTTGGTTTGTTTTTTTTTTTTCTGGATGAATATGTTTAAATGCTGCTTCTTGTATTTTTACAGTGTGCTGCTCAAATGAGCTTTTCATTCAGTGTAATGTTATTAAAAATGTTGCTAATTCAACTCTGAATTTTGGATTCTGACAAGTGGGTGAAAGTGCTGGGAGAGCAAGAGCTAAAAGGATCCTCAGCAGAAAATGCGTGGTGAATGAAGGTCTGGCCCTGTCAGTTTCCTGGACACACCAGTTTTGAAGCCCTATTAATAAATTCATTTAAATAATCTCATTTACATTAAAGTAGTGGTTGGGGTTTTTTTTAGCTAGGGAAATTGTGATGGGGTTTATTACAGAAGGACTGGGTCCCACACTTGTAACATATGGGCCAGCGCCAACAAGCATTTAAAAAATATTTCTAGAAGCAGCGGCTTTGAAAGTCAGATTCCAAGGTATCAGCCACAGCAGAACCTCTTCACCCCCTGCACACATCTTTTTCTTTTTTGGGCCGTCCCCTAAAAACACTTAAGCTCTGGCTGCCTGGTTCAGAGCAGCTCTCACGTTTCACCTGCGTGCTGGCTGCCTTTCTAGTTAGAAGTAAAATGGCTCTTGTGCATACAAAATTTTTTGGTTTTTTTTCAGAATAAAATTCTACATTATGAATGTGAGATGATGATATAGATTTCTGTAGATTGTTCTATGTAGATTTAAAATACAGCAGAAATTTATTTATTGGGTGTTTTTTCCTCTGAAAAAGGATCCTTTTTTTGCCTGAGTTTACAAGGCAACTCTGTGAATGTGGTTTAAGTGAGTTGCACCAAGCTCATCACTCGGCAGTTTACATATAGTCACCTGCTTCTACTAATGCTCATAGAAAAATCTAGCTTCAGCTTCTTGTGCTTCATGGATAAAAATACTGTGTAGATAAAAGGACAGGGGTTCCTAAATCTGCTTTAACTTCCTTCATTGTAGAACTGTGTAACTCCACTGGCCTTAGTGGACTTGACTTTGTCCTGTTGCACCTCATTGACCCCAGACAGACACGTTTTGGGTAGTGTTAGCTAGCTGTGTTGGGATGTGCTATGTCCCCTTTGGAATAAATGTACATCTGCTTTGTTTCTGCAAACCCGAGAACTATATGTCTGTGTGTGTTTGTGTGTATACACACACATGTGTGACATACGCCAGCCAGCACATTTGTATATGGAAGTGGTTCAAATCCACATGCAGGTGCCTGCATGTGCACTGGCCAGACATCTCTGAAGATGCACAAAGATTTCATGGCAGCAGGTGTCTTTATCTTCTGGAAGTAATAGGCACATTGCTAGTTTATCTTGGAACAAATTCATCCCTGTAGTGCTGCTAACTTCTGAAGGGTTTTAGGAGATGTTCAACTGATCTCTTATGTTTAGCGCTCCTGTACTTACCTCAAAATCCCAAAGAACTGAAAAATCCATAGCTGTTGCTTGTTCAGCCCGGGGTACAGTTTTCCTTGGCACGCTCCCATATGGCATTCCCATCAGGACCTGATGAACATTAATAACAGTGATGCACGTATAGTATAACACACTGTGCAGGTTTTTTTCTTGATGAAACCCTTTTGGTTTGCTTTTGGTTGGTTTTCTTTTTCATTGATTTTAATACATATTTTATTTCTTAATACCAGAGCAGCAGTTTAAAGTATTTAGAATTAATTTCACCCAAATAACCAGAGGACTTCCCTTTTCCTGGTAACATCCATTGCACAGGAAGTATTTTGCCAAGGAACTGTATCCCTCAATGAACATCTCCAGTTTAAATGTCCTTAATTTAGCAAGAAGTTCTTTGCTTGAACTTCATGGGTCTGATGCAATGAAGGGATTAGCTTTATCTGTTTATGCAGGACTCCTCCTTTGAGAGAAGTCAAGAGCACCGGGTTGAGCTTGCAGTATGTTTTGTATTATATAGTCTTGAATTGAAAAATGATCCCAAGGTGAGGTGAAGGGCAGTTAGGTTTGGACAAAATGATGCAAAGAACAGTTTTCATGGCACAGCCTCTCCTGGTGGCACCATGCAAAGCAGGTCTTGCAACAAGTCCAGCAGCTATTGAAGTCCAGAGAGAGAACGTCAAGGACTATGGAGAGTTAATAACGTGTTTACAAGCAGACTCTGACTGGTGCCTATACCAAAATATCTCATTAGCATTCATAGCCTAGAAAGGTCCTAGCATATAATCTATCACTTATTTTTTAGGGCTATCTAATTAATTTCAAAGTCATTTATGATTAAATGTTTATTACCCAGCTACTCTCTGTATCATAACAGCTCAGTAGGCAATGATTAACAGTATGCATACTTTAAAGATGAAAGCTGTTTAGTCTTCTACCATACGCATAGTTCCTAACAAAATACATTTGCATTGTTCAGTGCTAATGGTTATGTCTCTTCATCCTGGGAAGAAACAGAGTTTTTACTTTCAACAGTGTGAGCATCCACATTAAGGAGAGCAAAAGCACGGTCCTCAGGAGAGACTCTGTGCTGCATTTTTGCCCCATAAAAATCTGCATTGAACAGAACAGATGCCACTGTCTGCAGATTGCACAGCCTTTAAAGACTGCACTGAGTAATTTAGACAGAGCTGTAATGGCTACATTAAAAAATTCTTCAATAAAAGATCATATAAAGTTGGCTATGAGATTTTTTTCCTTCTCCAAGAACATCAAGAAATAGAAAAACTAAAAATAAAACTCTTCTTTGTGAATCATCTGAATTTGAAGTACAGAAAAGGGATATTTCCCAAACAAATGTTAGTTGGCAAAGTGCTGGGTAATTGTTTGTTCCTTCACTTGACGGCTCCTCCTGTGGGGCTGTGCCCCTCGGAGGGCCCAAAAGGGGAGTTTTATTAATCACTTTCAGACCACTGCCCGTGTCTTATGGCTCTTATGGACCTGAACGTGTATCTAGGATTCATAGGTCATGTTTTTTTCTTTAGTGAACATGTAAAACTAGCCTTAAATTAGGGTTTTGAGCTCCTGTTTTAGCTGCTGGATGGGCAGGATCTTTGATAGCATTTTAGGGTTCACGATTTCAATTCGACTTTTGCTCCTGTGTCAGTAACAGCCTTTTAAGTTGTGCTTTGTAAACAATCATCCTTATGCATTTAATTTTTCTAAGGCACTGCCTGTTAGAAGACACTTGTTTGTTCTATCAATCTCATGTTTGTGTTAAGCAATGGGCAAGATATAACTGAAAGGAGAGTTAAGCGCTTACCTCCGGAATTATAACCAGTCCAAATATTAACCCAAAAAGGACAAGATTCATTCCATACATCCACCGCAGAAATATGAAGTAGGAAGCAACTGAGGAGCCAAAGTGACCTTAAACCAGAAGACACTTCATGGTTAGGAGTTTAGGAGGATTAATATGTCCTCAGCAAGACCTGGACCTCTTTAGCCTCAGGTCTCCCCAGTGTGTTGCCCAAGACCCTCCCGACAGTCCCCACTGCCGATGGAGACAGCAAAGCCCTGACCTGCCCCCTCCTCATTCGGCACCAGTGCCTGGGGCAAGCAGAGACCAGGGACCAGGGAGCTGAAGGCAATGCTGTCTTACAAAATGTCTCACTGCCACTGCACAACAACTTCCACTTACTCTCCACTTCTTTTATCTTCATCTCCCAGGGTATGCACTGGGTTTTAAAATTGTCAAAGTCTCTCTTAAATTTCACCCATTTCTGAAACAAGACAACATTTTGGTGAGCAGAGAGGTGCGAAGAGGGAGGCTGTTTCATCTGCAGGGCTTTCTAATGTCAGAGTTTGGTAGCATTGCTAGGAGTGGATGTAAAGTCCAAAGCAAAAACTCTGGTCTGGGTCTGGTTATTTGGACTATTTCAGAAACTACCTTCAATCCAAACCCCCCCCAACCCTAAGTGTTCATTATCTGAGTTTTAACCTTCCCAGGCTTTTGGAAAGCTGCAGTTTTGCTAAGAGTTTACCATATTATGTAGGAGTGAAAAATTCAGACCTAGCTCTGGATTGAAAGAATTGGTGTGGAACCAACTCTATTTAAAACAAAATTTAACTTGAAAAAATACTGAGCATGAATCCCCTCTCATCGGACCAGCGGCTAAACTCCCATTGATTTCCTTGTCTCAGGCCTGGCTCTGTTTTTCACTTCTCAACATAATCTCCATGACAACATGCAACTTGGCTACCATCTTCAGTCTTAAAATGCAGAGTCATCACTCTCCCTGTTATGTCTCCATTACTGGGGAAGATGAAATTTTACAGGAATCCACAGGGCAGTGCAAGAGGTTGGCATGGCCTCTCTCCCCTTTAGAGGTACCTTGTCTCACAGATCAAGGTTTTGGAGACTACAACCAGAAAGCCGTGGTTTTCCGTGCTCCTGCAAACCATTCCTTGCTTCTGGGAAAGTCACAATGAGATTCAGGTGGGGGGAAATTTTCCCCTGTTCTTTCTGTAATAGTCATAGATTTGAAGCTGATAGAATGTTTTTGAATGCAGGCAGGAAGTTTTATTCTGATTTCATGGTGTCTCTTTTGCCAAATACGGGTTAATAAACTCTGCCAAAAATGTGCTGAATACATAACCAGGTATCCAAGCTTCTCCCTGACATCACTGCAGCACTTACCTTTGCCATCATCATCTTATACGCATAGAACTTTTTGCCCTTCCCTTTTCCCAGAGCTCCTTCAAACTTCTCTACAAAAGTTTGCGCCTCCCTAATTGGAAAATAAACAAGCAGGTTATTGAAACAGCAAAGGGGTCTTTAGCTTTTCACTTCTGCCTGCACCAGTGGGAAAGCAGCAATGCTCATGCGAAGGTGGGAGTTTGGTCTCTCTCCACAGCCCGCGCTGCCTCTGGGGTCCTGCCTCCTATCTGCTGCTGGTGTTGCTGTGCCATGTTGAGCTCGCATGCCCACCCAGGGCTAGCTAACAGGTCCCCAAAGTATTCATGGTCATGCAGAGATGTGTCCCAAATCTTGTTCCACATTTCTCCCTGGGTGTAGACCAAAAGCCTGCCTGTTCCTCTCACTTCAGAGCTCTCCCACCCCAGCATGCCTGCTATAACTTCTCTCTCCTGGTGCAAGAAGAAAATAACATTGGCTCATGAAAAAACTCCAAGAGGATGCAGAATTTCCCTCCATGAACACTTCCCTGGATAAATATCAGAGATGTGCAGTTGGATACTCTCAGTGCCAGAGAAATAAGTGTACACTAGTCAAAAGTAAAATCAAGCTGCAAATTTAAATTAGTTTTAGAATAGGATTTTCAAGGGACATACAGAGAAAAGAACCTAGGTAGATGCTGTTAAGAGTATGCTGAGTTTGTGAATAAAATGATATTGTATATTGGTGTTGCTAATACACCATGAGAAGAGATTAAATTTCAGGAATTGGGAGGTCCTTTGCAATCCTAAGCCTTTGGGAAAGACGAACTCTACTTAGTAGAAATAGTTGGCTAGTTCAGCCCATAACCTGGGGAAAATTGCCTGTGACTTTATTTGCAAACCTAAGGTGAGATTTCTAAGTCTTGAACACATTGTTTCACTCTCTTTGTGTTTCACATTCCTCATCTGTGCAATGAGGCTAATCATTTCTTGTCTCAGGGTTGACTTTGTGCAGCCAAAATAACTAATGAATGTACAGCACTCTGAGAGCCTTTCTGGACACCCCTGCACAAGCAGTGCAACAATTCTCTCTAGGTTCATTAGCGGGTGGTAATGATTGCCATAGTTCAGGGATAAGATGAAAGGATGGAGCTATGTTATCAAACACGATCCTAGGCAGACATTTAGCCAGGATCCTACACCAAAGGGAAAATATGTCATAAGTAATACTGCTTTGCTTTTTTTTCTTTTCTTGCAGAACTTTGGACCTTTAGAGTCGTAAGATTTTATTTGTAATGAGCTCAGGCTTGTAGCGTGCCTGTGAGAGAGAAAAGCTGTTTTAACACAGTTTCCCTGTATAGATATTTACCCAGATTTTTAGAAATAATTGGCAATGATCAAGGCTCCTGATTTTAATGGAATATGGAGCAAGTCTTGGCCTTCAGGGTGTAAAAGAGAAGCAGAGACACACAGTGACTGCCAGCCTTCACAGACTGGTCACTGCAGCTCTGAGCAGCCTCTCGGGGGACGGAGGGGGGCATCACCACTCCCCACGGGGCTGTCCGTGCCTTGCAATGCTATTTTGAAAGCTCTCCTGGTAGAAAGGGGGTTCAGAGGATTTTTTACCAATAGAGCTGGGATTTCAATCATTGCCTTGACATGGGAATGGTTTGTTATGATCTGTTCCCTGTTGACCTGTGGGTTTTGATTTCCCTGGTCTACCCTGCCCCACAGCTCCCCATTGCCCTGCACTAAGGGGTCTCTGCAGCTGCCTCAGTTGTTCCCACATTCAGAGTGGGCTGGGTGGCAATATTATCTTTGCTCCATAAAATTCTGCAAATAATACAGCATTTTTTCCAAGCAGCCCCATATCAGGAGTGTGAAGTAACATGGCACTTTGCTGCTCTGATTTCTGTCAGACAATGGGCATGAATAAGCAAACCACAGCATAGAGTTTGCTTTAACGAGCAGCCTGACAGTAGTGAGTCATTTGGTTTTAAATACAAGGGTAGAATGACCTGGCCATGGGTATCAGTTGAACAGATTTGCACCTCGTCCGTTCTTTGGTTACAGAGGCTGAAAATCAAATTCCACATTTTAACTCTCAGCATTTAAACCCAGACAGGCTGGCCAGGCTCCGCCGGTTGCTTTTTCTGAGACAGGGGTGTTAGAGCAGCAGCAGCAAATAGGCAATTTCTTGGAAGGGCAAAGTTCATCTGACAGTCAGCAAAGACCTCAAGGGTGTGGGTTCCCAGTGTAACGGTTACCTGAGCACCGAGAGCTTCTTCACCATCCTCCAGGGCTTGTTCCTCATGGTGGAAATTAGTTTTTTCTTTTGCTCCACCTGCTCCATCAGCATCGTAAGCTCTTCCTCTGACAGTGACTCCTCGTCGGATGAGTTGGAAGAAGCAGAAGTAGTACTGGGAGAGACACAAAATAAAGGGCACAAACCAGAAAAACTCACAGGAGTTTGAGGGAAGGTCTTACTTGGGGTGGGCGCACAGTCCCTCACCATCCCCCGGCTCGGTACGATGCCAGTGTGGCGCCGGTGAGGCCCCTTCGTGCTCAGGACAAGGCTGCTGCCAGCCAGGATAATGAAAAGGCGATCACGCCCCACCATAACTCGCCCGACATTGTGCTTTGGACCATGCTTCGGCTACAGAAGCATTGTCTAGGGCTGCAGCTGGCTCTGGAGATATGTTTTTCACGCCTTCAGAAGGAAATGGAAGATACTGGGACAAGCAGAGGGTTGGGACAAGCAAGATTTGGACTTGAAAACATGAGAGATCCCTTTTAAGCTGTATGTTTCCATAGACCAACCAAAAAAAAGTGCCCAGACCAGGGTTGCTCAATCTGTCTCGTTTAAGAGTGGTTTTCTACCCTGAGCTGTAGGTGCTACGACTCCACTGCAGGCATGGATCTGACCCTGGCTGAGAAACAATAATGACAGAAGACCTTGGAAGCAGTTTGTTTGTGTGGCATTTTCCACTATTGTTTGCTTGAGAGAGCAGTAACTTATTTGCAGTCTATTGGTTTTGCAGTTCTGACCCATACGCCACTGGCATGTCGATCCCACTGCCAGTCTGACACAAGGCACCGTACTCCGGGATTGTTTAATTACCTGTTTCTCCTGTCTTTCTTCTGTTTGTTCTTCCCCTCCTTTGCTTTCTTGTTTGCTTTCTTTTCTTTGTTTTCTGACTCCTTTTGATCTTTCGTAGGAGCCTTTTTGCCTTTCTCTCTCTGCCGGCTTCCTTCCTCTCCTGCCTTTTTTCCATCGCTGTTTTTCCTTTGGTAGTTTTTTCTCCTAGAAGCTCTGTTTTGTTGGCTACAGCTGTCTTCCTGTTTACTTTCATCTTCTTCTTTGTCTTTCTCTTTCTCTTGCTTTTTCCTTTCAAGTCTGCTTGCTCTGCCAGTTTCCCTGAGGGGCTGTTCCTTAGGTGTCTTGTCCTTTATATCATCTTCTGCAAGGGATAAACAAGTACTTTGGGAAATCCATGCTGGCAAAATAAGAATTCATCAGAGAAGCTCAGGCAGCCAGGATGCCTGATGCAAACCCCATTGAAGTCAGTGAGAAGATGACCTTGGTGGGGTTTGCTTTATGCCCCATCCAAGAACCACATCCAACTCTTCAGTTATGCAACTCCCATTTAAGATAGTCCGGCTCATTTTAACACCTTACATGTGAGCATAAGCAAATTGGAAATTAGTTACAAATGCAAAAGCCCATCCATCAGAGAGGACAGGCAGATATCTTCCCGACCTGTAAACACAGCAGAGCAACGTAAACAGAAGTTGCAGTCAGTTATACAGTAGGTAGTTTTCTTGTTGGTGCAATGTTCTTAAAAGATGTTTACTTTTCAAGGCTGGGGATAGAGGTCTTCTATTTATAGAGAGCAAAGGTGCAGCTTAGGCAGCACCTGGTTTTGTTTCTCTGAGTTTTCTTTTATATAGGAAGGTCTATATCCAGAGAAGGAAAAATGAGACAGTCTCTGATGCATGTTTCATTCTTATTGGCATTGCAAACTAAAAACCTCTTTTGTCCAGAAGTTAGAAGTGCTTCCATTTTAAAGGTCTGAAGTGGACCATGATTTAATTGCAGAATATTATGGAAAGGGGAAAAAAACATTTAAAACCCCCCCAAGCCTCTCCATCCCTTTTACCACCAAGTACATTAAAATCAATAGTAAGTTTTCCAGGGTCTTTTGGCTTCTAATTTTCCAAAATTTCTGGCTGATTAAAATAAAGTGTTCAAACAAACGAACAAATTTGTAATTTTGCCATTGATTTTTTTTCCCTAGGGTTGGAGAAATGGAAGAAGAAAATTGTGCTGGAATGGGATTCAGAGTGAAAAATGCGCAAGGAAAATAGAAGCAAAAAGTATTTGATTATTTGCATTTTTGTTTTGGTGGAAAGTTAGAAATTAATAGCAAGCAAATAGTTTTTGCTTGCTAGTGGTAAAAAATTAGTAGGTGGTGGTTGTCACAATTGTCACTGGGAATGAGAAGGAGCTTTCAACTAATTTCTCAGGATCCATTAGGTAGATTTCAGTTACTGTGTAATGATTCATCTCAGCTGAATTTCAGTCAGTGATTTAGGTCAAAGGACCACCTACCCTCTTTGGGATAATGTTCATTTTGTGCAGCCAACTATCATGATTTTCATTTGCAGCCTGTCAAATATTAGGTTAAATGTGGAGCATTCATTTATTACTTTTATCTTATTGCCTTGTTTGCCTCTATGGAAAAGGTGGATATGATTTAAAAGAAATAATCCCAGTAATTTGTTAATTACTTTTTCATATTTTATGGATTGTACAGACACAGCTGTGAACCATTTTTGCAGTAGCATGTACATTCATATCACCTATCCTGAGCTGTTACCATCTTACCTCTTGGTTATGTCTCTTTATTTAGTGTTATAATCCTACCACTTATCTATTTCTGTTTGTTTACTATACATAGAGGGTTAAAGCTGTTTTTAATAATTTCACTGGCTCTTCCTGACTTTCCTCACAGCCATGAGTCTGCGTCCAATCCATTTTCATTTTTATCTTCTTGTGGCTGTGATTAATCAAGATGCTGATGTGTTATGGTCTAAGCAAGCATTACAAGGAGGGCAAGTAGGACCTCACTGTGGTGTGGAGCAGTTCCCAGCCCTGCATCGAGTGGTGCTTTACTGCGATGCCTGGTTTGCTCGGGGTGACTGCCAAGGGACGGGGGCTCCGATAGCCTGCTGCACTAGGAGCATGGATGAAAGGGGACAGACTGCTTAAGTCTGGTGGTTTACATATCAGTAGTACAAGTCAAACCTCAAGGGAAAAATCAGCTTGCTTACAAGCACCTCATGAAACGGTTTCTGTTGTAGAGTGAGTCACAAGCCAGAGAGGAAAAGAAAAGGTATCACCTCTTGTATTTCAAACAAGACCGCATATTTTAATCTCTACATTACCTTCACTCTCTGTGTCACTTTCGACTTGTCCATCAATCTCTATTCCGGCTGCAAGACAAAGAACAAAGAGTAATTGCATTTATTTCTGAGATTTACACACGCGATGCTTTACACAGCTAGTCCTTAAGTGCCAGCTGAGCTTGGCAGAACGTCCCTTATTGATTATACATTATATTCTTTTCCTACAGTGATGCTCTTAATATTTACTTTAGTTTGGCAGATTGACAAAAGTTCCCTGCGTGAGCAAACTGAAATTGCGTGATCTTCGACAGATGCAAAAAGGTGTGCTTGGAATTCTTGAGACATTTTGTCAAGTATTTGGCAGCATCCAAACTGAAATGGTCTCATAGTGATACCAACCATCTTCCATGATGACTTGTAAAGCACATTTCTTTTTCTTCCCCATGACAGCCTCCTGTCTTTTGCACAGACACCGTAGCTGCTATGCTGTGCACAGACACCCCAATCATAGACAGGTTACTCTCTCTTCCAGTGCCTGTGTGCTTGTCTCCTTGGCATTGCAGACAGATGGGCACGTCCAGCTGTTGGTGACCTCTTGCTTGCAAGCCATGTGGGTAGGGGAGGGCAGGGAGGGGTGGGAGAGGCAGGGAAGACCCAAGCTCTGCCTCAGCCCACCCAAGCGCTTTCCCTTCTGCTCCCTTCTCCCTGTGAAAAAAGCACCTGTCGGAATTACATTGCATTTCATTATTTAAACATGAAGGAAAGCCCTTTGGTGGGCACTTGGTGGTATCATATGAAACACAGACACGAGTCACGTCTGGTTCTGACATAAGCATGTGGCTGGAGGCTTTGAAAGGATCAATTTTCTTAATGACATATTCTTTACTGACCTGCGTCAATCTGTGTAGCCCTGTTAGTCCTTCTCCTGCGCCTTATTAAACTGCTCAGTCGGTTACCCCTCGGGACTGGACTGTGGGTCACCTTTTGTCCTCCATGTGTGTCCTTTGTAGGGGACTGATGAGCTAATAGATGCAGCAAGGAGTCAGGAGTCAGGACACCAGGATCTCTCTTTCCTTTGCTCCTTTATTCTATATGACCTTTGCATACTCATTGCACTTGCTGGTAATATAGGATAGATTTTCCTTCTAGGTGCTCTGAGGCTTAATTAATTAATGTGAGACCCTCATTCGGAAGGTCCTTTAGTACCACAAAGTATTGTATTGCATGCTGCAGCTTGCAGTCTTCTGATGGGCCAAGAATAGGTTTGTCCGAGCAACCTCCGGTGGAAAACCTGCAGCATCTGTCCCAGCTGTAGCTTCCTTGCAGAGCTTGTGCATCCACCAGTGCAGGGTTTCTCCTGCATGCATGTGGATCGCACAGGAATGCTTTCCCAAGAGGAAAGCTTACCCTCACATCGTGTCTGAAGTCTGCTGTGGACTCCTGGCTCGTGCAGGTGTCCCCTTGGGGGACCTGGTGTCGTGACAGTACACAAAGACTTTTTTCCAAGTGTTGGCAAGGACAGTGTCAATTCCCCCTCCCTCCCCTCCCAAAACAGAGAGGAACGGTGTGGAGATCAACTCGAGGCTGCTGCCACCAGCGACTCTTGCAGATGAGTCCTGCGCTGGGTCAGGTGCAGCACCCAAGGAGGTGCCAGCCTCAATGGGAGACTCTCTGCTGCTTTTTGCTCACTGAATTTTGGTCCAAAAGCACCTTTCAAGTATTTTAAGTCTAATCCAATGTATTGTTTCATCTGCCTTTGACTTCAGCTCAGCTTGCCTGAGCTAAATACATAATGTATGGTATGTGCCCATACATTATTAACAACTCTAACCCTACAATTTCATTACACAGGGAATTTTCACTGTGTGTTCCCCACACCAGTGGGTCTGACTGGGGCTGAAGACAGCAGTAGTGATTTTTGAAGGTCTTCCCAGTGAACAAGTTTCACCTATAACTTTATGTGTCAACGTGGTAGGTTGAGAAGTTGTTCCAAACGTGATCACTAGGTCATTGCATTAATACTGCTTCAGGCAAAACGGAGCAATTTGCAGTTGCTGGAGGCTACTGGAACAGACTTTCTGCAGGCTGCTTCAGTTGCCTCAAGCCTCAGCCCTAAGCATCAATTTCCCAAACAGAGGATCTAGGGACTTAATTCTCCATGTTAAATGAAAGCCAGGTTTCTGGAGAATCAGGCGGTAAGAGGCAAAAGGGGTATGGATGCCCATCACACCCCCACAGTACCATGCTTGGTGCTGGCACTGCTTCTGCCTCATGGCACCCTTCTTCACCACCAAGGCACACTCAGATGCTGTTTGCATTCTGAGGGTATGTTCATGTGAGGGTCTCATTGCCAGAGTTGAGTGTCCTGGTTTCTACCCCAACCACATGGTCAGTAATCCACCCGTCATCTGCACTGGAGCTGGGGCAGCCACAGGCTTCACATCTGCTTCTGCCACTTGGCATGCCCATAGGTATCAAGTACATGATTTTGAAAAATGATGGGAAATGCAAATTCATTTTACTACCAAAAATGTGTGGCTGGGTAATACCTCTGTCTCCTGCTCTGAGTTGAAATGGCCCTCCTTTGATTTTATAATCTGTTCACAGTGGTGGTGGCCAGACGGGATGTTTTGATGGCAGTCACAGGGGCCCTGGGCACTCCTTGCCATGTGGGGGGAATGAGATCATCCTGCACCATAGGAGGGAGTGATAGCTGCAGGGTCTCAGTGTAGGGAACAGAGCAGGAATGGTAGCTGCAACACTGAATTATTCATTGGAAAAAAACTTAAGGTGGTATATTCTACAAAATGCTGTATTTGAAGTAAGAAAAATGTACTTTCACATCCTTTTGACACCTATCTTTCTTTGCTGGTAGAGGGTGCTTCATTAAAAGAAACATATATACAAAAACGTTGCAACAAGCCCCAAGCATAGCAGGCCTGGGAGAGCGACAAGACATCTCGTGTGCCATGAGACAGGTCACACGCAAAGACTTTCCGTGTCTGTGTGTGTGCATCAAACAAATTGCAGATCCCGAAATAGCTCCGGGTAGGGCTTGCATAGCTGTACAATGGGGAAATGCTGCCATTCTTCATCACCAAGCATGCTGCTGTCCTCAGCTTATGAGCCTGATTTTCCTAAGAGGATAAAGTGTCTTGCAGGGTTTATGATTCCTTAGGATTATGAATTGGGGGGGATTAATGGATTAGTCTTTTACCTCTGAGTTATTCCACACACTGCATGAATAAGTAATGCACAACCACGAATCTAGCTATTACTTATGTAAATGTCAGACTTTGTACGCAGAGTGGGAGCAATTCATAGAGTTGTAGTGCTAATTTTTTTGTCCTATACTATTTAGTTTGTTTCTCCTTATGTTGGTGACTAATGCTATATAATTTGACAGTTTTGAATTTTAACTTACGAGGACATTGGACATCTCACACACCTCCAAGTGTTAAATAAAAAGCAGTTGTGTTATGGAGAGAGGGTAACTGAATCCTGGAAGCACATACAACATGCTTCTAAATGCTTAATGAGCTAGTGTTTCTCTCTTTCTTGCTTTCTGATTAACATAGGGCTTTAGCTAATTAATCCATGGATTACATTTATTCAATATTCATCTCATCTATAAGTAATCTTTACTTGAGAAGGTTTTTCAGTAATAACAATAATACCTGACCTCTGTGTGTATATTTTGATGAGTGCCTAAAGCTTGCAAATTGACAGAGCCAACTTTAATGACATATCTGAGACAGACATTGAAATGTTAGAGATCAGTCCCAACACTGACTTGGTTCTGTTGGACTGACTGTTAAATAAAAGTAATTTTTAAATTTTTTTTTTTAAAACAACATAATCGTGTTTTCCAGGGTTCCTCAGGCATGCTTCATAAAACTGGATTCAGCTCAGCTGTGATCCAGCCTGGCTTTTGACCAAAATCTGGGTATAACTGGGAAAAAAAAAAAAAAAAAAAAAAAAAAATTCTGACTAAGCCATGGAAATCCAGCATGGGCTACATGTTAACCTGAGCACGTAGGTGTGCAGAGGTCATCCTTGCCCTCACGTAATCTCTGCAGTGCTGTAGTGTTTCTCTGTACTTTGGTGCGAGGGTCTGGAGTGACCTCCAAAAGAACATGGAAATGGTCAGAAAGTAAGGACCCATCAGCAGTGTTCACTGCAAACATGTGGGAAGAGAGTCTCATTATTTTAACATAATCTGGACAAGAAATTTTGCAGCTTTTTGCAGTCACTGAAAGTAACCCTCTGACTCCAATCCAGAACGGTGGGTCTGGACTATGGTGGGAGGCAGTAAAATGGTGCCAAATACACATCCTGTGCTGTTTGTGCAGCGTAGGCATTAATTACTTGTAAGGACAATACTGTCCCACTGGAAGAAATTGCGTGAGACTAATCTTGTGGTGTTTGGGATGCTCAAATCAGTGCCTTATCGGCTTGTGCTTTGCCCATGGAAATAACATTTATCTGAATAATCCCAACCCAAGATGGGGAGCATGAGGTCCTGGGAGGCAGAGCTATTATTTTAAATTTTTTTTCCTGTTGTAATTTCATAGTTTCCCAAAGAAATTTCATTTCTTTGTCTTTCACTCACCTCATGCCTCAAGGCACAGCTGGGAATTTCCCAAGAAGGAACGCAGCAAGCTCTGTACATGCTGTTAGTCTGTGTTTTAGCTGAAGAACAATTATTGCCAGAGGGCTCCTAATTCAGGTGGCCTGTCAGGAAGAATTAAACCAAAATAGTGAGAGGATGTGCACTTGCAGGTCTTGAAGGTGTGCCAGCTTGGAGAGATATCTCTGAACGTCAGATCAATCATAGGGTACAGCCCCTCAGTCTTCTGCTGCTTCTTGGCCCGAAAGGCCCGCAATGAAGGGCAGAGGAGAACATCCTTCACTGGAATTAAGGCTTTTTTGCTGCCTCCTGTACAGCTCCTCCAGACACAGATGGGATGCTACTGCTGGATTTCCCCCTCTTTCGTTCTGAGTCTGAGAGGATTTCTGTGGGAAAAAATTTCTTTCACTTTTGTCTAGAATCTCTTTGCCTGAAAAAGACTTTTTTTATATTTTTTTTTTTTTTTTTTAAGATAGAAAGGCAGAGGGAAAGCTCCCTGACAATCTAGTCATGGCGGGAGAATCTCGTGTGCTTTTAACCTCTTCCTAAAATGCACAAAGCTCCCAGAGGAGCTCTGCCTGCATCTGGACAAGCCAGACCCTCTGCTGCTACAAGCTCTTAAAGCTCTGGTGACTTCCATGAAGCTCTGACAAGTTACACCAGCCATGAGTTTGTGCCAAATAACCCTAAAGCTTCTCACTAGATCATGGGCTCAGTGATGCCCAGGACTTTGAGGGGTCTCCCCATAAAGTACTTGCAGACTCAGAAGGTCTCTGTCTGTTTCAGAAGAGAAGAGGTGAGAGGGTGATTGGAAGTCAGAACTAGGATCTCTGTTTAAAATTATCTCAAGGCCCTATATGTGGTTGATTTATATTGGAAAAACCACAAAGCAACATGCTCTCATGCCATTGTTAGAAATGTAAAGCCATATTAATGAAATGCTTTTGAATTATTTTTTTCTTCTGTTTTCCAGGTAAGTTTCTAAAAAGAATAGAATGCAGCATAAAACCAGCATCATTGTAGTGCACAAAACTCACCTAGCATGAGAGTGAGCTAAGACAGAACAGAAGCAACTTGTTCAGGGAAGAGGATTACGAGGATTTGGCATCTTAAGGGATTCTTCTAGTATATTTATATCATGCCACAGTAACCTGCTTCTTCCTTTGCCTCAGTGTCAGTTACTCCCTGAGTGATGGACAGATCCTACTCACAGGAGTCGTACCCCTCTTACACTCCCAAAAAAGCACCATTGCTTGTGTGTAATTAGCTCCAAGTGTACTCCTAGCTAGCTGAGATCTGGTCCAGGTCAGGAGTGACATACCATCAAAATGTCTTTCAGCCCATGGATAGTTTCTCCACAGGCATGGAGACAAACAGTGAGGTGGTAGGGGAAGCGTTCCTGGGGGTGGCATCCTTCATGTGCAAGATGGGCTCGAGAAGAGAAAGTGGATGGCTACCAGGCTTTCATGGCAGGGGGCTGGAAGGGGTGGGTGATGCTCCATGCAGCCAAGGTGAGCGAGCCCACTGGCGATGCAATGGGACATCCCTCTTAGCAAATCCCTCCATTTCAGCAGATTTACCATTTCTTCTGGCAGAGGTGGCATACTTTATAAAGGAATGGGGGCTTGCCCTGTATGAAACTGGTATTTATTTTTTTTTTCTTCACACTGTGCCTGCTTTCGCTCTCATTATTGAGTCAGCAGAGGTTTCATGATTTAGAAAGAAATCCAGTGTGTCAGACCAGACGTAGTGCTGTGTTAAAACATTACATTTAACGAAAGTCCTTTTTAAGCTTGCCACAACCCCCACGGGTGTTTCTAGGGAGCAGTCTCTGCGTTTGCAAAGCACTGCTGCATTTCACACCCCAGTGATGACTCTAGTGGTGCTGTACCCGTTTTATTAAGAGAAGATGCTCACCATGCTCACCCCTGGGCTCCACAGGTCTTACGGGGCTGGAGCTATAACCTGGGCTGAATGACAGCTGACTCTTAAGGTGGCTGCCAAACTGAAAACCAAATGGAAAAAAGGGCCACTTTCGTTAAACACAATCTGCATTTTAAATCCAAATATTTTCTTACTGAAACTTTTAGAGAAAACCCAAACAGAAATCCAAACCCCCAAAACAAGGTTTGGTTGGGGTTTTTTTTGGTGTTTTGTTTTGTTTTTTTCCATATGAAATATCATTCAGTTAAAATGATGTCCTGTTCAGAAGCAAAGGGCCAAACTGGCAGAAGTGAGTAGGAAGGGGAAGCACATCCCTCCCGTCGGGTGATGCTCTCCTCTTTGCACAGCTCCCTGGGTCAGCCACTAGGTTTTTTTACAAGAGCCAAGTATGATTTTGCCTTCTGCCTGAATCTTTTCAAGGCTCTAATTCTCACGTGTACCACCACATGACACTCTGCAGGGGGGCCTGTGTCAGTAGCTTCTCTTCAAGCCAGGTGACTTTCCATAGGAGGTGGGAATGCTTTTGGGAAAACTGGGGAAAATTCTGGTTGAGGATGGCAACGGAAATGTTTTCCAAAAGTGTCGTGGGAGAGAACTAATCAGAGCAGATTTATCGTTTCTGCAATTGCTTCTGTATTCAAACCTTTCAGGTTTTCAGCCTCTAGAAAATATCACAGTGCAGCCCCTTGGCCCCAAAGCCCTCCCCTCCTCTGCTTCTCTGGGTGCTAAGATGGTGGTTGCTAGGTGGGAGAGAGATGCCCAGGAGAGATGGATGCTAAATGGGTGCTAGTATGCCAATCGGCCAACGTCCAAAGGATTTCTCACATCAGTCTCATCTGTATTAAAACCTGAAACCTTTACCTTCTGCTCTCTTAGGTAGAATTGGAGCTACAGCCTCAAAAAGCAGAACAGACGTGAAGAAAGCAAGAGAGGGTTTTGTGGGCTTAAACATTCATCATATCCTAAATTACATGCATACTGGCATGCCAGGCCTTTTCTAAGATTAGCTTCATATTGTGTAAGTCCTTAATAGAAGACTTTCTGTATTCTGTCTCTTTTTTTAAGGACTAGTACTAAACATCTTTCCGTGGAAGTATATGTTTTTGTTCCTTTTTCTTTTCTTAATTTGTGTTTCCTTTGCTTAACAGAATAGAGGTGAGATTGGAATTGTCACTTGGTAATGAAAGCAAATTGGAAAAATCTCTTAGGAGTATTAGCCTGAGGAATTTTACAATTGCTTATCATAAATATCTTTAGGAAAAGCCCCAAACTACTAGGAGAGTGGCTGGAAGGAAATAAACTCATTATTTCCCAACAGGGTGAGAAGATAAGGCATTCATCACAGCTGAGCTTGGCAAGTCAGGTAGTCTGTGCAGGAAGGCTGTGACTGCAATCTGAGGTCAGTAATTCAACATAATAATAGAAAAGTATTTAGATATGGAGCTAAAGTTGTGCAAGTGTGTAGGGATTTATTTGCAAGCAGCTAATTCAACTGACTTTAGCCATGACATGTAAATGCTTTGTGTTAGGCATAGTTTCAGAAATTTGGTGAGTCTGGGTCTCTTATGGCACCCTAGGCAAGAAATGATACCCTGTTGCTTTCTGGTGTAATTCTACTGATGCTGGAAAGATCTATATTAGAGGTACCTGGAGCTCTTGTTGCTCTGGGGAAAAAATTCTGGGCTGTCTCTCTAAATTGTTCTAATTTGTTTTCATGATGTTTCTTTCCTTAAATATACTACCAATGCACTTTATTATCAAATCTCAAGGTGATAGGCCAGCATGTCTTGAAAATATCTTGTTAGATTCTCATTCATAGCAAAACACTCCCCAATTTCAGTGGAAACTTTTGTTGTTTTGTCTCATGAACAAATTAAATACCTAATAAGTGGCAAAGGAAGAAAATCCCCAACAAGTTATGTGCTTTTGAAGTATTAGTTATTTCCATGCTTATTATTAAAAATGACTGTGTATTATTAAATCATGACTAAGAAAAATGTAATGATAGATAAAGGCCTATCCTCTACCAGGCCAGAGTGTGTTGCTGATATAATTGGCCTATGAAAAGTTATTGCTTTTATATGGGCTTTATTTAAAGTCACTGAGTATCTTCTGGTGCATTTATTCCCTTTAGATGATTTGTGAGAAAGCTCCCTTTGTTTAGAGATCTAAGAAGAGGGTCATTCGTTACTATTATAAATATGTGTGTGTACATATATATACCTATATATGTGACTATATATGTCTGTGTGTATACATATACATATATATATCTCTCTATCTTCTTTTATTCAAAGTACCACAGAGTCGGTAAGTTCTGGTAGGGCTGTATGCTCTGAAACTTTGTGCCCAGTATTAAGAGTATAATGTAAAATGGCCAGGACAGTAGCACATTCATATTCTTTCACGCTTACAAATATTTATGTTGACTTCATCTTCTGGAAGGTTCAGGTTTTGAGTTGGGTAAACCCAGTGTTAAAACTAAAATTGAGCTGGTATGAATGAAATTTTCAGTATCACAATAAGAGTGGATTTTTTGTGAAACTTTGAAATAAAAATTGAATGCAGGTGTGTCCAAGCAAACTTTTCCATCATCTTGGGCTGAGTTACCACCTGGGACAAATTATGATCTTCCAGCAGCTGAAGCAGGCTGGGGTCAGGCTGGCAAAGATGTTTCTGGCAAATACCTAAGAAACCTTGTGATGTTCACTGGCCAGATTAACCTTAATGTTATTGCTGAGCTCCTGCTGTTAACCTTGACTCATGTGATAGTGTGACAAGGTGAAATTTAGCCTAATGTTTTAAATTTTATCAAGTACATAGGCACTGGCCCAGTTCTTTGGGTGCTTCTTTGATTGGAGACTTTTGTTACTGGAACTTCATCTGTTAAATCACTGTTGAGTGAGTTTGAAATCAGGTGAAGTACATTGCCACGAAGATCCAAATGTAAAAGATAGAAAGATAGGTTATTTAAGGAAGACAAAATACTGTTGATTAAAATATTAACCTTCTATGTGGAACACAGAATGGATTTTGGTTTTGTTGTTGCTTTTTTCCTCCTACTGCGTTGGCCTGTTCCTGGTGCAATTTCTTAGCAAGTGCTCATTTATGGTGTCACTACACAGTCACACTTTTGGCTTAATAATGTGCCTTCTGGTTTGTAGTTGCTTGCTATCACTGCAAGACTCTCATAAAAACCAATATTAACTTGCTTTAGCCATTGAAAAGAGAGAAAGAGTAATCTGTATTTATTAAGACCAAACGGACAAAGTCCTAAGAAACCTAGTCTGAACTCGGCTTGGACCCCATTTTGAGCAGAGGGTTGGATAAAGACATCCTGAGGTGTCCCTTCAGCCTGAGTGATCTTATGACTACTGAAAATATCACACTCTTGTGAGCTAATGGGAACTATTCTGTAAGGCACGAAGAAGAGGCTGTTTAGGCTATTTGATCTAGACTGTATAGTCTAAGCCTTTAGTTTGGGCTGGAGTTCTGAATCCCTCCTTTTCTTTGCAATAAGGATGTTAGTGTTCTCTCTATGTGACAGAGAGAAATGCTGATGGCACCTGCTGGTTCCAACCTGAACTCTATCCCTGTCTCCCCTGAGCACCAGACTGTTTGTTTTCTTTGGCTTTATGGAATTTTAAAGAGCTTTCTCTAAACCTCGTGCCTTTATGCATACAAAAGGCCTTCCTTTCGACCTGCTAAACTCAGAGTCCCTCCGGGGTTTGCCTGTGACTCAAGCTTTGATGTGGTTAAGTTATGCTAAAATAGTTTCCAGTGTGTGGTATTTTAAGTTACCAGAATACTGCTGCTCATCTGTTTTGTATTTCTATAGGGAAATATAAGGAAATTGTGCCCCAGGAGAAATCTAGCTTTATTCTTCTTTTGCTACAGGAAAACTCAGTCTGAAGGGTGTTAAACTACGAGCTCAAGAAGGTCAATGATGGTCGTCAACTTTGGTCTTCTCACTCCCAGATTTGTGCCTTACCCGCATTTTATTTGCAGTTTTTAGCTCCTACCTTTGGTTTCATGAACCTGTCTTTCCATAAAGTTTTGCATGCTGTGGCATGCTTGAGACTATCAGCAGCACATTGCCATTACATAGCATTTCACCAGTTACATTATCTATTCCTTTTCATGCCACAGGTTGAATGAGAATGTGTTCCTCCTGCTAGAGTTTTCTAAGCAGGACCAAATTCCTGTTTTTATTAAATTGCAATCTCTTAACCCAGAAATTCCTAACACTGTTATTGGGACGTTTCCCTGCCAAATAGGCCAGGGGGAGAATGCAAACTGGGTAGAGCGAAAACTTGAAGGGTATAGTTTAAAAAAAACCCCAAGCCATAGGCATTTCATTCAGTTATTTTAAGACTTTTTTTTTTCATGAGAAATTTCTGCCTCTCTTTTTCTCTGGACAAAATTAAACTAAAAAATTCTGTTTCAATTCAATTTAAACTGGTTATGTTCAACTTAAATTTTTTTTTCAGTTCAATATAACTCTTCTTTTCACCCCTCTAAAATTTTACGCCGTACTAAAGGAAAACACACCTCCAGATTTTAGTATAAAATCTCCTTAGAGTTTTAAGGAGTGTAATAATCATTACACAGATGTATCCACTTACCACACAACAAAACCTAATTTGATGTGCTTATTTGAGCCAAATTATTCAGCTATAATTAACGTGATATAGACTATGATGTATGGATCTGAGAAGTATTTATCATAGATCCTTTAATATTTGACACTGATGGCACTGCAGCATCCCAGTGGGCTTCCACTTTTGAACCCTGCCTCCCCCAGATGCTGCAAATTGGTGCTGTCTCAAGAATTTATGTGACTTCTTGACATTATGTGGGTTTCATTATCTTGTCAAGTAAAAGGAGGATTCTTGCTACTTCTCGGTGAATATAGTGTTGAGCTGTATTACTGCACTCGCTGATAACAACAAATTGGTAATTTACTGGGAATGAAATGTCGCTACTACGAAAAAAATACAAATTATAAAAATTGAATTGTTCTGTCAAGAAATTCAGAGATTAAAGTGCCTGTTTGAATATATATGTATGCAGACCTAATGCATGCAAAGCTATAAATGCAGAGGAGAGGGAATGATTACAGCAGTATATTTGTGTAGTTATCAATCTACAAAAATCAAACAGCCAAGGCATTTTTAACAGAAAATCAGGATATCATTAAGAGGAGAGTAAGTTTTCAGACAAGATAAATGGAAGATAAACTGTAGTATTTACTAGCTAAAAGGAGGATGCTTACGTTCAAAACTTCAGGCCCCTCCAAAGCTGCTTGGACATATTTACACCTTCTAAAAGCATCTCAGTCAGTCGACCCTCCCAGGTCCCTATAGATAAAGTCCATTCTCTTCTTCACATAGCAGACTTCATTGCTGTATTTATTATCAGCAGCAGCTGCCAGGACGGAGTTCAGGCTGCTCTTCTTCAATCCCTTCAGTTTCTTACCAGCCCGACTCAGCTGGATCCATTTTTATTACAATTTCTAGCAACTTTGAGGAACACAAGCAAAGACATCTATTTCAAAGAACATCCCTCAGTGGGAGCAGCTTGGAACACCTGGCATTTGTATTCAAGAGTGAACGTTAGAATTTGTTGTGCTGCAGATTTGCCAAGCCTTTGAAGAACTAGTTTTACAAGGTCAGGTCGTAGAACTGCCTGGTGTGTGCCTGGGAAGATGCGGCTGAAGACAGTCATGAGTATGCGTGTGGAGTGTGTGTTTAAGTGTTCTGAGAACTGGCAAACAACCCAGCTAAGCCAGATACGTGCTCCTGTTTTAGTAACATAAATGTCCTGTAAGAGACAATAAAGAAGTCTTTTTGCCATTGCTTCAGAACCATCTCATTGTCATCCCGAGTGCCTCTTTCATCGGTGCAATTTGGTGCCCTGTGTGAGGCTCCAGGAGACGGCAGAAAGCTCAGAGGAACTTTCCGGCAACCCACAACCCGACAGGTGAGAAATCGTGGCCACAATTCCTTAAAAATAAGGAACAGTAGTGTCCATTGAACTGAAAATCTACGGGGTTGTGTAGAATAGTACGATGGGACAAGCTGTATCACAAGAGCATCGCTTATACTTAAAAGGTTTTGCAACAAATAGTTCGTGCAGCAGGATTTAAGCTTACTGAAAAGCAGCTAGAACAGTTATTGCTCTTGGTAAAAGAACATTGTAATTGGTTTCCACAGAAATTATTAACCTCTGTTTAATATCTTTATTGACAATTTGGATGAGGGGATTGAGTGCACCCTCAGCAAGTTTGCAGATGACACCAAGTTGGGAGGCAGGGTGGATCTGCTT
>JAVJGG010000009.1:10881743-10897305 GCA_035590195.1 Aviceda cuculoides | reverse complement strand
GACCATGGTGAGGCAGGCTGTCCCCCTGCAGCCCAGGGAGGTCCACGGTGGAGCAGATATCCACCTGCAGCCCATTGAGGACCCCATGCCGGAGCAGGTGGGTGCCCGAAGGAGGCTGTGACCCCATGGGAAGCCTGAGCTGGAGCAGGCTCCTGGCAGGACCTGCGGATCTGTGGAGAGACGAGCCCACGGAGCACGTTTTCTAGCAGGACTTGTGACCCAGTGGAGGACCCATGCTGGAGCAGTGTGCTCCTGAAGGACTGCATGCCACAAAAAGGACCCATGCTGGAGAAGTTCGTGGAGGACTGTCTCCTGTGGGAGAGATCCCATGCTGGAGCAGGGGAACAGTGTGATGAGTGCTGCCCCTGAGGAGGATGAAGCGACAGAGAGAACGTGTGATGAACTGACCATAAACCCCATTTCCTGTAACCTGTCCAGCTGAGGAGGGAGTGACAAAAAGGCTTTGGTGGGCGCCTGGTGTCCAGCCAGGGTCAACCCATCATATGGAGATAGACAAAGTGCATTACAAAATAGAATGAAATTACATTGTGATTGGGAATTTTGAAAACAAGGGCTGCATGTAACTCCTTTACAAGGGAATGAAAGTGTATGTGATTGGAATCAGATGAAGGCGCATTTACAAGGTGTGTTTGCTACTAATATTGCAGGAGATATCTAAGATCTTGCACAGATATTACAAGATCAAATGGGAAATATAAAAAATTAGCAGAACAAGTTTTTTTTTAAGAATTGTCTAATAGTGGTACATGGTTAAATCTAAAAACATGGTTTGAATGTTTAAATCTGTGTATCTGAATTTTTATTGCTGTTGGAGAGTTATTAATCATTTGTATGTTTGCAGCAATCAGAATCATCTGGGGAGCAGTACGAGGATTGGGTCAATTCAAAGCTAGAGTCCTCGCTGCCTTCCTTGTGAATCTGATGTTCCTAAACAAAAAAAGGGGGAGATGTGGGAGCAACTTGGAATGCCTGACATTCGAATCAAGAGTGAACGTTAGAATTTGTTGTGCTGCATGTTTGCCAAGCCTTTGAAGAACTAGTTTTACAAGGTCAGGTAGGAGGATGGCCCGGTATATGGCTGGGAAGATGTGGCTGAAGACAGTCATGAGTATGTGTATGGAATGTTTTTATCTTTAACTGTTCTGAGGACTGGCAAACATCCCAGCCATGCCAGATACGCGCTTCCATTTTGGTAGTATATAAGTATGCCGTAAGAGACAATAAAAAGGTCTTTTTGCTGTTGCTTTGGAACCATCTCGTTGTCATCCCAAGTGCCTTTTTCATCGCCGCATCCCTCTTTTTGATATTTTTGTTTGTGCATGGTTTTAGCAGAATTATTTTACAAACAAAAATTGCAAGAGTAAAAACAGGTGGCAGAAGTTGAAAGCACAATGAAGATCCTGTGTGAAATCAGAAAACTCTCCTGTATGATCTATAAAAGGAAATTTTGAAAAGAATGTATTTCTAAATGTCAACTTTGTGAAAGATACAGGGCAGGATGAAAAGGAGATTGCCTTGAGGAGACTGGACATTTGACTTTCAAAATTTGTAAACCACCACCTTTTAATAAAAAGGTAACTGGCGTATGTGTATATTTTTGTATTGACGAACAGAAGCCAAAGTTTTAATGTATGTAAGACTGAAGCAGAAAAAGGCTATTATATGCTAAGCCATGAGCAAAATGAGTTGAAGAACCGCCCACCCCCCAGCAGTCAATGACACTTTTTCATCACAAGCAACTCCATCAGTAACAAATTACAAGTTTTCAATACCCATGCCAAAAAGTCAGGTGTGCCACAAAAGCCCATGTACTATATCATTGTACTGGAGTGAAAGCAAGAGTACACTGGGGCACTTACAGGCTTTTCAGTATCATTTGGAGGAAATAAGCATATTATGAAGTATTGTATTTTGTTAATTTGCTCTCAAAAAAGTTTTATGCTAGAGTGAAGGCGGTCAGTACAAAGCAGGCATGGGAAATCTCACCATTGCGAGGAGTGCTGCGGTTACCTTCACAGTGAGCATGAAGCACTCCGCAATTCTGAGTGTAAAAAGTGAACATTAATGAGGATGTGTACAATAGTATGGATGGTAGGGATGTCTTGTGGTGGGGCCAGAAAGCTCTTGGCATTTTTAATTTTGATTTTCATAGTAGTGGGACATATTGTCCTTTTATCTGCCTTTATTTCTTCCCGAGCTGCTTATCATGAGTTCTGGTACATGTACAACCAACTCGCTGTGATGTGAAATGTTTTGGAAATTCTTCTCAAGTCTTGCAGAAATGCATAACAGAAAAGTTATTCTCCTGAGTTCTTGAAAATTCCTTGCTGCGTGTAAATATGTGTGTGTGTGTATACACCTCTGTCTCATGCATGGGAAAATAATTATGTGATTCATATGTAAGTATGAGGACTTAAATGATGCCTAAAGGTTCAAAAAGTGTAAGTGAGCTTGCTGGACTGAACAGCAGAAGACAATTATTGTTCCTATTCAGTGTTGGAAACCTAGCTGCCATCATATCCACAGATATCTGTGCTGCCTTGCTTTGTTAGTTTTGTGTTTCCCCAGACAATTGTACTTTAGAAATGCTGGCCAGAGCTGGGTTGGAGTTAATGCTGGTTTGAGTGCAGAGTAACATCAGTGTTTTTAAAAGATATCATTAATATATTCAAGTTCATAGTTCAGCTAAGCCCTTTTGTTAATATTAGGAAAAACTATGGTCAAGCTTCCCAGCCTGAATTTAAGTATGGGGCTAACACAAAAAGAATCAGTTTTGTATATGGTCTGGAAAGCTAAGGGTATTAGCTCTCTCTCTAGGCACCGTAATACCACTGCAAGACTCGCACACTCCCAAGAAAGAAGGAAAGCTGAAGACAGGTTTGCTGTCTTAATGGTGCTTGGGTACAGGGTGAGGTGCGGGCTGCCTTGGCCCCAGCAATGAAGATGTGGGTTTCTGCAAGCTGACTGAGCAGGATTCACTCCGGGTCATCGCTGTCACCTCTGATGTGGCCTGTGTCTGACTTATGACTTCTTTCGAGACAGTTGGCAGAAATGCACAACCTTTTCTCTCTGGTTGCGTTTTTTCTCGTTGATGTGTTGAATTTTAAACAAGCTATCTGGCTTTTCCTCCAGTTTACTATGGAGGGAGTATTTGCTGCTTGACTATTGATGTTGTCTCCTTAAAATGGAATAGAAGTAATTATGGTATCCCATATTTCAAAATACAGGCTGTCTATCATGCCCTGTGAGGTGCTTCCTTATTCTCAGTAGAAGAAAACTGAACCTCTGATCATAGCTGACTGCATTTAATGCAGGTGTGTCTCTTTCTTGGGAGAAGTTTCCACGTGGTGCAGGTTAGAGAGAGACAAGAGGACATATTTTTAAAGTCTCCTGCTACATCCTGGTTTTCTTTCTTTCCCTCGCCACATGTTTGAGAACAAATTATTTTCTGTTGTCTGTAAGTTCTTCCACATTAGGTCACAGAAAGATAACATATTGCATATATGTACCCATGTTCATATCGGTGCTTTAAAAAAAAAAAAAAGGGCAAAAATGGCATGATGAGGTACAGACCTTCATGCACAGACTTTTTACATTTTGTAATATTACTAGTATTATCAATACTTTTCTATTGTTATAGTACTGACAAACGAAACCAGTTGGAAGTGTGCTGTACTGGGAGCAGAACAAAAAGTCTCTGCCCCAGAGAGATTCCAATCTTCTTCTAGTGTGTCCTGCTTGCTTGAAACACCCAGACGGGTTTTTCCCAGTTTTGCCTGGGAGCTGTTCTGACTGGCAGCAGGGAGAGCTGCTGGCAGAGGGGAGGACAGGGTCAGCCTGGGCGGCTGCTTTTGACGCAAAAGGCAGGATGGGGTTGTTTTACATGATGTGCTGGGAGAGGGGGAGATAGTTTGGGACCTGCAGCAAAGGTTACAATAATCTCACAGTAGCCAAGGGGCATGTGAAAATTAGCATTGTGGTTAATGGTCAGGCCCACTGATTGAAGCTAGAGAAACTGGTCAAAATGAGAGGCAAGATTTTCCGAAAACCAAAACTAACCCAAGTCAAGACTTCTTTCAGCCACTGGCTGTTTTCCTGTACTGTGCATCTTAGTCCATCAAAACACCTTGGAAAGACTAGATTTCTTTAAAATCCTACTTCATCCTTCTTATCCCAGCCATACAGATGGTACAGTCTGATTCTACAGGTCTGTGAAGCCTGGACAAAGAGGCATATTTCCATCACTGCTGGCAGTTGAGGCTGAGTTGCACTAGGGCAGGATCTGTCCCGTATCTGCAGGGCTATAGAAGGTAGATTACAGGCTGCTTTTCTGTGTATTGCAGATTTCCCACGAGCACTAACTGTACCCTGGCCTTTGGCCAGGTGCTGAGCTCAGGGTTAAGCTACGGACTGCTCGTGATTAAACATCCAAGGTCATGCATGGCAAAAGCAATCAGTGCAGGTTTTGAAACACACCATCGATCATGTGTGGGGACAAAACCATGGAAGAAAGCAATAGAGAGTGAATTAAGGGTTCGCTCCTGATGTCAGAGAGCGATGGGCCGCGGGGAGTTCGCCCAGCTCAAGGGGCTGTGTGCGTGATGCTGCCAGCACAGGACTGGGGACTCTTCCAAAAGAGAAGTTCCCGAAGGGCAGCACAGAAGTCACTCCCTCTGCATTTTTCTTTCTCTCAAACTCAGGTGGCTATGGACCCACCTCTGGTTCTGCCTGTATTCAAGCAGATGAGATCCAGAATTATTCTCTTGGTTATCGCATAAATACTCATGGAGTGGCAGCATCCCCGTGTATGGAGCAGTATGAGCTGTGCCTGCAACTGGTCAGCTGAGTGGAAAATAAACAACATCTGCATCAGGTGGAAACAGACGGAAACTGAAAATTAAAAAAAAAAAAAAAAAAGGCTATGAAAGCCTAGAAACACATTTGAGAAGCACTGGTGTGTTTGATATTACACGGCAGTACGTACTGGCCACATCAGCATGGTGTGTACAGCTCTTGCTTGTGATAGCCTAGCTTTCATCGTTTTTTTCACAGGGCCATAAAGGATACAGGCTTCTTGTTAGCTGACAAAACATGCTGTGTAGTTTAATTAGCTTCCTGGGGAGGGAAAATCCCCATGGATTCAAATTACAAGAAGACTCATGGACTTAAACATATTCTGCAAACATAAAGCACATTTTTGGCTGGTCTCACGACTTCCAGTTACAGGGGATTGTTTTTGTCCCTCTTACCAGTACTCCATGCTGCCTCCCTGTGTTTTATAGTGTAAAGGAAACAATGCTTTTACCTATAGTGTTTTTTTTTTTTTTTTGTTTTTTTAATCAGCGTTCTTGACTGCAGTTAGGAGAAGCCTCCACCTTTCTGCCCCACAGCTTTCAATTTCTGTGTCCCGGGAGGAGGATGCTACCCTGCTGACTCTGGCGCATCACCCCCGAAGTGGTGTGCTGATCCTCCTCTGTGGGAACCCCTTCCTGAGAATCCCACTTAGTTCTTAAACATCTGGCATCAGATTACGGTTAACTGCTTTTTCAGCAGTTAAATCCAAAGTTGCCTGCCCCAGGAGGCTCGGAAAAAGCAGAGAGAACATCTGTTAATTTGTCTTGGGCTGTATTGCTGCACCTTTATGGCAATCTGTTTCTTAATTATGAAATGCAATGTCAAATATCCCCACATATAGTGTAGGGACCATGGAGCCCAGAGAGGTGTGTCCATCCCCATCATCCTCTTCCTTTTGCAGTTCGTGTCAGAAACCACTCTTTGGTCTTGGATTTTGGGTATTGCTTCTTGTAATCTGACCTCTTCTTCCAAGAAAGGATCAGAAGATTTTTTTTTTCCTCTGATGGATGGTTAAAAGTTTGTTTTGTGGGGCATTCACTAGTTTAGACACCTGACTTCAGTTTCACATTGTTTCTCTTTGAAATAGTTAATACCTAAGCGTCTGGTTGCATACTCCAGAAAGAAGACTTATCTATGGACCACCGAAAAAAAGCTGAATGTTTCTGTAGAAACCTGCATAAATGTTGCACAGGATAAATTTTAGAAATAGTCTCTGTGGGAATGGCAGAAATCCTGATTCTGTGCAGTTCCCAGATCATTAAGGGATGACAGGTTTTCACAGCTGGGATGATGTAAATTAATACGTATGAATGGGGAGGTGCTAAACAAACAAAAATCCTACTGGAGCCCTTCACAGAGGGCTTCCCACCGCAGCCAGAGGCTGAGGACCTCCCAACCCTGAAGAACGTCTCCTGGCAGAGGTCCTAATCCTGGCCCTCAGAGTGGCAGGGATCAGTCCAGTTAAATGCTGGACAAATCATTATGATCCCTGAATCTGTCTTTCCCTGTCATGTAGACCATGTAACTTCATTTTACTTATTAATTAATGCCTACATTTTTTGACTGAACTCAAGTATCTCTCTTCTGAAAAGCTAAGGACTTTGCATAGTTAAGATCCTGCATCCAGCCTTGTTCCACTGACCAATGTAGAAAGAAACTTTCTCCTTCCCTTTAGCCTAAATTTGGCTAGATTAATCTTGTTGTCACTGAATATTTTTTTTAAAACTTTATCTGATAGACTGGGTTAGCCTGTAAATATATGTGTGTTTTTCTTTGTGAGAGTGGAAATATTCTTGCCAAATCAGGGCTAGGTAAAGTTCTGGATACAGTCTGTAGATTGAACTGCATCCATCTAAAGCTATAAGGTAGATTTGCCTAGATCACAAATTATTACTTTCTGAACTTTTGCCAAGTAATAAAAATTCTTTGAAATGTGGATGGAAGTGGTAAAAATACTGTTGTACAGTCTCCTTCACTGGTGTGTAATAGAAGTGTTTGCAGCTTATTTCGACTTGGGGTGCTTCTGTCCCAGACCCACCTTTGCTGTCTTTATTAGTGCATTATTTCCCACCTTCTTCGCACCTTTGCTGGCCCCTCAGAGTTGGGTGCTCCGTGCATACAAAGCACAATGCAGGGGAACAGGAGGGTTACCCATGGCGCTGGCAGCCCGAACTGGGTAAATATGAGGCAGTGAAACAGCCTGGGGACGGTATGGCACAAGCGCACTCCCTAGTCCTTGCAAGCACCTGCGCATGTAGCTCTGGGTTTACTTTTTAACATAATCGCTGTGGTTTTGCTAATGGTTCAAGTGGGTACCACTAAGTGACCAAACTACCCCCCATATGAATCATGTAGCATCCCCACAGGACAGGGATGCTTTGGGCCAAATTCTGCTGTTAAACAATGGATTAAACCCAGAGCAGCTTTGGAGGAGATCCAAACTTTCAAATTCTAACCCCCTGCCATCCTCACATCCTCTCTCATCCTTCTTTCTTGTTCTCTGACTTAATACAGGAGATAATCGTGTTCTTTTAAAGCCTGTGCTATGGAAATGGTGGTCAAGTTTTGTCTCCCCTTGACATGCGAAAGAAGCACCCTGCTTTTGCAGGGGGAAAGGCACAAAGGCTGCTTTCACACCCCTCTGCTGTCACGTCCTCAGTGCCACCTTACCAAGGCAAACTCGGTCCTTTAATCTAAGACTAAGTGGCAAATTGATGCGGAGGGCCATGAAGCAAGCTCACAAATTAGTCTACTTAAAAGGTTGCGCTTTACCTATTTGAAGATAATTGGACCATCATGACTAATTCATAGAATGATAAAATGTTGACAGGAAAAGAGCCATCCATCCTCTATCCTTAGATTAAATAGCAGGAAAGTCTGCTTTTTTTTTCCCCTTTGTTTCTATCCTAATGGATGTGATCATGAAACATGGATTTTTATTTTTTTTACATAAAAGGGTCTTTCTCAATTCTGTACTATAAAGGCATGAATAAGGCAATGGACATCAAGAAGAGGCTTACTGTTGTTTATATGGCCTTGTATGACACGCTAAGGGAATCATTTCTATTGCATCCTAGCCTTGTTCAGCAATGAAGTACAAAAAAATTAATGCTACAGCTTTTTCTGCTGTGAACAGTGCAGCAATCATATTTGCAGGGAGAAAGCTTCTGTTATTCATACATTGGCTGCATCGAATTGATGACAATGCTCTCATAAATGGATATCTATCTTGCAGAGCTCTGTTTCCATGACAGTAGCCAACTGACGACTGTGCTGCGATGGGGATAATAAGGTAGCCTTTCCGTCTGGAGCACCTTGATGCCCACAGTTATTCCCAGAGAATTTCTTTCAGATTCCTAATTATTAGCCCTTCTGTGCAGATCCAAAAATGAATACTGAAAAAATTTGATTATTCCTATAAAAGCATCCTGCTGTAAGAAAGAACTAGAAAATAATTTTCTTGTCCCTCTTTAATGCCTCTCTATAGGCTGATCCTTAGACATGATACAGAGCCTTGAATACTCTGAAAATCAGTGGAAAATTGGAAGGAGGAAAGGAAGCAAAAAAGCAAGAACCTGACGTTTGTATGCCTTGGGGGCAAATAAGCAGTTTTGCCAGTAATCATTGGTATTAGATAAGCGGTGCATGATAAAAGATATGAGTGACTTTCTTTCCTGTCTTATTTTTAATCATTCTGTCATGTCCTAGAAGAACTGTGTGTTCTGCTATATGAGCTGACTGAAATGCAAGTTAACAGTGGCAAACCAGTTTTGTCTTCATTTGCTGAGTTAGTGGGCTGACTGATACACTGCAAGTCCTACCCTCTGCCACCCCTTGGTTTGCTACACATTTGCTAATGCTCTTGTACCAGTTATCTCTGTGAAATAGATGTTCCCTTGTATTGAGTGGAAATTTACAGACCTGGGCACTAGCATGGGAAAGCAAAAAACCCCAGAAAACTCTTGTAGGTTAAGGTTTTTTGCAAGTCAAGCTTTTCTTTCTTTCTTTCTTTCTTTCTTTCTTTCTTTCTTTCTTTCTTTTTTTCTTTCTTTCTTGTTTTTAAAAGCAGTTAAGAACAACCCCACAAAAGAACAAAAGTAAGCTGAAGAAAGGATTTTTCAGAAACCAGATTCACTCAAGCAAATTCTGGAGGCAGGAGGATAGACCCAAATGTTGGCTTTCCAGCCTGAACTAAGAATGAGCAGAAACATATGAGCTGAAGAAAAATCTTACTTGAGAGCATCTAGGTTCAGTTTTGAATGTGCTCAGAAAACATAACTCTTAAAAACTGGCCCCTCCAGCTTTCACCTGATCCGTGATCTCTTGACAGGTGCGTGCTAAGGAAGTAGGATGAAGCTTTCATTTGCCTCTCTTCCCATTTTTCTGTATATGTTGTTTTCTGCCTCACTTCTCTGTACACACAAACAGGCTTGCCATCCTCCCAGCTCCTGAACAAAATGTGTTTCCACAATAACTGATTCAAACCTGTCTAGCAGCCTCTGGATGAGCTGTTGAGATCGGGTTTGCTTTGGGGTGCTGTGTTCCCCAAAGCTACTCCACTCCAGGCCAAGCTTCAACAGCTCCCCGCCGCCAACCTCTCCTCTCCCTGCAGTGTGGGACAGCACAAACTCAGGCTGGTAGAGATCCCTTACCATGTGCGCTGCCAACCTTTCAGACCCAGCGAAGCAGTCTGCTCCTGCCATAGCTCCCTCTCTCTGCGTGGTCACGTGCTTTGCCTTATGTCTCCTTACCCCCTAGTCCCGCGCCTGGCTGGCCTCCGCTTGCCTCCCAGCCCTGTAACCAAATTTGATTCCTTGCATCTTCCTTTCCCACATCTGGCATCTCTCAGAGACGTCTTTTTTTTTTTTTTTCCCCTAAATTTTTTAAAATCCATTAATGTCTCCTCAATCTTTGTTGTGTCTCTCCAGGCTCTGATGTCCTCACATCTTTTCAATTCCACCTCTTCTAACTGATCTGTTTCCTCCTGCTGTTGCTTTTAAGATTTACTCTTCCCCTCAGCCTAGCCACTGCTTTTTCAGCTTTAACACCTTTACTTCTTCCAAGCTAAGGCTTGTCTGATCTCCCTTGCTGTAATTCTCACTGTGATTTCCTCTATCATCTTCCAAAAAAACATATCTTCACCTTCTTCCTCCCTGCCCGATTTGAGGTGCCCCTGCCCAGGCTCCCAGCACCTCTTGCCATGCCACCCCACTGCCCATAGCATGGATGGATGGTCAGGCTTGTGCACACCCTGCTCCTCTCCGATCTCCAAAGCCACCAAGGCGTCTGGCTTGCAAATCCCTTGGGTACCACAACCTGGAAATATGGCTGGATCCTGCATCCTGCTCACACGGGCACAGGCAGCCCCAGCTGGGCTGCACGAGGCTGCGGTTAAGGGGCTTGGACCTGCGTAAGAAAAGGGCTTGGGAAAAGCTTATGCCTCACGAAATTTTACTGGGCGACCAAAATTCCTCAGAAAGATCCTGCTTGCGAGTGTGAGTTTCTGGATCTGTATGAGTGTTTTCCTCCTGTGCGTAGCCAGGAGCAAAGCGCGCTGCCTCTGCAGCCCAGACTCACCTTTTCTCAGCCCTGCCATGCTGATCCCCCTCTTTCTTTCTTTTCAGTGGGTAATTTCTAGAAGGAAAGTCTTGCATCTGGGCTAGATTTTGCTTTTAACTTCCTAGCTGAACCAGAATCGCTGCTGCTTCTCGCATTTCTTGTTTGAGCCCGAGCGCTTTCCCCAGCGGCTGCACGGGACTGCAGCCCGGTGATGCCGCTCACCAGCACATTGCAGCCCTTTCCTCCCCTTTCCCAGCATGGAGAGGGCCCCTCTGTGGGGATAAAGCCCTACCGTGAGCCAGGGGCTAGCCCACGACAGGGGTTGTGGCATGCTCCTGATTTCCCTGAGTGCTGCCCTGCCTGCCACCCCAAGACAGCCTGCCGTCTTCCCTTCTTCTGGTGTTTCTCTTCCCAAGATGTGGAGCCTGCTCATCAGCCCGTGCAACTTGACTGCTACTAAAACAATGGGGAGCTGTGCTGATTTACACCTCCTAAGGAGCCAGCCCGTCCTGCTGGCATATTATTTAAGTGATGAAAATATCAAAAGTGGTTGGCTTTTTCTACTCGGATCTGCCGTAATTTTCTGTAGTGATGCGAGATCCCTTTTTATTTATTTATTTGTTTGTTTGTTTGTTTGTTTTATTTTGTTGTGTTTGAGGGTTATTTGCCCTAATTAGTGTTAGACAGATTGAAGAAGAAATACCGTGAATGCTGAAGGTGAATTTACTTCCCACCAGTGCCAGGTTTAACGTGGTACAATTAAGAAAAAAGCAGGGGGGACACCCCCACCCTTGCACAGTGTTGATGCAAAAGGAGCGGGGTTCCACTTGGGACCCAGCCAGCAGCACGAAACGGGGTGCTCCCTTGCATGGTTCATCTGGAAGTGCTTCGGGGCAGCATCAGCCCCAGGTCTGCCATAGTGGCTGTCCCTCAGAGCAGGCAGGTGGGCATCCCCCTCACTGCACCCGTTGCTCTCCCCATGGAGACCACAGGAGGTGTGTTTTGAAGCAGTCGGACACAGGGCGGGTCATCGCTTATGTCAGGGTGAAATGAAAGGAAATCAGTCTCTGAGGGGCAGCCATGTGAACATATATATTCCTTTAAATGAAGAGCTTGTGTTATGAGAGCAAGTGATGCCTTGCTAGGTAGGGAGTGATGGGCTTGTTGCCATGGGAACTACTCTTTCTACTTGAGTAGCAAAATCAATAATTGCCTAAAACCTCCACTGTACATTTGGAGTTTGGTCTCTTTTCGTCGTGTAGGTTTTGTGAGAGGGGATATGATGGATTCTGCAAGAAAAGAAAATCTCTGCTGGTGCTCTGCACTGGTCCCTGCCTGTCTCGGTCCCTGCTTGTCTCAGGCCCTGAGAGGTGATATGTTAATGCCATACCTTAATTTAAATAGATGGAAGCTTTATCCTGCCACACTGAAGGCCTAATCCTGTAACCATTGCCCTTCTTTTAGGGGAGCAAAGCCCATGCTCCCAGGAATAGTAACCAAAATACCAGCTGGGCTACCAACGCTGGTCAAAATCACTGGCATTGGTGAACACTATGTAGTCTGACCACAACACGAGGAGTGCAGGGGCTGCTGAGACTGACCCAGGTGGTCACAGTAATTACCTATAATTTGAATCCCTCCCTACAGAGGAATCTCTTTGGGAACTGGTGACCCAGCCTCTTCCTTGGCATGGCTCCTTCGAGCCCTGGGCACTGCCTGGGAGCTAGCATTGCTCCATCACCCTGGTGCCAAAATAAAGTATTGCTCCAAGTATGTCATGCATTTTTCTTTTTTTCTTCCACCCGTTACACACTTTGGTCAGCAGTGAAATAATTCACAGTGTTAACGCGTTAGAGGCTCATTACTGGGAATGAAGCTGATGCCCCACTGAGATGAACAGCGCTGATTCATGCTGCTCCAAACTGCTGGCTTTGCTTGTTTACGAACTCAAGCTGCTGATGTGACTGCTCAGTTACATCCCAGGTTATAAGTTAGCTTTTTCTCATCATGAATTTCCTTTTTGATTATTTTTTGGGGGGAAGCCTTAAAGGGATCTGTTTAATTTCTGCATATGTTTTGTGTACCTGTGCTAGCAACATGAATAGATAGATGCATTGATTTATATGTAAATATTTGTGTTTAGCAATTTGATGTATTCAGCAAAATGTTTTAATAATGACAGGATATAGTTTGTGAACATTCTCTCCCTCAGCTACTTTCTGTAGTGCTGATCTTTCACACCTGGGAGCCCCAGGGATCTTTTTAATCTCTGCAGTTTACAAAATATATCAACAACAACCTGAGAATAAACAAGAAAAATAATTTGAAGAGAACTTGGTTTCTCTTCCTTCCCATCATAACCAACTTTTTTATACTGTTGTTTTGGGGTTTTGCTGGATTGCAATATCTCATACAGGGGCCATTTACATACTCAGAATAATTTTTTTTTCCTGAAGGGAGAACAGGTTTTCTTGTTTATATATTATTTTATCTACAGGGAGTTTGAGGAAGGCAGTTGTCAAGGCCTGGTGTCCCATTAGAGCCAGTAGACACAATCTGACCGTTGCACCAGTACAGACCTAGGTGTTAAGATAAGGTGACCACTGAAAATGGCAGCAAATAGGATCATCACACATCTTGCAATCAGTCATTTTCCCAGTGCATGGCCTGGGCATGCAAACATCTGATATGAGCCGTCACTCGATGTCTCAGTGCGTACTGGCACCTGTTTGACCCTACTAATTTAATGCAGTTTGGTCTGACCATTTATTTGGCATCTACAAGTGTAGGATGCTGCTAGTGGATCTATCAGGAGTTTGTTTCCAAATTCCTAAATTTTTTAAGCTCAGCCAGTTTTGTACATTTTAAGCTTGTTATTTTGAAGCATTAAGGTCAGAAAAATGGCCTTGGACTGAGCAGGTAATAGTGGTATTGAGTATAGCATCAAAATATGCCATGCTGCATTTATTTTGCAGTGTTGGGATGAATTCGTTAGGTTCATGCACTGGCAAAGCTTGTAAATTGAAGTTTAATTTTAAGCAGGCT
Organism: Aviceda cuculoides; assembly: GCA_035590195.1. Lineage (NCBI taxonomy): Eukaryota > Metazoa > Chordata > Aves > Accipitriformes > Accipitridae > Aviceda > Aviceda cuculoides. Next base: position 10,883,826 of record JAVJGG010000009.1, on the reverse strand, counting down.
AATTAGTTGTAGTTTTAAGCAATTTAGGGGGTTGATGCACTTGTGACTTAGAGAAAGTTGGATCCTGATCTGTTGCACAACCTGCTGAAGGCTGGTTGAACGCTGGGTGAGACAAGCCCTCACGTGGTATGGGCCAGCAAAGACCTGAGCTGGTGTAAATCTGTGTCAGGAGAAACTTTAAAAGCTTTATAAAGTCAGCGATGACTTCAAATCATCTCTCTTACTCTGGGTTGGCAAAACTAGTCCAGGAATCTGCTTTTTCTCAGACGAGTGAATAGAAGCAGAAACCCTTTTTGGGGGGTGTTGGTTTGGGGGATTTTTTAGCTTACTGAATTTATTCATAGGATTATTTCAGAAAGAATTTGAGTATTTCCATTGATTTGTCCATCCAGTTCCACTCAATGAAAATGTTATATCCCATCCCCAGTTTCCTTCTGGTAGTGGCAGGGCTCCTCTGGCACACCTTCCAACATCTGGCTTCATATTGAGGAGTCCACATGCATTATTTCCCTTTGCCTAACAGTGCTGCCAGCTGAAACATCTCCTGTTGCTCTTAGTGATTTAGGCTGTTTTCCAAAAACTACTTAAGTTTCCAGAAAGTAAATGTTGAGGAGTCTCAAATGTGAGGGAGCCTAATTCGTTTCTTTTTTTTTTCTTCTTTTTGTTTTTTTTTTTTTAAGAGAATAAAATGTTATCACTCCATCTAAGATGTAATTCAGTGTAATGCACACACAAAATAAACAGGCATATGTAATTGGGATGCACCAGCCATGAAAATCATGAGTCATGATAATTGCTGCTATTTTAAAAAAGACAACAACACCGGAAGAAGTCGGAGCTCTTTAAGTGCAGGTGTCTGCCTTCTTCCAGTTCCCTATTCCTACCTGGACCCAGGACCTCCTGGAGCCAGGAGATCATGTCTCTCTCTTTCTGAGAGAAAGGACAAGGCCAAAAATTACATTGAAGAGATGATAGCAGAACCTGAGACTCAGTCTGATCCTGTCCCACAGCTGACCAGGATCTCTGTGTACCATGCTGTTTCCTTGCAATCATCCCCATCCAGGTTACGGGGGTCCCTCGGCACCATGGGCAGATTTGTCTCCCTATGTGCTGAAGGGAGAAGAGGCAGGACGAAGAGGTTTAAAAATTCCTCCCTCCCCTCCTTTTGAAAGACAGGGTGAAAAATAATCTTTTTATAATTTATTTCTCTATTTCTCCAGCAAAAATAGCTTTCCTTTTTTGGTTATTTATGGACACACTGAGAGGAGCCTCCCCAGGGAATTTCTGCTGTGCTGGGCCATAGAGGAACCTTGCTGGCATGTACCCCCCAATCCTCACTCTTTGGAGAGCATCTTTTTTGCCGTTACAGAAGCTGTCAAGTTTGCCAGAAAAACAAACCCACTGACACAAAAGGCGTGAGGCTGATGTGAAGCAAGCAATGGTCTGTACTTAAACCGTACCACCACCTGGATAACTGGGAGTAATTGAGGCTTTGAGGGATGAACTCGTTACTCCAGTCATTCACTGCCCAACCTTTGCACCTACTTGAAATTCATAGAAATTCCTGTTACTGAGCCTGTTTACTGTAGATGATGAATATGGGCCTGGCTTGCTCTGAAACACTTTCGCAGTTTCCCTTATACTTTATTTTACTGAAGATCTCCCCTCCTTTGTCTTGATGGTTGGCGACAAGCCAGCTGCTGGAGAAGGCTTCGTTTCTGGGGGCCATCAGCTTTGATTTTCCTCTTACACGCTGCATTCCTGGTGCCTGTGCACTGGAAAGCTGTGTTATAGCCTCTAAATCAAGATGATTACTATCCCTGCTACTGAGAGGAGTCGCTACCAAGCTTGCCAGTACATTGCTGTAAACTAGAGAAATTCCTATCTAAATCCCTGCAGGGAATGGAGCTAAGATAATGGGGGAACTGGGGAGGACAGTCAAGAAAATCAGAGATGTCTTGGCCTGGGAAGTCAGCAGTTCGAATAATTCCCTTTATTATAGAACAGCATGTCTTGGTTTGAAAGACAGGTGTCTGCCAAGGAAGGCAGGAGCCCCCCCTGGAATGGCAGATGCAACCCCCCT
>JAVJGG010000009.1:10864097-10881643 GCA_035590195.1 Aviceda cuculoides | reverse complement strand
GTCCCCCTAGCAACCCGTATGGGGAAAAATTCCTTTAACAGAAAAAAACCAGAAGAGTTTCTGAAACTCCAACACAGCACCAGCATACAATATCAATGCCTGGTAGAATAATAGCATTTTTCTTGGATAGATGCTTCAGATTTGCATATTGCAGCATTTATCAATATAGAAACAGAAATATGCGTTTGCAGAGTAGTCTGCAGTAGTTTGCTCCACTGCTGTCTTACAGTGGGAAACAGAAAAGAGCTCAGTGCTACTGAGGGCTGATTACTTCACATCTGCATGGGATCTTAATGCACGACTACATGAATTTGCTGTGTATTTAGGACCGTCTGAAACCCTGACTTGCCTTTGCATATAGAGCAAAATCAGGGTTCAGGCAAAGCTGATAGTATCCTATCAAGAAGGTCAACTTGTTTTCACTTACTTCTATTTTTGCTTACAGAAATAATACAGAGGAAGTCTAGTGACTATATACCATGTAGTAGCACAGTTTAAGGGTAGGAGTTTCCCTAATTTCTACTAACAGCATCTGTGAGAAAAAGCTTTGGGGACAGGAGAAATAATTTATGTGGGAAGTCACAGTGTAGCATCCTATGACTCCAAGTCCAAAATATATTTGCTCTTCTCTAACACATAGACTGTGCTCAATGGCGTTTTTCAGCTTATTTGATAGATGAGGCAGTGACTCCAGTGAGGGTATGATATTATCACCTTCTGTAAAGTGATAGTCATTCACCTCTTATTGCCTTTAGCTGCCTGGGAGAGTGTGCAGTGAAGCATTTCTACGGACTTGCCCTGTTCTTGCCCTCTGCCTTAGGCGCTAGTTGGAGAAAACACCTTTTAGAGCTGGGTCACCTTTGGTCCTGCACAGTACAGCCATTCCTATGTCTTCCCTTTCATCTCCTGACCTAGAGATCTGGGGAGAACTGCTTACAGCCTGAGTTAGCATGTAAAACAGGACTTTCTACAGCTGCAGGTCTGAGCCTCTACTGTTGTGAGCAACTACATTGAATAATTCCCAGCATCAATGAATCCAGATCCACTTGAGAGTATTAGTATTTTTCTGGCAGTTTGGATTATATGTGCCAAGCTGCAGTACTTCTAGAGGAAAACTTCAACAACTCAGAGGCAAAGGGGTAATCAGAGGCTGGAGGTATCTGCAGTACACTTCATCTCCAGTGAGCTGTGCATAGTTGCAACCCTCACTGTTGCTGATTTATAGCATATTTATAGATCATATAAAGGCTGTAAATTTGAAAATGTGATAGTTCAAATTATTGGGCCTCTCTTATTTATTTTGGATGCTGCTTCAAAACCTGAGTGCTCTAGTTCCTAAACTGGATTTATTCCTGGCCAGTTTATGCTCCTGTGTTCTTGTGCTAAGGGCAGCACTGTGCTTCTGACCCATTGTTTATTGCCCTTCTCTGTACAAAGGGCAGCTGTGTGTCCACTCAGTCCTGTCTCACAGCTAGAACAAATGAAGCTTTCAGCTTGCAGTTGTAAAACAGCTCCTTCTTCCCCACTCTTCCTAGGATTCAGCTGAGGATTATCTGGTGCACTATAGCATTTAAGTGCATGATCTAGCACTTTTTATAATTAAATTTCCATTGTTCATCTCTTCAGGGTTGTCTAGTTTTTCTCAGACAATTTTCTTATTGTCCTCTTTGCTAACAGTGAGTTCCCACTTTGAAATCTTGGTAGGAAGTGTGCTGATGACACACTGTAATTAATGAAAACACTAATGAATATGAATAGAAAAATTGAAAAGATTGATCTGTAATGAATTCTGCTTATAATCTTCCTCTGGCCTGATGAAACCTTTCTTCAGCCCAGCTGGTTGCAGTCACTTTAAGCACTTGAAATTTCCTGTATTAATTCTCAGTTTATGTAATAATCCTCCAAAGTGATTTAACAAAGTTCCAATAGATGCAATTTACCACATTCTCCTTTGTCTAGAAAATAAGGCTTTCATCAAAGAAAGACAAAAATCTAGTCTAACATAACTGGCATGGGGTAAATACGTGCTAAATGTTGTCCCCTTTTATGTCTTTAATGACTCTTTTCTTCCCAGCTCTGTCCTGAACACTTGCATGCTGGTGAGGCCAGACTGTTAAATCTCAAGGTTGCTCTCAAAGCTCTTTCCCTCTCTTTCTTAAATAATTAACTGTGTTTCCTCTTCTCCCATGTAGTGCTGCATAACTCCCTATGATGGAGGTCAGCTGTGCCGCCTTTGCCTCTCTAACACTATTGTCCTGGATGGAAATGGGCAAAACCATCTCAGCTTAGATTTTGGATGGCATCTAGATTTTCCTTAATCTTTTTGGCCTCTAAACCCCATCCTTGCTCTTAGCAGGCCAAATGCTCTGTCCTTCTTCCTCTAGGAACACTTTCCCACAGGTTTCTCCTCTGGCGTGGAAACTCCAAGAGGACTTCTTTTTCCTTTGGACGTATGGAAATATCAAGCCTTTTGCATTTCAAAGACTGAGCTTTTCAGTTGAATAGACTTGTATTTCCAGAAGTTCTCCTTATTTCTCCAGGTGTGCCTTTGTAAGAGACTCCCTTTTGTCTCTGATTCTTTAAAGAGAATCAACTCAGGATTTCTCCATCGCAGACTATTTTCTACAAGCAGCTCTTTTATAGTACCTTCATTAGGTGCCAAAACCAACTTTAAAATAGCGTCAGCTCTTGTTGGCTCAGTGACTATGTGTTCTGCTGTCTGTCAGCTCTTGCATCCAGATACCCATCTCCAAGATGAAGCCTGAACAGAACAAAGCCTTCACCATTATGCCCAGCCCAAAAGCTAGGCTTGGTTTTTGCACACACTCTGGTTCCTTGGCAGGAGGGCGTCACTCTAATGACCTGGCAATTATGTCAGCTGAAATTACTGTAAAGCACTGCACGTAGCTGATTGTTCCATACCAAGTACCAGAGGGTATAGTTGAGAGCCAAGCGTCCCAGGTTGAGGACAGGATATAAGGCCAATTCAGTGCTGACATTAATCATGTCAATAGTGATGAGTAAACAAAATGTCACAGCTTCTTGGCAAGGCTCCTGGAGCTAAGTAACGCTAGTGGTTGAACTAACTTGAGGCTCCTGCAGTTGTGAAATATTATAATGCTAATTTTGGAGAGGCAATAACATTAACTGAAGTCTAGGATGACTTGTTGAATTTGTCAGATTGGGGCAATCTGCTGATGTGATTATATTTTGATTCATTATAATTTTGGCTCGGTATTTTTAATTTCATGTATTTATTTAATTCTGTATTGCATTCGAACCTTTTATCTTGCATATACCTAGCCTAGATTCATAGACCTTTAGAAGAAAGAGGTTGTGATTTTCACATCTGTCCTGGTTTCACCTGGGACAGAGTTAATTTTCTTCCTAGTAGCTGGTACAGAGCTGTATTTTGGATTTAGTATGAGAATAATGTTGATAACAGACTGGTGTTTTAGTTGTTGCTAAGTAGTGCTTATCCCAAGTCAAGGACTTCTCAATTTCCTATGCCCTGCCAGCGACGAGGTGTACAAGAAGCTGGGAGGGAGCATGGCCAAGATAGCTGACCCGCACTAACCAAAGGGATATTCCATATCGTAGAACTTCATGCCCAGTATATAAACTGGGGGGAGCTGGCCGGGGGGGCCTACTGCTGCTTGGGGGCTGGCTGGGCATCGATCAGCGGGTGGTGAGCAATTGCATTGTGCATCACTTGTCTTTCTTGGGTTTTATTTCTTTCTCTTTTTGTTATCTCCCATTATTATTATTTTTATTATTATTATTATAATATTTTCTTTAAATTATTAAACTGTTCTTATCTCAATGCACAAGTTGGGTTTTTTTCTGATTCTCCTCCCCGTCCCATCAGGAAGAGGGAGGAGTGAGCCAGCAGCTGTGTGGTGCTTAGTTGCTGGCTGGGGTTAAACCACAACACCACCTGACTTGAAAATTTAGATATGCTGGCTGCGTTTTCCGAAGTGCTTCCATGATCAAGGATAAAAAAGTGCTACTCACAGGATTTTTATTGGGGCAGGTGATTGCTGAGAACTCCTGAAAAATCCTCTGTGCTACTCTCAGTGTCATTAATACCCATCGAATGCCTGGCCCCGTGGTCAGCTCCAGCAGCACCACTCTTTGGCACCCTGTGCATGGGGGCATGCCCATGTGTGTACTGCTAGAAGTCAATACACAAACCCTAACCTCCTAAACCTGTGAGTAAACCACCAATGTGGCGCTGGTCATCCAGAACTGCCAAGCCCGGATCACTTGGGATTTGGATAGGGTTTGCTAGCCATGTCTGGAGACTGGCTCCTGCCCCATTTCTCATTCTCCCTTCAGTTTGGGTGGCACCATTTTTGGGTTAATCTTGACAATCAGCAACTGTGGTGACACTTACATTCGAAGTACCTTATGATGCACACAGAGATGCATCCGCTTCAGTCCAAGGAAATCAGCCTTATCTCAGGTCAGCTCTAGCTGCCTTTTGGGAAACAGATACCTCTTGATTTCAGAGCTGCAGGCCATCAGAAGGGAGGGAGGGAGGGAGGGACAGCCCGGAGCCTTTACTGTCCCCTCCTGGATGGCAGAGTCATGGTGCTGTGCAGAGGACTGGGCACGCAGTCAGCAGCAAGAGTGGGAGCTAGTCCCTTGCCAACAGAGAAGCTGTGTCAAGGGGAAATGTAATGCATAAAGGAGAGTGAATAGTGTGAAATGCAAGGCTTAAAAAAGCTTCCCCTCCCAGCCCTGAGCCTCCTGAAATAAAAGGCCCCTTGGGTTGAAAGGGTGTATGACTGCAGGGTGCTATAAAGCTAAAACATCATGTTCCCTGGAAATAATATTTTGCCCAAAGGCAGCTTGCATTAAGTCTCTGCCTGGATGCTTTTTAGAACCACCTCCAGTTCAGAGAACTCTGGTAATTGCTTTAAGTCTGCTTTTCCACCACTGCAGGTCTAATCTCAATTTTCGATGTAGTGACAGCGGTTGCTCGAAGCTGCATTCAGTCTTCAGCCCACAACTCCATTATTTTGGCACCCGTTTGTCCCTAAAATCCATGGGTTTGGCTCAGGGAACCCTCACTTTCCACCTGTGTGGGTAGAGTTTGTCGTCTGTTCAGTCATGGAAAAACCATCCATATATCTGCTGGAGACTGCATGTAACTAGGTTACAGCCCTAGATCTCGTCCTTTCGTCTGCAGAACAGAGTTTTTCTGCCATTAACATAACTGAATATTCAGGATTGTCAACCAAAAATTTACTTTATTGGGGTTTGCTTTGACTGAAGTTGCAGTTTCAGAGATCTGCTAATTAAGATCTTTCGACCATTCTTTATAGAGACAACATTAAGAACAGTAGTTTTATTTTAAAGAATTTTGAATTATTTTTCAATCCTTAATTTCAAAACCTGAGGAAATCTGATTCCTAGAAAGGACTTACTAAAAACTGTTTTTCAGAATCGTTCAGTTACCTCTTAAGGTTTTTCAGACTTTGGTGCCTGAAAATTGAAGGCATACAAAATCATTAATTACTGCTGGTATTCTGTTCCGTGTCTGCTTTACCTTTCTTCATAGGATGAGATTTGCCACACAGAACTTGTTTAGAAAAAAAAAAAAGATGAGAGTTTTGTAATGGACACTTAAAATCAGGGCTCCTTTCAATCTGATGTGAAAATTGCACTGAATGATTCAGATTTCAATTGATGCCTCTGGGTTGCAATTTGTCTTAGGAGTATTTTTATACTCATACAAAAAAAGTTTCTACTGGAAAAGAAGATCAAATAACCTTAAATTCTAGTTTCAGAGTATTTCAAGCCTGCATCTGATATTTGCCAGATGTGCCCCTCCGTAGCATCCATGAGGATTTTGCTGCATAGCCCTGGGAAAGGAGAGCCTGGTGCCTGCACACGTGTCCTTCCTGCCCCCTCTGCTTCCCCGGGAAGGTGTGTGTGCTCCCTGCCTGGCCATGTCCCAGCAACGGGCAAATCTCTTTATTAAAAATGCCATCTCCTGCCTGGTGTGTTACGAGTTCAGTAAAACACTGACAATTTAAGCAGATCTTATTCTGCCTCCCAGAGAGCAGCTCTCATCTGGCGTGCTGCGAGGCAGCGGTGATGGCAATCTAGAGGGCACGGGCCCCTCCGCTGTGAAATTACTGCCAAGGCTTGTGCAGGGTTGCAGCGGGCAGCTTCAGCTCCTCCATTGCTCTGACATCCTCCTGGTTCCTTTCCCTGGGAATGGGAGAAGTACCTGGGCGTATATGACTTGAGACCATGCGCTCCTCTCTTCTGGCAGAGCTGTTGCCAGCAGTATTTGCCCTTGACCTGCTGCAGCACCCAAGTTTTATATGGCTGCATTTATGTGACTATTAGAAAAGTAAAAAATGTTTTGAAGTCCACCATTCCCCAGTAGCTCCCCTCCTATGGCTGTGCCTCTGGGCAGCATCCCCCTGACCACACTCCCTCAGCAGGGATTGCTCATGCAAAGAGATGCTTTTCCTGTGACTTCTCCAGGCTTTTCTGTCCTCTGAAAGGTGTATGGCATGCTCTTCTCTGGTATTGCATTTTATTAACTCTTTATCCCCTTCCAGAAGGAGTTACTAAGAGTCAGCTGCTTATTCGCTTAAGATGTTGGGTGTTTGTGTTGTCTGTCTTACAAAGTCACTTACCAAGAGAGAAGGTGTTTCACATCACCTTAATACTTATGCAGACATATAGTAACCGTCAAGGAAACCTCTCACCAGCTCTTAGTTGTGCTTAGCTCTAAAGTCGTGCCACCCTTCCTTGGCTCTTCTGGCTTCTCCTCACAGATTGCTGACTTTTTCCTCCCAGGCTCCTGAAGATTTTTTCCGTGTTTACAGATTTAATTTTGGTTTGTTCGTTCCTCTTGATGTCATGCCTTATGAGAGAAAACAAGCATTTTAGAGGTTATTCAGCATCACTTTTTGGCATACCTCCAAGCTAGTCTCAGAGAGGCAGTCTTTATCTGCTTTGCAGTTTTTGATCAGGCTATTCATCATGAAGTTAGTTTCAAATTCTCTTCCTCCCTGCTTTCCAAGTACTCTTACTTTTCAGTACAGAGTTCTGCACTTCTTATTTTTGCCCACAGACACAATGCTTTGTTGAATCTGTGAGCTCTGACTTCTCAGTTTTTCTCCCACTTGTCAAATTTATGCTGTGAAATTTCATCTACTGACACCACTTTACTTGGCAGAATCTAACGATGGTTCTGTATCTGTGGATTTTGTTCAGCTATGTAACCTTTACTGAGAGATAGCTTAGAAAAAGTAACTACATTCTTAATGACAAAACTTTCTGGTTGATGATGCATATGTTTTTGATATGACACTGAAGTTTTACATACTTACTGGTCAAAAAGAATCTCTGCGTACTAGGAATTAGTTAACTCACCCCTCCAATGACTAAATGAATCATAAGCAGGTGACACAATTTAATTCAGTGTGTGATGGGTATTGTAAGGGAATTGGAGGATGTTATGGGTAGAGTTTGTTTCCTCTGAGTTTGGCTACCTACAGTGTTGAAATTTATGCCTGAACTAGTAATTTTTATCTCCATTTCTAGTCAATGGGAAAAGATGGATCCTTCAGAGGATTCAAGCTCTCCACCATGCAAACATCTCAGACATGTCAAGGGTTGGGGCACTGAAGCCTCTTGCTTTCTCTGCTGACTGTAAAGTGCATCCTCAGGTGCTTGCTCAGGTGTGGATGTCCATTGAATGAAAGTGTAAATAACTGAGATAAATCCTGTCCTGAATGTATCTTTAAAACAACATTGTAAATCTCCTCTAAATTTTAATGAAACTCCTCCCAGACAGCATCATGATCTCCACTGGTTGGTAGGCTGATACAGGGCTGTTCCTCACATAGTGTCCTGTTAGTGATGCACAGATGCTTATTGACTTGGCTGATAGGGACTTGGCAGCATCTCTTCAGGCACAGGATGACTTCAGGTGCTCGTCACACACTTAGCTAAAGTGAGATTATCCACAGAAGGTTAATTCAACCTCTCTGGGCTTTGATAGAGTCAAGACAGTAAAAGAGGGCTCTTCAGAGGGCAAGTCAATGTATTACAGACCAGCTTCTAGCCCTTTTACACAGCAGCAGAGTTCAAATACAGTTACATTTTTCAGAGAAGTATTTATCAGAGTCTTAGTGGTGGACCTACAGACCACAGTGGCCTTACCTTGATGTTAGAGAGCCAAACTAAGGTCACGGGAAAATACAATAAGAACAAGACAGAAGCAACAGATGGAACCAGAGATTTCCCAGAACCATGGACAGTTGAATGAGACTGATCACAAATAACCAAATAGATATGTTTGCTTTATATGTGGTAGGATAGCTTTGTTTTAGTAGCACAGATAATAAAAGAACAGCCCCACTCCTGGGTGAAACTTTCCTATTTCTGCATTGGTGCATGTGCAGGTTGTCTTCTCTAGATGACCCTAGGTCTCCACAGAGAGTTTAGTGGTACTTCAAGTTCATTGCATTTAATTTCTCTTTCAGTATTGATATAACTTGTGTTCACTCACTGTGCATTACATTTATTGCATTCATTGTTTATTGACACATTATGAAGCATAGTTAAGATTTTGACTCGTGTGCTAGTTCTTTGCCTTTGTTCATTTAAGGTTGTGAAAAGGTGTTTTTCTCCTGCTGGGAGGGGTGTTCCTTGAAAATCTCTTGAAATTGTGCATGAAGGTCAGCAGAAGGAACTGATCCTGTTTTGACGTGACATGGTCCAGAAAGAAACCTCCTTCCTTCACTGACTGTGACAGGGAGGGAGCCCGGAGTTACTATTAACCTCGCTAATCTTTGCAAACATCTCCAGGCAGATGGAATAACTCTTAATTTGTTTACTCATGGTTTAGCTAAGACAAGCATAGCCAGGCAGCAGGTTGTCTGCTGCTTGTGTGTGCCAGGCATGGTAGCCTGAGTGACGGGGGACAGCCCCGAGGGAGGCACTGCTCCTTTCTGGCAGCTTCCTCACCGCTTCCCTGTGTTCTGGTAGGTGCCTTCTGTGGGTAGGAGGTTGGCAGGAGTCAGCTGTGGTATGGAAGAGCTGATACTGGTACCCGTTGTTGAACTGGGATGCTGGCTGTACTCTGCTAATTCTCTGTGGCTTAGGGTGGCGGCTTTTCAGTGGCTGGGGCTCTGCAGGCATTCCCGTTCACATGGTGGGACACCTTGCCTCCACCACTTGTGGTGGTCACACATCTGTCAGCACTGTCCCAAGCCAGGGTGCAGCTCAAAGGAGAGATCTTTTAATTTAATTTTATTATTTAATTTATTATTTAATTACTGTGATAAGATACACACTGTCTCAGTCTAGTCAGAATTAATGACTAGACTTTATTATTGATTTCACAACACATGGCAAGAAAATGTGCTTCAGTGGCGTATTTTCTTTTCTGTATGACAGAATAACAAGTCCCTTCAGGAGCATATCAATTGCTTTAGCTTGGCTAATCAGTGTAAGTCTTCCGTCTGTCCTGTTAATACTGCATAAAGGAAGCAAGCAAATGAAACTGGTTTATATATGCTTATTCTTCTTTCATGCCTCAGGCCTGAAAAGGCTACATCTTATTTCACTAAGACCAAAGGTTTTGGCAGTATCCAGAAATGGTTGATTTCATTGCTTGCTTCAAAGTGCATCCACCAAGCTCTATGTTCTTCACTGCTTAGTTCCATAGATGTGACACATATGCTTCAAACCTTCTATAACAATCATGTTTACTGCAAACAAGTCAAACATTCACCAGCAACATGTAAATAAGAGCAGTAGCAGCAGATGTCCAAACAAAGCCAGTACTGTGCTATCCAAGTTTCAACTTGGTGCCCATCTTAGACAAGCTCTTCACAGGGAAAGGTTATTGCATCCACAAAAGCTGTATTAAAACAGTGAAATAAATTTGTCTAGTTCAGGTTTTGCCACCTTGGATGCTGCTGCTCTAACTTTGTACTAATTTCTTCAAAGTTTATCATCCTTAAAAGCAGGTTTCCAGTACGTTAGCTCAACTTGCATAATTTTTAACATGACCTTTTCATTTTCTAATTCATTTTGTTGCTCAGCTGTTTCCCAATGATCCTATCAGTTACTGAGTCCCCCAGTTACATCTTATCAAAGCTGACTCTAGCTGGAGGCTTCCCTTCCAGGTTTCCAAAGTACAGTGAACAAAGAGAGTTTTGAAAAAGCTTCAAGATAAGAGACATAGAGGCAAAAATGCAACCTATTCTGAGAAAGTGTTTAACGTGCAAGTAAAATTCATGTCTGGACTATCTTCTCAGAATCCCATTTGTGCATCTGTCTTTGCATTAAATAGATTTTAGTGACAACACAGGGCAAATAGTCAAGCAGCTTTTCTGATCTTCAAATTTATATGTGATGTGGTCATAGGATAAGATTTATGATCATCTGTTATAGGCAGGTGGGGTGACCCAAGCCACTCTTCACTAAATCTGGTTACAAGCACAGAGGCAGGGAAGACTGCCAGGAGAAAGTGCAGAAAGCCTTAGGAAAACAGAAAATCCTAAAGGCAAATGTTTGAGAGCACCAAGTTGAGAGAAGCTTCAACTGAAATTTTACTAGTGTTTTAGATTGAGTTATTAATAAAATAAAGGTTGACACTTGGATCTTCTTAAAGCAGCACAAATAGGTCTCTCAAGGTCTCTGTACTGTATTGAGGGCTATATAGTAACTCCATTTATTTGCAGTGTATTTCTTGGTGTAGTACATACAAGAGGGAGTTGTTCTGGCTTTTGGTTCAGAAGGCTGATTTTTTTTGTTTACCAGCTATTTCACCAAATTCTGTTCACAGCTGCTCTTAAAGACACGAACGCATCTTCATATCCCTTCTGCTGGTATTACCCTCAAGGTATTCCTCTGAAGCCCTTGGCGAGGTGTTCAGTTCACAGTAGGATTTTTTGGTTTTTAAATAGAGGTACCGAATGTGTGAGATATTAAGACACTGAGCCTGATTCTGGCTGTGTTTTTTTTAACATGGGTTTAACTCTCCTGACAGTAGCTATGTTATTCTTGATTTTGATAGATGTTGTTGGGGTAAGGTATAAAGATGACATAAGCTTAAAATCAGATCCAAAATCTTAGTTTTTCTGTTGCACCTCCTTACAGACTTTTTTACAGTCATGTTCTTATACAGACTCAAAAAGATTTATCATCTATTTGGTTGATTTTTATTCAGCTGCATAATTTTCCTTAGAAAAATACGATGAAACATAATTTTACCTTTTCAAACACAACTAAATCTCTAGTTCAGGCTGTAAGTGTTTGACTAGAGATACTCTATATGAAGGCTGGTGAAAACACTCAAATCATTGCTTTAGCTCACTGGCAGAGAAGCTGTCTAGAAAAAGATGCAGAGAAGCAACATAGTCTGCCTATGACTTCACTGTGACCGTAACTCACGCCTGAACAATGTATTACTTTTGATTCCAAAAACATCGCTGGCCCTTGGTGCTGCACTGCTGGTAAAGGCATGCCTTGTGGAAAATGCAGACCTTTAATTTAGCAGGAAATAAACACCAGCTCCAACTCGGACCTGTTTACAGCCCATAAAGAAAATGTTGTCTTTCCCACTGCATGTAACTATATCATCTCTCAGGTATCAGAAAAAGGTCTTGCTGTGAATCCCTGTTTGCTGTGAAGAAATCAGCATCGATGGGGATTCACTGTTTCGGCAGAGAGCTCTATTCCCTTCTCTCCCCCACTGTTTTATGTTTAAAACATAAGAAAAAATATGATGGATACACGCTGTGCAGAATACAGAATGTAGCAATAAGCTCTCTCTTGCAGAATACCTCAAGAAAGTTTCCCCTGTAATCATTTTCTACGCATGTACTGCATGTATTCACTCACCTCCTTCCTCTATCTCTGTTTTTTTTTAAATGATTGCAGCTAAAGCTAAAACAGATGGTGATATGTCTATTAAATACTAAACTGTGCCATGCAGGAATCATTATCGCAGCTGAACTGGCCCCTTGTAAGACTGGTTTTGTCCTTTGAAAAAGACTAAAAGACTCGGAAGAAATTCACTGCACTGCTGGATGCCTGTGACGAGCTGAATGGATGACACTCCACTCTTGGCCAAAAATACAGTGTGGGGGGACAATTAGCATCCTTTCCTACAGGAGCAGATTTACCACAGGTTTCTGCATCCTCTGAGGCAATGCAGAGCTGCAGCACAGAGAGGGGAGCTGAGCAGGGCTGCATGCTGGAGAACTGCCCCTGGGGCATGGGGTGAAAACCCTGCCAGCTACTGATCTGCTTCCTTGCTGGTTTTGCATGGACTGATTGATCAGAGTTGCACGATGATACCACTGCAGGAACCATATTTTCTTCTATTTAACACAATTTTCCAGGAGTCCCTTTGCATAGGTCTGAAGAGCTCAAGGTCTTTGGGGCAGGAATTATTTTCTTTTTTTAAATTTAGAATATACAGTGGCTGGGTCAGTGTGCCCCAGTTTCTTCTCTTGGTCTCTCATCACTGCGATGCAAATAATCAATAAAAGAACTGGTTGTAAAGCACCACAGGAACTGCAGCCCTCTGAGTTATATTTTGCAAAACAGGATTCAATGGGCCTGGGTTTGACTCCCTGAAGTCTAATAGTCTTGCCATCCACCGTCTCTGATGCAATGGATCAAAATGTTCTTTAAAGTAAAATGAAGACCTTTCCAAAGTATAGGGCTGTACTTTTATCTAATAAATGTTGCCAGAAGGAATCTCATTTAAACAGTGAGATTCCAAATCCTCTGTTCCTTTTCTTTCCTCAGTAAAATCCAGTGTGCTCTTGAGATGTTTAAAATATCCTTTCCATGCTTATCAAGTGACACCATACAGTGCAATGAATACAGCTGGAGAGCTTCACATTGATGACACACTGTGTGGAAAGATGTTTTTCTGGAGTTTCACTCTCTGATAGGGATGAGATGAGATGTCAGATAAGGGCTCTCGTATCGCAATCCCACACCTCCCAATTCAAATAACTCCAAAATACTTCTTCAAACATGGACTTCACTGAGGGTCATTTCCACTCTCTTACTCTTGTGATCGCCTCTGCTGAAGCATCAGCCAAGCTGTGCTATGCACCCTGTGTAAACTTGGAAACATTTCTATTTGGCCTGAAGCAGAAGTATTTTGCTGCATGGCTGTTTTGGGAACTCACCCACAGAATGGAGGCTGTGACTTCCCTCCTCCTTCCCTCCACTGCTGACCATTTTTCAGCAACTGCTTTTTGAAAGCTTTGTTGAATTTTTCTGAGTGAGTTTGAAAATTTTAATACTGGGCCAACACTGCATGTTTCATAGCCACAACAAAAGAAATTACTTTATATCAGGTCATTGACTCGGCTGTCTCCCAAAGCAATCCTCCGCTGGTCCATCAAACACTTCTGTTAGCCATGCTTTTAATCTGCTGGATGATGGCATGCTCTTGTATAACAATGGAAAGGGAACGAAAAAGCTCTTAAGGGCCAGCCTTACAAATCAAGTGTGTGTGTGTTTTACAGAAAATTATAATTCATAGAAAAGAAAGTGGCACTAGTTAGATTACACAGTTATCATAGGAGTACGTGCTTTTCCTCTACTCATTATTTTAATTGCCTTAGTAATTTGCACATCGAAGGGACCAGATCACCCTCCAACCATGGACTAGGGTATCAGAGTAGACCTTGGCATGGCATGCCAGATCCAAGTATATGTACTTGGAAATCCAAGTATATCCAAGGGGATATAACATTGACAAGCACTTTGGCACTTTTACTTCTCAACTTAGCATGTGGCTTCACCAGCTCTGCATCCCTACCCTAATTTCTGTCTGGGTCAAACAAATAAAGGCTGTGCTCAGTCTGAAAAATCTATGATTTGAGGTACTTTGGAATGACTCTTAGTAAAAATCAGTTGTATTCTTTAGATCTTAGGTTCTAAAGCTGAGACGTAAACATGGATTGATTGTTTGGCAGCTTGACTTTCTTGTGGATTTGATGAAATTTAGCAAGCAATACCAAACCCTTCTTTTTCTCACTCCTTTATTGCACAGTAAATTAAATTTCTCTCCAAAATGAGAACTCTTGTTTCATTTTCTCCTTTATTTGTCTTTGCTGTCCCTCCCATGGAGGGGAGGTCAGGCTGGTTTCCACATGGTCACTTCTGTTGGTTGCTCTAAAGAGGGCATGTCCACAAGCAAAGAGCCAGAGGCAGCCAGAGTCTTCTCCCTCAGCAACTTGTTAGCTCTGTCCCTCATACTCCATATGTGCATGTCAGTAAACTGCGTTTCTACTGTTCACAGAGTATATATGGTGGTAAGAAAGTTTTTTTCAGGCTGCGTACAGAAGATAAAATCCTCATAGAAATTTATTGCTGCAACTGTTTTGGGAGGAGAAATTAGAAGCAAATTCTCTTTATGATGATTCTGCCCTTCTAGGTCCAACATCATCAATTTCACTATTTTATTGGTAATGTTTAACAAAGGTTTCTCAAATCAGAAATATGAGCCAAACTCTTCTTGTTCTAGACACTTCGCTAAGCAGGCAAACTTTAAACAAAATTAAAGCCTGGCAGTACAGATCTTGTTATCAAAGCTCTTGAGAGTCACTGGCAAATGTCAGATGAATAAATTGCATTACCTATTGATGAATGACATCTCCACGGATAGTTCAAGCTAAACAGACTATTTCATTCATTTTCTTTGCAACTGGCAGTCCTTCTCTGCAGTGAAATGAACTTTTTTCCTCCCTCTAAGCTTTTCTCATTAGATTTTAGTTTGGCATCGAGGGCTAAAAACTCAGCGAGTCATTTGCTCAGCAGAGAAATTCCTGAGATAATCAGCATTCTTTGAGGTATATCTGTGTTCCTGGCCTTGCCAAAGAAATGGGATGTTAGTGAAGGAAGGCTTCCCAAAGCAGGTGCAGTGGGATCAGTGGCTGCGTTCAAGCAAGATGCTCATGGAGGACCCACATAGACCAGTCCACTCTTCTGCGTGGGCCATATTTAGCACTCAGTAGATGGTACCAGCATAAAAATAATAAACCTAAGAATAAATGCGTCATGGTGCATCAAAGCCCCCTTCACTGTATACACTGTGTGTTGCAGTGTGTTTAACCAAGATCTGCATTCACTGCAGAAAGTCAGCCTGGAGGAGGGTTTCTTAGTTGTCTGTTATGACAAGGAGGCCAAGGTCAGCATGGGCCTGGGGCATGCTGAGGTCAGACAGCACTCATTATGGAGGAGAAGACAGCCCTTTCTCCAACAGTGTGCAGCCTGAGTGGACAAGGGTGTAAGTAAGTGGAAACACTGCCTTTCCAAAGAGCACCGAGTGGGTTAGTAACAAAGCTGGGGTTAGCACCAGGGCTTCACACAATCTCTTAAACAGTAGATGACACCACTTCTGTTGTCGTGCTAAAAGTTGCTCTGTCTCTGTAATGTATGAGGAGGGAAACCCAACCTTTCCTGCTCATCCACCCATGCATGCAAGTGAGGGTTTGGGGTGGGGAGCTCTTGAGGCTGCCTGCCCCAGTTTGGGAGATTACACTTGCTCTTTATCCTTTTTGTTTTCTCTGGTAATGGGCAGACTGCCTGGAGCCATGCTCAGATACAAGTGTTTAAATCAACTATGCTTTGGTCATGCTTAAAATCTGCCTGTAAACGACAAGGGGTTTGGCCCTCTCATTACACCTAATCATGTCACTCTTCATGTTTTGGCAGTAACTCATCACTGTGCCAGTCTCCTCTACTTTGCTGGTTTAAATGGAGGAATGATTAGCTTGAGGCACCACTTCTCAAAGTCACGCTCATGTTTAAAATGTCACATTGGCATAATTAGCTATAAAACATACCCACAGTATAAAAATGACAGAATCCTGAAGCATCAGAGGGAGGCAGAGCACAGCAAAAACCTGCATTGGCTGGGATGTAGATCACATTCAGTCCTGTGAGACTGTTATGCCCCCAGTGTCGCCTGTAGCTTCTAAGGATGCCTTTGGTTTTTTACATTTAAGGAATTTTAATAAAGAATTAACCTAAAGGCTTTCCTTTGGCCTGCAGTAAGCATCTTTTCCCAAACCTCTTCATCCAGATAACCAATTCACTTATGTTTGAATGGGAGGGAGGCTACAAGATTGAAGGAATATGGTTTTGGTTTGGTTTGGTTTGAGTTGGGGTTTTTTATATAGAAGGCAGCATGTAGCGGATCATAGAAATCTATTTTTTTCCTAAATTCAGGAGAAAGTACAGCTATTTGTATTCCTGAATGGCTTTGTCAGCAGGAGCTCTGTATCCTTGCTGACAGAGAGCACACACCTTTGTCACAAACTGCCATTCTGAAGAGCGAGCTCAACGGGAGTAGTTGCTTCTATACTTGGCAATTAAATAAGTACCGCTTAGTTTTCCCTCAACATTTGGAAGTTGAATTTTTTAATGGAACATCTAGGGATTTTAAAAGCCTAAACAGATCAACAAACTTGTACATGGAACCCAGGAAACATTAATTAAAAATACACTGGTTCCAACATCCTTAGCTGCCCTCTGACAAGTAGAGATAGGAAATACCTCATGCAATGGTACACTAGTTAATTTAGCCATTTGCAAGGGTCATTTTTTGATTCTGCTACAGCAAAGTGCATTTTAAAACAATTATATTTCCTGATGAAGCTTTTGCAAGAGAAGTTTGTAAACTGGCAGCTGATGCTTTTGAGCAAGGAATTGAAAGAGCCTTTCAGTGTCTGTGTTTCTGAGTAAAAGTAGGTGAGTTCGCAAACATGGTGATGTAACCTACGCTAACATAAATAACCGTGTGTACTGACCATGAATGAAACCTTGCTCCTACTTTTGTCCATGAGAACTCAGACAAAGACCTTACAGGGCCAGGAATTAAGCCTGGGGTTTATAGGTTTTGTTGCTTAAGAATCTTGGGTCTGGAAATCCCTTTTGCTGCATGCAGCTGGTGAAAATGTATGTGAAACTCCTAAACTGGAAGCTAAACTGGTAAGAAAGTTTCTGTGAAGGTGGAAAGGTGTGGAGAAAGTGGTTGATCATATGAGGATATTGCCTGTTGTACAGACTGGCTTGACACAAGGTAGGGCTCAAAATTCAGCTTGACAATGCTTGATCTCAGGGCTTGAGTTCAACCATTGAAGTCTGTGTCAACATGGTCATTGACCTATGGAAAGATACAGTGATATATGAGAGATTTTGGATTATCTCTTTGACAAATACTGTTGTGGCTAGGACTATCTGAGAAAAATTTGGCAGTTGTAGGCTTCATCAAGGATGCACCCTCTTTGCCAGACTTGCTGTCCAGCTGATCATCACCTCTGTACAGATGATCACCAACAGCTCCTATGTGAATCATAGAATGATTTAGGTTGGAAAAGACCTTCAAGATCATCGAGTCTAACCATCATCCATGCCCACTAAACCATGTTCTAGAGTACCTTGTCTATGTGTTTTTTTAATACCTCCAGGGATGGTGACTCAACCACTTCCCTGGGCAGCCTATTCCAATGTCTGACAACCCTCTCAGT
>JAVJGG010000009.1:10843333-10863285 GCA_035590195.1 Aviceda cuculoides | reverse complement strand
GATTTCACCCCATTCACCACAACCCTCTGGGCTCGTCCATCCAGCCAGTTTTTCACCCAATGAAGAGTACACTTGTCCAAGCCATGAGACGCCAGCTTCTCAAGGAGTATGCCATGAGAGACAGTGTCAATGTCAAAGGCCTTGCTGAAGTCAAGGTAGATAACATCCACTGCCTTCCCCTCATCCAGTAGGCGGGTCAACTGGTCATAGGAGGAGATCAGGTTGGTCAAGCAGGACCTGCCTTTCATGACCCCATGCTGACTGGGCCTGATCCCCTGTTTGTCCTGCACATGCCATGTGAGCACACTCAAGACAGACTGTTCCATAATCTTCCCCAGTACCAAGGTCAGGCTGACAGGCCTGTAGTTCCCTAGATCCTCCCTCCAACCCTTCTTGTAAATGAGTGTCACATTGGCAAGCAATGTGAAGTAGGTGGCTTCCTCAGAAAAAGGTCCTTAAGGTGCCTAGAAATGTTTGTGCCTTTACTTCTGCCTCCTTGAAACAAGGAGGAAAGGTCTCTTCTGCTGTAGTTACATAAAGTCCAGCCTCTCACTTTGAAAAAGTCCTTTATACTGGCAGCCCTATTGATTCTTCTGGGGATGGCACTGAGGTGTCCACAGCAAAGGGAGACTGCTGACTCTTTAAAAAAAAAAAAAAAAAAGTGTTGAAGTTAAATAGACACTAACAAAAATAAATAATAGCCTCAATAAAAATCAGGTCTTCTCTCAGTCTGCCAGGTTTTGTACTCACGGCTTCTGCTGGTTCCCTGGTTAGTCAAGGTCTCCAGGGAAGACTGAATGATTTACTTTCAATTTCTAAGCAAAGGCCCCTCTGTCCTCCCACAGACTCCTCTTTGCCCTCCTCCCCCAAATGCAAAAGTAAAATATCTCACATTCTCAGGCCAGCATAAAGCATAAGGAAGAAAACCAGGCACAAATACACATTTTCCCATTTCCCTTTAACCTGTTTGAGTTGTGGGAAGCAATTCATAAAAATCTGGAAAGAGTGTCAATTTTGTCACAATATTTTTTAGATGCCAGATGGCTTGCTCTCTTGGCCTATTTCTTAAATACATGTTATTTTAATGTGTAAATTCATGTCTTCTTCATGCAAAGGAAAGAGATGGTTATTTTTACAGTTACAATCACAGATGAGGTCTTCTTTTTTACTTTGCATATGTCTTGCATTACACTGCTGGTAATTAAAATGTTTGAGAGGAGGAAAAGAGGCATCTCCTAGGCAGCTGAACGTTTCTCTAATTTCTTATCAAAAAATGACAAACCCTGGCCAGGTCAAAGATCATTTGAATTGGTCTTTTAAATCAAAGATCTTTGCACACATGGTCAGGATCCCATTTCCCAGTTATGTGAGAGAGAAGGGAAAGATTCACAACCCTCTGGCTGTATCAAAGTGGAGAAGAGGAACAGCGGCTAGAGCAGCCACAGGATCTGGCTGGAAAATAGCCCATGCAGTCCAGATTCAGAGAGGTTTTACTTTTAATCTGTATTTTTTCATTTGGAAAAAGAAGCTTTATAAACCCTATCAAAAGTTTGTTGATGCCACCAGAAGCCTGCGAAATACTGATAGCTGTCAAGTGTATGTGCAGTTGTGACACCAATTTTTCCATGTTAGCATACTCAATCCCATTTATTTGATATCCTGGAACAGTTTTCCTTCCCCTAACCCTCCACAGCCCCCGTTTGGCTCAGCAGCTCCCACAGGGACACCGCTGAGACAGGCAGGGAACCGGATTATTTTCCAAGCTCTGCCTCTAAAAAATGCCACACAAGCACCAAATATTGCTGATGTGGATTCATGAAAGCACAAACAGCCCAGCAAGGAGAGCAGGGATGTGGTTTGTCTGAAGCTGAATGCAGAGGTAGCAGAAATCTGGGGAGCCTGACATTGTGCATCAGACTGAATGTAACCCCGTGGCTGCATGCAGGGAGTTGTCCCCACCACAGCTGGCTGCCTCTGCCCCTCTCCATCCCTGTCTGCCTCTCCTGGGGAGGAGATGCTGGGTGTCCCATAGGAGCATCTCTGAATACCTGCCTGTAGTGCAGTTACATGTCCTACACCTGCTCTCAGTGGCATTTGGGACAAGCCAGTCTTGAGTTTTTCAAGGTTTGGATTAGGATCTTTCTCCACCTTATACTCTTTTTCTCCAGGTTCTCCACTTTCTCAGGCACTGTGAATGCCCTCACTTGCTTTAGCTGCTTTCTCCATTTGTCTTTTCTGATTTCCTTCATGGTGCTGTCAGATGAAAAATAATTCTGGGCAAGAAGTACACCTGTCTGATGTGTTGAAGGAGCAGTCCTAATTGTGTGTGGCACTGCAGCACAGTGTAAGATAGTTGCTAAAGGCATATCTTCTGTATTGTAGATACATTCATGATCCTAAATCTGCAAGTGCCTGTAATGATAAAGGAAGCAAACTTCAATGAGAACTGATATTTTTCCTCTTTTGGTCAGGAAGGCATTGACTGGCGTGTCAATCATGCTTGCAACCTGTACCTCTCAGGAATCTGTCCCCAACCCTTGGAGATATTTGGGGTCTCTATGACTGCTATCTGTGCAGTTAGTTTAAAATACGCAATTACTTCCACATCTCCTTGAAACACAGAGCTAAACTGCCAGTTAAAATCCCACTCGAGATTCAAATAGATTTAAGAAGGTATATGTATGCACAGGGTCAGCTTAACAATTTAAAATCATATCAATTGGCACTTGAATTAAACCAGTTGTGTTTCACATAGACCAAGTCTCAGACATCAGACCTGCTGCATGCCCCACATTGTTGCTGAACTAAACCAATATGAGTTTTGATTTAGCTGAAGTCTGTTCACAATCAGCTCACAGACATGTCCAGAAGATCCCAATTGGCAAGATGGCTTTACCTTTGGAGTTACAGCTCTGCTGTAGAAACCAGACTTGTGGGCTACTTTACCCTCAAGGGAAAGCAGAAGCCCATGTATTATGAACTACAATCCTTTCAAAGGCTGGAAACGTTCACAGGTGGGTTACAGCAGGTTGGGTGACAAGCAGTGATTTTGTAGGATGGGCTATTGTGGATGAGCTTGGAAGAAGAGTTAAAGGTAGTAATTACACTGGCACTTATGCTGGCGAAGAAGAAGGGAAGACTGAAGAAATTGGGATGTAGGTAGTATCCTCTTCTCTCACGTCAGCTTCAACCAGTGCAGGGGACATGGCCAAAGCCTCACTTTAACAGATTATCCGTGGTCGTACTGTCACTTACAACAACTCAGCTCAAATGAGATGCAGGAACATCTGTCAGATTATACTCAAGAGACACCCTGAGAGAACAGAAAAATGGACTGTGCCTAAAGGCACTGTGAAAGCAGTATAAGATTACGGTTTTAGGTGTTGTCCTTCAGACATCTCTTCTTCAATTAAAAGTATGCTGGAGTTAAGACCAGCACTGGCTCTGGTCAGCCTTCAGGTAACAAGTGTTTCCTGTTGGTGAAACATTACATGATTCCAGTGTAGGACTGGTACTGGTCCACATGTATGTTTGCAATCGTTACTGTGTGTATACAGGCTGTGTAGGTTCACATAGTTTAACGTGTGCTCAAAGTCCCCAAAATGCCTTAAAATTCTTTTTTGTTACATGGAAAAATATTTCAAACTTGAGTCAGAGGGGCTGAGGTTGAGATTAGCCAAACCCACAGACTTGACATGCCATATAATCCTGCCTAGGCTGAAAAGAGCAGTTAAACTCAGTTCTTCAGACACAGCTTCTCCTAATCAAGCTTAAGTCATGTGAAAGTTGATTTAGAAGCAACTTCATGTAAATAAGTCAGAGTGGATAGAAACCTGGTGCTTTTGGCCCCCACTACTTGCTGAAGGCTCAGTGTGCACTCTGCCATGTGTACGTTGTTGGTGATCTCCAAGATCACAATATAAAAAGCAGTGTAATGCAGGTAACAAGAGATACAGAAGAAGGATGCTTTCACGTCCAGAAAATCAATTTTAAGCTGCTTAGTTTTTATTTCCCTTTGGTGGATCCTTGGCCCCATTTTTGCTGAAAAGCATGTGTTCAGCTCATAGAACATAAGTGTACTATGTGATAGCCTCTCATCCCCAGTTTCCAAGTACTTCTGGCTTGGGAAAAATTTGTTGCCTTCCGAAGCATTTTGGGACCAGTCCTGACTTCCTCCCCATGTCCCAAACTCAGGTAGCACCCTCTGTAAGGGGAATGGGAAATGGTCAGAAGTGCAGAGAAAGAAGCTCAATGAAGGCCTGTTAAGCATCACAGCTATTATGGGTTACAGCTTTCAACATTATTCAGCTTGATTTTTGTAAGTTTAAATTCTCAGGTTAAAATTTTAATTGAGCTCTTGACCACTTGTGTCACTCTCTCTCAGTAGTTTATTTGTCTTTTGAGAACAGGAGAAAATAAAAAAGTTTCCCTTCAATGACATTCTGCCTACCCAAATATCAATAATGGGATTTAATAGCTTCTTGTCTGTAACCCTGGTGCATTGTTGCAGTTTTACTCTCATGTTTCATGCCTGAACTGGTTCTGCTTCAGTGATCGATGGAGCATTGCATTTTTATGTACTGTATCTCAGCCACAGATTGTAAATTCTATGCAATCCTTTTGGGGCGAAAAGCACTAGGTAACGATAGGTATGAATCTTTTTATGTAATATCTAGCTGCAGTTATTACTGGTTTAGATATTCATCTCACATCAGCACACAAATGTTTAGAAGACAGGCTTAAATAAAACAAAATTAAAAAGAAGTCTGCCTGTTTTAAGAGTTTGCATCACTTAATGCTTTTTGCATTAAGGTAGGTAGATTGTTTTTAAAATTCTACATTAAATCCTATATCCTACCATGGCTAATATGTTTTGGTTTTGTGCTGCTCATTGTAATTCTATTTCTAAATAGAACTGAAAAATAATTAACCCCTTTCTCCCTCCCAATGGATTAAGGAAGATAATTAAAGTGTCATCCAGAAGTTATCTGAAGAGTGGTATTTAAAAGAACAAATTACCAAAAATAGGGTGCCTGAGGAGTATTGTGATACACTTATAATTGATATATTTCCTGCATGAAGCATCACTTCACTGCTAGTCTTTCTTGGCAGACAAAAAGCTGTCATATCAGAAACAAATGGTCACTTCAGCATTCATGTTTGGAGATGCTAGTTTCTCGGCACATGTATGTACATATTTTGGTGTTCACATTCAGTGCCAGCAAAACCATATTCTAAGCAGTTCTGCACCTTGTCAAACCACTATTAGTTTCTGTTTTAACCTTGTTACAAACAAGAGAAAGGATAATGTTACTGACTGAGGAAGAACAGCACTGCCAGTATTAAATTGTGATTTAGCTGGTGGCAGAGGGAAAGGAGCTTCCCTGCAGCTCCTATCACGTGCCCCCAAGACATGCGTAAAGGTGAAATGCAAACACCAGAGGAAAACTGAGGGAAGCCCAGAAGCAGGCATTGCATCTCCCAGTGAGTTTGCGCTTGCTGCTGTGCTCACAGCACTCCGGGCAGCGTCCTCTGGCAAACCTAGTGCAGTTCCTGGCAGCAAGGGCTTCTGTTTTGAAAAGATGCATTTAAAATGCCTTTTTTTTGTTTCTCCAAGCCTCCATATGAAGCCAAAGAGCAGTCATGCTTGGTGGCGTGTATCTTAAAAACGTCCTTGTGATGCCACGAGAGGTTTTCCACCTTTGAAAACACAAATTGCATTCTAGAGAGGTGAGAGGTGTGGGAGAAGGAGGCTTCCCATCTACGGGAGAGTCTGTGCAGAGTGTAAATGAACTGTACAAAATCTCAGGGGAAGCAGCAAAGGGTTGAACTCAGATCTGGAGAAGGGTGCTGACTACAAAACTGTGGCCATTTTCAGGTGTGCTCCTTGCACTGAATGCATCCTCTTGCTTTCAGCTCAAATTGGTTTTAAGTTGGTCTGTCTTCACTCCAGCTTTATTAGAATTAAAATACGTAATAATATTAGTAACATTTTTTTCATTTTGATTTGAAAGAAGCACTTCCTTTGATGCTCAAACATTTTTCAATTCCAGTTTGGCATCATTAGGCAAAATGGGAGTGTGGAAATACAGACCAAATTCAAGCACAGATTTGAATCTTGGGGGTCCTTTACTGATAGTCAGCCTCTCCTGCCCTGTTCCTCTTGTATATGACTTCAAACAGGGAACTGAGACCGCTCTTCTTGTCTGCTTTACCCCTTTAGTCTTAGAGACATACAGCAAGTCGGTAGTGACTCTTTCTGCTCCATTTTTTGATGGCGGTTCCCCTAGCAATTCTTATTTCAAACCCTTTGCTGAATTTGACAGAAAAAAGTGGATAGTTTCTAATTCTTAATTTTTTTCTTTTTTTTTTTAGCGAATACATTTTTTGCAGAATTTTATTGCACCTTTTTTGCCAAATCTGTTTTTTCATTTATTTTTGCAGCTCAGCTGTAATTAGAGAAACAGGTGTCTCTCATCTCAGGTGGAAAGCAGGAGAGGGAAGAAGTTCCACATCCCAAAATTGTGTTAGCTGAGGAGGAGAGCCAGATGCACCTTGTGGGCTTGACCCTGCCTGTCCCCTGGCTTGGGACTCCACACACCATGGCTGGTTTTACACATGCTGTTAATCCTGCCCCGGAGCTACTTTCTCGGGGAGAGGAGCTGGGGAGAGCTGGGAGAAACATCCTCCCCAGCTGTCCCAGCAGCAAGTGCCAGAGCTGGTGGGCAGACGATGGGAGGTTTGCTGCAGGGTGAGCACCCCACGGCCAGGCTGCAGAGATGCATGATGGAGTCTTCAGCATGTGGGCAAATTACCCAAGAAAAGACTATTCTTAGCCTAAAGTGCTGTGAGAATAGGAGCATCTTACTACTGAAACATGGCAGACTTTCACGTGCAAATGTGACTGGCAAATCCTGTCGCAATAATTGTTTAAGGTGAATCAATTAATTTACCACTCCTAGCTTGCACTGTGTCTCAGCATTCTGTAAATTGAATTTTGATGGAATTTTCATTAGAGCTCCAAAGGGGAAAAGTTGCATTTATTTGATAATAGTTCAAAAGCAGATGGGGAACTTTCTGAAATCCACTTAGACTACCACTTTTTAACTCATTTATACAAAACAGGTTTGCCTGTTATTAGGAAACTGGGAGCAGTTTTATTTATACATGTTTCTAGCTTCAATTTTGCTACAAGAGGTATGAAACCATTTTATCACTTATACTCAGTCCACTACAGTGACTTTTGAAGATCATAAAATCCACTTGTGTCATTCATATCTAACACAGTTTAAAAAATGTTGCTATTCATTTTCTTCTGCCTGAAAACACTTACTTTGATATTATTGTTGTTGTTGTTATTATTATTATTATTATTTCTTTTTTTATGGCAGAGATTAGAATCTAAAATGTCTGCCTGCTTTCCCTTCAGAGCTAGAGGTAATGAATGGATGAAACCAAGCAGGACTGCCTTTCAGAGGCAGTGCTTTCTTACACCAACGCTGTGTTGTCTGCTTTTTTTCCACAGCTCCCATATTTTGTGTGTCTGGCAAGTCAGCCATCCAGCAAACAGCCAGAGATGCTGCATGGGGTATCTAAAATCTGAATTAATACTGAGACAGTGACTGACTGGGCAAGTGCCCAGTGCTGCCTTATTAGCATGCAGGAGGCCTGCCAAAATATTAAGAGGAAAAAGCAATGAGAGGGGGACGTTGGAGAGGATGGGGCTGCAGTAGAGCCGGGGAGCTTCTGACTCTCAGGTTTGGATGTTGACCCCATGTGAGCTGAAGCTGAGGGCATGGGGCAGACCCCCAGATGAGGGGAGCCCATAGCAGGTACTTGGCTATTTTTGTATCTGCCAGGAGGAGACCTCCTATGGGACCTGCAACCCAGGGGAGCAACCCGTGGCACCCCATGCCCCCTCTTGCCATGCATGGTGTCCCCACCTACCTCGATGCCTCTCAGACCCCCTGTTTGGGTAGGGGAGCTGGCGCAGGCTGTGCAGGGCTTTGTATGGGGGCTACGAGCTCGGTGGACACAGTGTAAAACCTGCTGGGGTCTTGCTGCATCTGGTATTGTGGCAACAAGTTACTTGGCCAAAAAACAGTTTTACTGGAAAATGCCAGTGTGGGGTTCTTCTGTTGTTCATCAGGATTTTTTTTTTTTTTTTAATAATTTCTGTTTGGCCCTGTTGGATGGTAACACAGTGCTACACGGCATAGCAGAAAGACCAGGAACAACAGTAAGCAACAGTAGCTGACAGTAATCAAAGGAACGGCTGTGGCCAAGAGCATCACCGGCCGTGCCAGCATGGAGTGCTGACTGCTCTTGGGCACAGTAAAGCTGTCAGGATACTGGGTTATTCATGCAGTCTGGCAACCTCATTGCCTCCTCTCTCCATTAGGTTTTGGCTGGTTGAACTGGGGAGGAAGGTGAGTTTTTGGAGGAGGGAGACTGGCTGCTGGGTTTCAGGGGCTGGGAGCCTCACCTGCAGGTGCTTGGTTTCAGGCTGTGCCACTGGCTGGGAAAACAGTCTTCAAGGGTTAAGAACTTAACCCTGAACTTAAGAAGGAGCAAAGATGAGAGATTTTCCTCTGTGAAAAACCACAATGTTGTGCTCAAATGTTTATCGAATGCTGCTCGGACATCTGCCTTGAGACAGCTCTGCTCTTGAAAGGGGGGGAACATCAAAACCCACAGGCAGAGTCCGCAGCAGTCCAGAGCTGCACACCAGAGCAGAGACTTGCACAGTACCATGCTCTGTCACCAAAACCTCTTAAAAGGCAGGGCAGTCTTGGCTTTATGTGTAATTTCTCCTCCTTAGATGGATTTCAAGGCCTGCTTTTTAAAACTTGTGGGTTTATAGCTTTGGGAAGGATAGAGTAATATTTTCAAAGGAATTAGTGTGACATGGTGGGGCTATGAAACCTGTTCACATAATTCAGCATAATGTACAAAATTGTGTATTTTCTCGTCTCTTTCGCTGGTGCTAAACTGGTTCTCTTTCAAAAGAGTCCCTTACTTACCTCAATTAACACATCTTTCTAGCTTGCCTGCAATACTTGGCTGCCTCAGATTTTAATTGCCTTTCTCTGAGTTTGTGAAACAGCGCATTTGTGGTCACAGGTCAGTAGTTGTTATTATTACTCTTTCTGATGATAAACGAAAAGTTGCACTTTCCTCCTATTAAAAAGCAGTTGTCATCTCTTAAAAGTAGTTTGAGCTGCTGCAGATGACAAGAGGCCGTTATTTTATTTTTGGGGGGTACAGGCAGCCTTGACTGAATAATGAGTAGGGCTGCAGTGAAATTCATCAACGTTCATCATCTGCCTATGCTGAAGGTGACATACTGAAAGGCTTATGAGTAGCATACCTAATTACAGCTTTGTCTGTGGTAGCACCGCATGCACAAGGACATACAACTTAGAGATAAAAAAAAAATTAAAATTTAGGGGTAGCATGAGCATATGGGTCATTGATGGGCAATTTGAAACTGGGTCATTTGGTAACTGCAGAGTTTAAAACAACATCCCCATTTTGGTGGGCTCTCGGATACTCAGATCTTTCCAGATCGGGGACGGTTCTGCCTAGTATTTTTCTTGCATCATCTGTAATCCTGGCTTTCCTTACACTCATACGTATTCTTGAGAAGTGGCTGACATGGTCCCTGAACAGGGAATAATACCCTGATAGCTGCAGCTTTATTGTGAACTACTGCTAAACGCAATGGTTGTGTCATTAGATTTTAAGAACAGTATCTGCTTCTTACCCATTTCCTTATATAAATCATTCACACAGTGGAGATACATGGATGATTCTGTTGTAAGGATAAAAAGAACAGTACACATAGAGAACTGACTGCCTTTATTAACAACGTTGTCAAGGGATGCTACCGAGGGTAGTCTAATCTCAGTCTTCCCATGGGTGCTCGTATTAAGAAAATAGAAAGTGGATTTGGGTAGCCAGCTGACTGCTAGTTTAATATGCCTGGAAGAACACAAAATGACTGTAGATACAGTGTAAGTGTGGCAATATCTGCAGGCTGGCTTTTCCAATCACACACCTGCAGAGTTGGAGCTACCTACGGAGAGAGTCCCTCAGCAATGGCAAAACATTTCCAGCACTGCAGTTCTCCTGCATGCATAGACTGTACAGCAATGGATTAAGCCCCTTCGGATGCTGCAGAAGGCTAAATTGTTATTTACACACACAGAGAGTACAGAAATGGCAGAATTCTGTTTTGGTGTGGACTTTAAACAAGTAGCCCCAAACTGTATGAAAAAGTATGTGGAAACCATCCTTTAATCAGAAATAATTACCTGCAGGCACCCCTGAATTTCTAAGGATTACTTTCAGCCAGATTCTAATTTCCACTAATCCCAGGGACTTTCCACTGAAACTGAAATAAAACCTTTAGGACAGTGTTAGTATAAATGAACCAGTTACATCTGAATGTGCCCATCTAACTAAGAAACGAGATTGGGAGCATTGCCTTGTTATAGGACAACCACCATACTCCACTTTTCAGAGTTTCTTGCTTACATACAAATAACTTTATTTAAGGTCAGCCTGGCAAGAAGCATTTGGGATGAGGGGTGCATAGGATCCCAAACAGCTATTTTATGATCTTTATGTTGGTTCACTCTTGATTGACTGATTTTTGAACCATCCTCTATTGTCAATTTGCACTTGGGGCCTCCATTTCCCCCATTTTCTTCTTGTAAGTCTATTATTATCTTCTTTCCCATTTGAATATTTGATGTCATTGATTCCAAGCTTCTTCCTGACATCTCATTACGTATTTATAGTAGTTATCCTGTATCATCTGTCAGATGCTCTTTTTCTAGGATAAAGACTGCCATTTTTCAGAAGTTCTCCTGCAAGGGTGAATGGCTGGGTCCTTCTCTCAGGTTTCTGCTTCTGATTTTGCTTCTGATCTTTTGATACCTGTTTGCAGGTAATAAATCACTGCACACTAGTGGGAAGCTGGCTGCAGATTATGCTATTGTCTCATATCGGGGACAGCCATCGGAGCTTGGGCTCTGGTCTCATTGGTACCCAATGAGACAGACCTGTTTAGTATTCAGAGCTGATTTTAGGGATGAGCAAGTGAAGAATGCAACGTTGGTACACAAATGGGGACGATCCCTACCTTGGCAGTCACAAGTTGAAGTCTGGGGTCTTTCAGTAGGCAGTTGGAAAGCAAACCCAGAGGACCATGTTAGAGGGCTATTGATCACCAGTTGGTGACACCCTTTTCTCTCTAGCAATGTGTATCAGCATGTTCTTCTGGGGAAAAAAAAATAAAAAATCTGAGGACCTTCTGTCTGTCGTTAGTAAATCTCTATGTTTTAACAAAAGCCCAGATGTTAGTTGCAGTGCTCTCGTCAAATTCTGGTAAAGATTTTGTCTGGAAACTTTTGGTTCTCACCTGACTCTGCCTTTTTTTACCCTACCCTGATCTGAAGCAGTTGGGAGCTGCTGTGCTATTGTGCGTGTTGATAAATAAGCTATAGTTGTTGGGTTGCAGAGTCTGGAGAAGAGATTTGGGTGAGGTTCCTGCAATAGAGGCAGAGCAACTGCAGCAGCTGGGACCCTGGGAGGGCTCACTGTGAAAGTATTTCTCTTTTCCTTCTTTTTTTTTTTTTTTTTTTTTTAATTCCACAGTTGAACTTGTGGATTGAAGAGCAACATGCTTGTTCTGACTTTGGAAATAGATCTTCCTCCCTAAATCTGAGCAAAACCAATTTTTAAGAAAGAAAATTTAGCTTTATTACTATGAAATATTTACTCCAGTTATGGAAAAGTGATCATGATGGGAAATGACAAAGGATGTTCACTCAACTGCAGGTTTTCATTTAATACTTATGATAAAAGTCCAATTTTTGAGCTGATATATTTAAAGGTTTCACACTTTTTTTTCTCTAACACATTATAATTTCCCAGTAATGTGAAGATTGTTATGGAATAACATGGAGAGGTGATTTATGTATATGTATCAAACACCTCTGAATGGCTCAATGTCTGACTTTAGGGGGCTGTAAGGAAGACTACACTTTTCTGGCTAGTTAGTGTTTCTGAATAACTTTCCTCAGTGTCATTTTTACAGGTTCCTTATGACATTCATAGATTGTATGCTTTGAATCAGAGCTTACCATTTTATTAATTTCACTTCTGTTTTAACCTCTGGTCCCTCACCTCTGGTCCCACATCCAGTCCTTCTTTGCCTGTCCTGCATTTGCAGATTTCATTACTGCAGTTCCCAAGAGAACCAGTTGTCCTCTGGAGACTGATTTAGTCCTTTTTTGTTACATAGCCTGTGTGGGTTTGGTTTTTTTTTTTTCTTCTACTCCTTCCTTGTCTGTGTATCTAAATTATTGTACTTACCATTCTGTCCTCTCAAGTGATCACACTAGAAAACAAAATTAAAAATGAACATGGTACAGCCTACTTAGAGAATGAACTCCTGCCATTTTAGAGAATTTGGACATTTTGACCTAATATTCTTCAACAGACACAAGCTGGGAGAAGGGAGACTTTGATTAGCTGTAAGGAACAATGTTTTCCCCAGGATAAAAATCTTTTAATGCAGGGTGGTCAAACAATGGAACAGGGTTGGGCTGGAGATCCTTGGGGGTCCCTTCCCGCTTATGCTGGGTCTGTGACTCTCTGGGGGGAAAAAATCATCCTGAGCCAAGATGCAAAGGAAACCAGCCACAGCAAGACATGACTCGGAGAGTCAGCAATATCGTGTCTAAGGTAGGAGGTGGACGGTCTGCATGCTGGTACAGCATATGTAATTTACTGATATTGCAGTTATCTTGCATAGCTTGGTGGTGGCTTTGCTGCTTGTGAGTGATGCAGCCTCCCACATTTTTGCAAAAGCCTTTCTACCACATCATTATGTTCCATTTTCTGCTTTTTCTTTGGTTTTCAGTCTATTTGTTATGCCTTTTCATTGCCAAAAGCAATCCTCTTGCCCAAGACAGACTCGTGTTCAGAAAGGCAATTGCTCACCCAATGACAAAAGCCATATATTCAGGGCAGCTGCCAGCTCTCCAAACAGGTTTATGTGTGCTTGTTTAGCCAGTTGTGGTCTGCCCTGCAGTGAGAAAGACCCAGTTTTCCCTGTATTGGATCCGCCTAGAGCTACTTCCTCCATCCTTCCTTTTTCTCCTCTACTGAAAAACAGGGAATTTATTGACCGTCTGCAGACACCTAAAATTGTTCTTATGTACAGCAGCAGTTCTCTACTGCATGTTTCCTTCTGGCTTTAAAGATATGTTCCAGCCCTTCCCTGCTGGAAGACAAGATGCGGTTTCTTTGCCTTTACTCTCAGGAACCTCTTTCTCAATGTGAACACTAACACAGCTTTGCAAAGACAACACACTTACGGCCAGACACCTTCCCCTCGTGCTTGAGCTCACAGGAGCTGGGAGATGATCATCATTTGGGGTTTTCTTACATCAGGTGAGGCTATTTTTGAGCAAGAGCTTGCTTTTTTTGAGCAAGGTCCCTGTTTATTCCCCATCGACGTTTCCTCCTAACAAACAGCTACGTGATGCTGCAGAGGCTCCCAGACCTCAGACTGTCTGCTGGTGGGAGAAGGCAAGTAAAGGGAGCGTGGAGGTCTCAGGAGTGAGAGGAATGGGAGGATGAAGAGCCTGGGTGGCACTGTCAGTGTGCATACACCAAACAGCTTGTATTTCACCAGCTCCTCACTCCAACCCCTTCCCCACTGCCAGTAAAAGACTGCAGATTTAATGCCCAAGCAATAATCGCCTTTTCTCTGGCTGTGAAAGTGCCGTACACCAGGCATATGTCCCATACGCTGCCTTTTTCAGGGTTGTTTTCTTTATTCTTTGGAAGCGCAGATGCTGTTTTGTGGCACTGCCACTTCAGAGAGCAGAGGATTCTTGCAGTCCCCAGCAGCTCCAGTCACACCAATGCCATGCAGCTGGACTCGGCAGGCCGCGCACACCACTAAGACACAAGAAGTACAGGCATGTTTCCATAGAAGTGGTCAACAACGTCCCTTCAGAAGTATTTAAAAATGAGCAATTTCTTTTTTTTACCTGTAGATTTTTCATCAGAGCAGGAGCTTCAGTGTGCCCCCTTCTTCCCCTTTCTGTCATTAAATGTGAAATAAAAGGAATGCAAGTAGGTTTGGGTTCCCCCTCCCCCCCTTCACTGTTCTTTTTCATGTTTTTCTCTTTGACCTTCTGAAGCTTTCTTAACTTTAGAGCTGGCAAAAGGAATTATAGGACAGTCTAGCTCTGTGCTTTGACTGAGGTCCTGACCTGAGAGGAAGGGTTGAAAATCAGCAGAAAGAATGAAAGACAGGGAGAAAAAAAAAATTATTACTAAAATAAAAATGTCTCTGGATATCATTGCTGTATCTTCTCAAATAGAGAACACTGAAATCTTTCTCTGGTAGCTAGATCTGCAGAAAAAAAACTCATCTGCATTTCCTTAGCAAAGAGGCAGTTGTAATAAATATTAACTGAATATTGACTTCTTTGGAGTTGTTGAGATTTAGTGTGATAATGGGATGCATGACAATGCCCAAATGAAGTCCTTAAAGCCTTCGGTGGGCATCAAGGACTGCACTGATTACATGTGAATCTTATTTTCCTTATTTACTTGGCCAGAGGAAAGAAATGCAACCCAGGCTCTCGGGAACAGGTAGGCAGCCTCCCACTTTCTTTCCAAGAGGGGAAAGTACCCTGCCGCTTATGCAAGAAGAAGTGTCTCCTCGCAAAGCAGGGATGTGTCCTTCGTCCCCAGCGCAGGTACTGGCTGCGAATGGTGGGGGGGGTCCACCAGTGGGGCCAGATTTGGGGTCACTATGAGCCAAAGACGTTTTACATCCTCTTTCCCTCCCCATCCCTCAACACTTGGAAGCTGTATCCCCCTCCTTCCTCTAGGCTGAGAGCATCATCTGCCAAATTTTCAAACAAATTCTTTCCGGCCTTCTCCTGCGCTGCTCTTTGTGGTGGAGAAAAAAAAAAGAAAAACCCTGATAGCTGGATAGCCATCTTTTCGAAAACTCTTCCAGCAGATCTCCCTCTGCCCTTTGCGTAAATCTGGATAAACCTGAGCTGTCTGGGGAGGGGGCTGGCGTGCATCACGATGGGCGGCACTGCCTCCCCTTCCCTTCGTTGGTCCCCCAGGCTCCCCTGTGGACATGTCCCCCTCTCAAACACACGGTATAATGAGCTCTTTGGGCTCCGTGCAGGGAAGCTTTTGCTCATCACAAGAGCTCATGGGTGTTGCAGCAGCATAGGTGTTAATTATAAATAACAGGCAGTGACCTTCACCTCCATGGGGAGGTTTAGCAGTGCTGGACATAGCAAGGTAAAGATCCCTTGGCACTGGTTTTCTCAGCGTTCCTGGCATGACAAGGATCGTTCGTGCCCACAGGAGTTATTTTTACTCCTCCTACTGTGGCATTTCATTAGCTTTTTATCTCTCCTGAACCTTTCTGTGAGCATCCTGCTTTGAAACACCAGCACAAACGCAATTGCTGCACGCTCAAGATTTCAGGGTGAGCTGCTACTGGCTCCCCTAGAGCCAGATATGTGGAAGCTCAGGTGTGGGTAGTGCTGCAGATGCTGCAGCTCTGAAAAGTAGAGAGGGACAGAGAGAGGGAAGGCACAAGTGGAGGAGGAGGACGGGAGGCAAAGCAGATACATGATGACAGAAAATGAAAATAGGTCTGGTGTAAATTTCATTTTTTTTTTTTTTTAAGGGAGGACAATTTAACTGAGAATTTTGTGTACAGTTGTTTGCATTTATAGCAATTAATTCAAAAAGAAACTTGATTTATATGTGTTAGCCTGACCTATAATTCCCTATAAAGCACCCATAAGTATGAATATATTCATATTACTACCTCCAGTGAAACAGCCATGGGCAAGTCTGATAATTACTAACCTCTGCTTACAAAACAAAACTGCATTTCATCTACAGCCAATACTCACTTCTTCTGAATACAAAATAGAGTATTTTTCCATAGCAGAATCTGATTTCTGCACAAAAGCATGTGTGGTTAAGCCTTATCCAACTGCTTACATAAGTATAGCTTTCAATATATGTTAGTGTTAGTAATAACAGAGCAATGTAATTTTGAGTACATTTTAACCCTGCTTTGAAGGCATGACAAGTGTTTTCCTAAGTAATGAGCCAAACAAAGTGCTATTCAGATAGAGGAAGAGATTGTAAAAGATGAGTTCTCTGAAATATCACAAAAGCATTTTAAATAGATAGCAGTAAGTAACAGAGGCATATACCATTGCTCTACTTGCTGCATTTTGAGAGGAGTCACAAAGCAAGAGCTATTCTGAAGCTATCAGTTAAGTGTTTTATCCTGAAGTTGAAAGAGGAGAGGAAAGCAAATCGTGTAGTCATGACATTTAAAAACTGAACATTTTCAGTGGCCTCAAAATCTTTCAGATGAGAAATGGGATATTAGCTGAGTTGCAGACTTTAGGGTGCTGTCAGTGCTGAGTTTTTCAGCCTGAGGTAACTGGAAGTGCCATGAGTTAGCACATATACGTTTATTCATCCACTTGTATATCCTTGAATGAAAGTCCTTGCTAGCACGTTACCTGTTGAGCTCACACCCTGTGAGGCTTTACACTGAGCCTTGGTCATCTCAAAATTTGAGCAGAAGCCTTGTGAAATGAAAGGATGCAGGACACAGAGCCCTTAGGTTGGGTAACAAATAGCAGAAGACTTGAGCCTTCACAGAAATTGCAGGCACAGCCACCTCTTTCTGCTGCTGGAGCAGTAGACTT
This sequence comes from Aviceda cuculoides, assembly GCA_035590195.1. Classification (NCBI taxonomy): domain Eukaryota; kingdom Metazoa; phylum Chordata; class Aves; order Accipitriformes; family Accipitridae; genus Aviceda; species Aviceda cuculoides. Next base: position 10,846,489 of record JAVJGG010000009.1, on the reverse strand, counting down.
GCCCTGGATGAGGAAGGGAAATGTCTCTTGATCCAGGGAAGCTGCCAAGGGCCGTGCCAGGGATATGGACAGCAGTGCTGTAGCACTTCCACTCCTCTTCTCATGGGGAAGTGCAGGAAGCCAGGTCTGTATTTACTCCACTTGGCTTCTATGGAGCAACCCTTGCTACATCAGCTTTGCCTACATGGGGGAAGCCCAGCTTCTTGCATGGTGTTTCACCACTTCATGAGCTCTGCTGCAGATGGCAGCTTCCAAGGCCGGTACCCTGAGATGGCCGCTGCGGGACCTGGCTGCTCCTCCAGCTGTGGCATTCGAACCACGTGGGCTGGCAGGCCAGATCCAGACTGGTCCCTGCTTGCCAACCAGCCAGCCCTAGCCTGTGGTGCTGCAGGGGCTTATCACAACCCAGCCACAGGACTTTGCATTTGCCTTTGCTGAACTCCATAATGTCCCCATCCACCCTCTCTCCTGCCTGTCCAGCTCTGAGTAGCAGCCTGACCTACCAGCGTGCCAGTTGCTCCCCTGGATTGGTGTTGTTTTGTGAACTTGCTGACATCTCACTCCATTCCCCTGCTCTGGTATTAACAAAGTTGCTAAAGAATATTGGCCTAAGTATTGATGGGTTGGATTTTATTCTGCTGGTCACAACCCTTTGAGCAGCCAGATTTCCACCCACCTTATAGTACAGTTATCCAGTTGATACCACAGCGGTTTGGTTATAAGTAGACTATAGGAGACAATGCCAAAGGCCTTGCTAAGTTCAAAACATGCAATATCCAGTTGCCTAATCACAGGCTATGGGAGTGAAACACATGAAAAGAGCATTTGAATTTGGTGTCATGCTGATACAGCCTCACAGCCTCCAGTTTGGCAGTGGTTTGGCTGGTATTTCTGGCTGGCACAGAGCTTGGAGAGAGCACAGGCTCCTGTTTTTCTGCACAGTTATTCATGCAGATCTCTTCTTTCCAATGTCAGCCCAAACAGCCCATCCATAAACAAAGCAGACTGGATAGACAGTATGTTGCTCAACACTGACAAGATGCAAAACTCTGAACTGGCCTCAGGGAAGGGGCCGAGTCATGTTCATCAACAGAGTTTAAACAAGAATAACAGCTTTTAATATTACTTGCAGCCCCAGAAAGGCTCTCAGTGATTTATCTAAAGTCTCAATGTTGATCTTGACCATTTTTAGCTCAGCTGAACTTTAAAACATATTGAAAGCTCAGGTGCAATTAATTTGGGGTGCAGAAAGAACAGACTCAAGGTAACAATGATAAAATGTTCTGTTCACCTTGGTCAGTGGATTGGTTACAATACAGACCAGAAGTCACCAAAGAGTATACAACCATAAACAGGAATTTGCTGATTGAGTGGAAACAGGTTGCTGCTTTCATGTTCATGATGTTGTCTCAAGCAATTTCCACTTGATTGGTACTCTGACTGGGAGATGCATGGAAGACAGTGCCCAAGCAAGCAAACATATGAAATAAATCATCCTGCTCATGGAAAAAGACATGCTGACCAGGAACATTTTATGTCCAAAAGCTATATATCCTTTAGGAGATTAGCAAAGCACTGGACCACAGCTGATCAATGGAGCTGTGTCTGAAGATCTCCTCATCCACTTATGGACTGATTTCATGGTGATTGGAAGGAAATGTATTTATGATATACCTATGTGTGAAATGGCTTTTTACTGCTTCCACTGCGAAAGCTGAGCTGTCACTAAGTAATGGTTTCTAATCTCCAGGGCTCTGAACCCAGTATTTTCTGCAGTAGCACATTCTGTCATGGGGGCTTTTGTTGGCTTATAGAAATTGTTAGTGTCTCTGAGCATCTTGGTTGGAGACCGAATAGGCACCAAGGTTGGGATTCTTAGTATGCTGGTCAGGCTGGGTGTTTTTATACCCTCCCTCTTGAGAGGCACTTGTAAGAGCAGGATTTTCAGAAGAAAGTGGGTACTAAGCCCATTCTGAGAATCAGCCCCATTAAAACTGCTCTAAGTTGGATGCTCAAAGCTATAAACCAGCCTGGAAAATGCTTGACCAGCCAAATTTTTCTAGGATCCTCCTTGAATTATTTAAGGGCAAAAAAGAGAGATTTCCCCTTGGCCACATTTGATTTTTAAATGAATCTGAACTGAATCTCACTTAGAGAAGATTTAGAGATAAGGTTATGACTTGACCCTATGACACCTTGTCAGGACTGTGGAGGAAAGGGAGAGATGTGCTCCTTGTTTCACCCATGTAGCCTGGCTTCTCAAAATCCCAGGGGAAGAGAGGGTGTTGGGTGTCTAAGAGGACAGTAGGCATAGTACAACTAGCCTGCCCTTTTCTGCCCTGCAAGGGGTGGGAGGAGAGCAGGGAGCAAGGAGTGAGGAGCTGTGCTCTAGAGAAGCCAGAACTTTTGCCATGGTCACCAAACAGCTTCAGATTTCAAGCTGTGGTGCCCGAGACTTCGTTTCCCCATGTCTAGAGCAAGACCATCAAAGCCACCCTGAAGTTCCTTGTGTAGGCAGGGAAAGGGAGGCAGGGGCATGTGCTGGGGAGAAGGAAGGAATAGCGTGGTCAGGAAAGAAGTTATTGCCTTGCTAAAGAACGATTCCAGTACTGTGTCACACCTTGAGAGAGGTTTAAAATGTGGCTCCCCAAGGAAGAATGGAAATGAATCTGCAAACTTTGAAGCAATGAAAATAAATAAGGGAAGCCCTAAACTTTTAGCCACCCACACCATGACAGGGCTGGTTTAATAGCAACCTATAAATTTTGAAGAAATGTAGTATGCAGCTGTTAGCTCCTTTGTGTGGCTAGCCTGCCAGCGCTAACAGAAGGACATTTTGGCTCCAGATCTTGTTTCTGTGTGGTACTGGTATATGAAGAAGGTCATTACATAAAAATGTAAAATACATGCATGTGCACCAGCAATGAAGGTAGCAGTCAACTAATTTGCTTCTGTTTCCTTTACTGCAGATACACACAAGTATACAAACACACACACACAAATGAGTAGGAAAAGTCTTAAGACAAAACTGTTGCTTTGATGATCTTTTTGATAGATACTTAAAAAAAATAAAAATCATGTGTCCTGGTTTCAGCTGGGATAGAGTTAATTGTCTTTCTAGTAGCTGGTACAGTGCTGTGTTTTGAGTTCAGTATG
>JAVJGG010000009.1:10823395-10843233 GCA_035590195.1 Aviceda cuculoides | reverse complement strand
TATCATTATTAGTTTCTTCTTTTCTGTTCTATTAAACTGTTCTTATCTCAACCCACAAGTTTTACTTCTTTTCCTGACTGCGGGGGGGAAAGTGAGTGAGCAGCTGCGTGGTGCTTAGTTGCTGGCTGGGGTTAAACCACATCACAGTATCACCAAAGGAAACAGAACTGTTCCCTGAGAAAAGAATGAAATACAGAGGATGGGAAAGCTGCAGCTGGATAGGCAGGTAGAGATGCATCCAGCCATCCCACTGCCATACTCCTGATGCGCTGTTTGGGTTCTCCATCCCAGGACAGAGCCACAGGATTGAAGCTAGTGCCTCAGTGCCTCCTTGCACCCCAGCACTGGGATAAGGATCACTGTATTCCCTTTGTAATGTTTCTCCCATCAGAGAGGAGTGATTTACATTTGCAAGCTGTCATGCAGAATCAGTTAGCTTTAATCTTAGCTGTCACCTGCGCATGTCCCTTCTCCCTTCCTGCGTCCTCCTTGTTCTGCTCCAATTTCCAGGTCTGGGTGCTCACGCCAGCAGCAGAGCAGGACCCTGATGTCCCGGTGCCCGACAACACGCAGGGAGCTAAACGCTGCTCTGACTTCCCAGCAGATCCCGCAGTGTGCCTGGGGAGAAGTGGTTTGCTTGGCACAGCCTTGGCCCTGGGTCCCTGGCAGGCTACAAGCGTGTGGGTGGGCAGCGAGAGGCAGAGACGCAATCTGTAGGAGGGCAGGGCTGCAGCTAACAGCTACCACAGCGTGCGTTGCCTAGTGCCAGTGCTTCTGGTTCTCAGAGGAAGCCTGTTACAGTCATGCTGGTAAGCGGAGGAAAAACTTTCTGATGTGTCCTGGAGTCCTTGTTCAGGACCTGAAGCGTTTGGTAAAGCTGAAAAAGCTGGTGTGTACATGAGAGCAAAACACAGCAGACATGCTGCTATTCCTATCGACATAACAAGAAATGCCCCTGTGGTTCAAGGTAGATTTTAATATGGAATATTATGAGCAAGCCAAGTGGATGACTATGGTTCATAGACAGAGCTATGACGTTACACAACTTAATGTGTCACATACAATTACAACATGCAAACTACACACCAGGATTGTGTAAGGAAGTGTTTTGTTTAGCAGTTAAGGTTGCTAGTAATGTGTGAATACTGTTGATGTACATTTAGTCAGAGCAGTTGAGTGCTGGAGACTGTATTTCAGATCTGAAAGCTTGAACTGAATTGCTATTCAGTACTATTTGAGCAAGAAAGCTACAAGATTAACACAGTTATTTGGTAAGCAAGAGTTAGGGATCTGTGTGCTATAGAAAAGCAAGTTTCATTGGCAGTTACATTGTCTTCCCCTCTGCACATTTAGGTAAGGAGTAGTGGAAGGCAAGAAGGTGCTTTTAAATGACATGGCAGATGCTTTTCCTGGAGGAGAGGTGAGTTTGCCTGAGTCCTGGCCATTTCCCACAGCTTCTAAAGAAAGAGATGACTCTCCAGGGCTGTACCTCCTGCCGTGCCTTTGATCTGCCTTCTGCGCCTCAGGGTGAGAGCGGGTTGTGGTGGAGAGTCCTGCAGCAAAGCTCCAGCTTCTTTGTCTTCATCAAGTCAGGACCACAGCCTACACCAGCCTGGGTGCCTTTTATGGGGGCTAAGTTCAAAGCTCTGCTGCCCTCAGGTTAAGACCTTGTTGCTTAAGCCGTGTGAAGGGTTTCGTAAAGCAGCAAGGCTTGGAGGCCAGGGTTCATTTTGCATGGTCTAAATCATGCATAATTCAGTTGCAAGTCAGAGATGCATAAACCTGAGGGCTCCTTCCAGTGCTTAATGCAATAGCTGACTCAGGCAAACTGCACAGTTTGAGGAGATTTCTTGATAGGGTTGCTGCATTTTCTTGCAGACTCCTGGGGATCTAGCCAGTCCTTGAGAAGACCAAAGTCCGTGTTTTGTTTAAGGGCTGCAGTTTTGTGTTCTTGTTTTGTTTCTTTGTCAAATGCGAAATGAGATATCTAGGAGCAGGGTGCCATGGTATATGCTTCAGCTTCCATATTAGGGTGAAGAAGCTCAGCTTTTGATTGAACAGAGGCAGGCATACAAGACACAGTCCGTATTTTTATCCTGATTGTCCAAAACAATGAAAAATTTTCATTATTTTCTGTATAAGCACGGGACGCCATCTCGCTTCTATACAAAATGCAAGATTGTCTCTTGCTCTATAGCATTACCTTTGCAGAAAAAGTTTAAAATTCCATGTATTCCTAACAACAAAACAGAAAAGTAGAAATTCTGTATTAAAAAATGAGATCTCCTGAGGAGCTGAGGTTATGAACATCCAGAGGACATTCCCCCAGGCTACGAGGGTAGGAAGGGCAGCCCACCCATGCCCGAGCCTGCCACCAGCCGGCTTACAAAACCCTGGAGGACAGAGGAGATCCTGCATTAACTCGTCACTGTTTACTAGATCACCCAGTCCTCTCCAAATAGGTGAAGGCGCAGAAAGAAGACTAATGATTTTTCAGGGGCAGGAAGGGAGGAGGAAGGAAAGGCCAGAAAAAAGCAGTTGGACAGCGAGAGAGGGCACTGGCAAGGTCGCTGCTAAAGACAGCAGTGCAGCTGCATCGCTGCTCATCCTCTGCTGCAAAGCATCAGTGAGCATGGGCTAATGGGATGCTTTGGGAGGATGTTGGCAAATCCCACGTGAGCTGATCTGTGTGAGAATTCGCACACTGTAGACATCAAAAAGCCCCTAAGACAAGGGTTCTGGTGTCGTAACACACTGCAAGCTCGTGGCGCGTTGATACCCACTGCAGTTCAGGGCTTATCATTGTATTCATTGTGGTGTTGCATATACTTAGAGGACAGGCTGCTGCAAACAGCACCATAAAATTAAAGACAAAAAATAGCAACATCGAGTTTTTAATGGCAGTTGTGGTGTGCTGCAGCTCAAATGAATGGTTTAGTTTTGTAGTGTGATTAATTTGCTGGCACAGAGGAGGTTTTGTTAATGTTGGAGGACATAGAATTGGAAGGGGGGAGGGAGTGGAAAAACAGGCATTTTAAGCCTCAAAATTTAATTGCAAGATAGTGCCTGAAATATAAATTGATACATAGGACTGCTTTGAGAGATAAGCATTACCAATGACGTTGGTTTCTGGCAGACAGGATCATAAAGCTATTATGAAAAAGATACTGCTGTGGGCTTTACTTTGTAATTTATATGGACATGAATTTGTTTGACATAATTCTCTTGGCTGCTTCTCATCCTGTAACATGGCAGCAAAGCCCTGAAATCTGACTTTGTGGAAGGAGTGGAAATGTCCAGACTCTCCCTGAAATACACAGTTGTGAGAATCAGGTTTATGATGCTTTTTCTCCAGTTGCCTTAAACCAAGTATTGATTTCACAGTCCTGCACCCTGTCTGTTCTCCATAGTCTGGCATAAGTCCTTGCAGGGGATGGGCGAACTTATGTCTTGCTAGAATAAGGCAAGGCAATTCCCGTTTATGGGGATGCAGCTGAATTAACTCATAATAATTAAAATCATAAATGGCAGCACTCATCTAATTTCTTTATTGCTCTTCAGTGTTTGAATTTCCAAGCACCTGGGTTTTTTTGGCTGGTCTTTTTTCTGCTCTCTCAGATGTTCAGTAATTAGTAAGAGAGTCACATAAAACATTTTCACATCACAGAGCACGGCAAAGTTTACAAGTAGCACTAAAAGTCTAAGAAAGGATTCCCACAGTGATAATGGATGAAATCTTTATAAGAACCATTTATCCACTGAAGTTGACCTTTTCCCTGTTTGAAGGTTTTAAGTGATAATTTTTTTTTTTAATTATGACTTCTGAATCATGTTTGAAGTGGACAGGTTTGAACTCACAGCTGTGCTGCTCTTCTGAGTCTCTTGCGATACTACTGTCAGTCCCTGGTAAGGCAGGGGACTGCCATGTGCAGGGTCTTCGGAATTATCTGCTCTTGTGGAGAGATCCCTCAGGCCGCTTCATCCCTCCGTGGTAATGTTACACAGCGCAACACCAAACCAAGCAGAGGTAGCAGCTCTGGCACAGAAACCATGCAGTCGTACTCACAAGACGCTTCAACTCCATGGCAGGTCTGTGCAACATTGCACAAGCCTATGCTTGAACTGAACTGCTTTCAGACTTGGTTCATGCAAAGCCCATGTGGTGCCACCTTGTACAGTGGTGTGCTTTTGCCTTGGGAGTCCCCCGGGGCCTCTTTGCTCTCATCCCACCCCTGAGGCTGGTGTGCCCTTATGGGTGGAACAGCTCTGCAGTTGTGAGTGGTGCACCCCATGCATCTGAATGTATGACTTTTAGGGACCAAAAAAGGGGGTTATTTCATACGCAGGCCTAAGCGGAATGCTGGTCATTTCTAACTTTGTCAAGCCAGGCACCCTCAATTGTGGAAACTTAAAATCAAGACTGCATCAACTTTCTGGTACCATCCGAATTTAATCAACTTCTGAAAGCTTGTTTTCTGTTTTAAATGCTGTTTTCAATGGAAAATTACAGCAATATCCTCAGGAGCTTGCACCTACTGCATAAATCCCATATTGTATGTATTTGCAGTCTGTTGTAAATAGGAATTGTGTGTTAAAGAAAGCAGATACAACTACAAGCCAACAGAGGCGAGGCAGTTGGATTTCCAGCTTTGTCTCCTTGGATTACCAGAGACCCCACAGTCTGTCTGCAATTCCTTTTCATCACAACTCCAAACCCCCAGTGCCACTAAAAATATGCTACTTTAAATCAGAGCAGCCCTGATGAGGGTTGCAAGAGTGTAGGAGGAGCAGAGACCAGGAGACAGAACTGCTTGCTGACTTACTAGATGGATTTCCTCAAGGCAAGGGTAGGTGGTTGACCCAGGTACTAGAGGCATTTTTGTGTCAAAGACTTTGGATTGCAACACATGTGAAAAAAGCATATTGGCCAATCCCATCACATATAATCTTAATCCCACTCTTTGGAGGCAGCAAGAGGAAAAGGTGTTTCAGTATCATCTGAGATCAAAGCAGGGAAGTGCAAGAGGGTTTCAGATGAACTACCCCAAGTTCTGCCCAACCTGAGACCAAATTTAGCTGAGACCTGATCAGATTGAATTGATTTCACTTTCTGCCCTGCTTAATTCCAGCCATAGCATGAGGTACAAGAGCCTTGTGCCTAGTATGTATAGATTTATATTTCATCTCTGAGAAGTGAATAATGGAACTACAGTAAGGATAAAAATGTTCCACTTGTATATAAAAACTTGTGCAAAAAGACTTGAAAATACCTTATAAGTAAACTATTTTGATTTTAAACTTCCTATTGTAATCACAGTCCTTTTTCTGCACTGCATCTCCAGCAGATTATGTAAAATTATTGCAGGGGGCATAATTTATTGCAATATTCAGTAATCAGGTAAGTGATGTATTCACAGGAAGGAAGACATTATAGCATTCAGCCCTCTGTTCATCTCAAAAATAGCTCAGATGTTAAAGAAAAACCAAGACATGATTGCAGGCACTTACTGATGCTGGGTTCCAGAACCTTTTTCAGCGACATGCAGTGCATTGCTAGATGATATAAAAGCAATTTGATACTTAACAAGAAAACAGCAATGGCTCAAACAGGCCAAATACACCCAAGTGGCCACAACACAAAGCTGGATCAATGACTGATGGGCAGTTATAGCTGGCATTAATTTCAATTGGCAAGAAACTAAACTAGGAATTTCAGTTCTTGAGAGAAAACCTTCTCAAGGTTTGTCAGCCTACCCATGAGTCAGACACTTTCTTATTGTTCCCTTAAATTAATTTTTAGCTGATGTCCTTTTTAAGCGGCTTAGAGACTCATGAAGGGGAAAGCATGCCCGTGCACTTAGTGTAGCTCAGAAATGTAGGCACTAGTGAAGGGCAGAGGACAAGTGAAGCATGTACAGGCAAACACTGGTTGGATCTTGGTGGGTATAGCAGGGGCAGCATGCCAAGATGATGCAGGAAAATGCTGATACTGCTGCCTCCCGAAGCACCTGCCCAGCAGCACTGCATGAAAACCCTAAAAGCTCGCAGCCCAAGCCTTTTACCCAGCCGCAGCCATGATCCTTGCCTTCCTTCAGAACCAGCTCACCTTTGGAATAGCCTTTGCTGATTCCAAACCTGAGGTTCAGCCCAGGACTGCCTCCTGATCCCACACTAATCCCTAGCTCCAGTGAAGACAGGATCTTTAAAACCAGTGTTACCATTAAATCTAGGTTTGTAAACTGGTTTTAAGTTCTAATAACAGGAGCGTTTGAGATTAGGCATTGGACCAGGGGCAAAGGGGAACTAGATTTGGTGCTGGTGCCTGTGACCATGTTAAAAAATGATGTTGGGGTTCAGGCTGGTATCCATGCCAGAAGGATGGGAGAAGAGCGGTGTATAATTGGACTCAGGTACTGAGTTAGTGGTTGTCTTTCTAGTTTTAACATGGAAATGGCACATTAAAAGAAGAGTTAAGTGCAGGGCTCTGACTAGAAGGGGCAGACATATGTGGTACAGCGCTGACTGGGTTTAGAGCTCACTCCAGTAAGAACCTGTGAGTTCGTAGGATGGAGATGACAGGGGTCCAAAGGGATAGAGCTAATGTTAGACTTCCTCACCACACCTTTAACTGCCAGCTGCAATTGGAATTTTGTTCTAAACCCAGAAATGCCTACTAGCACTAGATCTAAAATTAGAGATTAACTTCATTTTGGCCTGAGTCATAAACTTCATCTGACAGCTTTTTTGGGCTCCAATGGAATCCTAACTCATCAGCTCCTGATTGCATTAGAAGCATTTCCCTGAATTCTGCAATCCAGCAGTATTTTCATAGGACAGGCTGCATAACTGAATGTTTTCACATTGCTTAAGTCTTTACAAATGCATTCCTTGAAAGAAGGGACCAAGTGTCTTAAGACTCTGCTACACTAGACAAATCAGTCATTGAAACACTTCCATTTTGGTTGTACTACAACTGCTGTAGCTTTCTTTATTCCCTGTCCCATTAATGACTTATCCATGTCCTGAAACTGGGCATGAAAAAATAATAATCTTATTATTGAATGTATGATTTAAGTTTGTTCTTTGTTCAAGGAATATCTAAAAGTAATACATGTGAGCAGAGGTGCAAGGAGGCACTAGTTTCTCTGCAGAGCAAAATAGTCTAGAAAAGGCTTTTTGGAAACACCATGTTCAGTCAAGAGTCTGGTGATTGCCAAAAGCCAGGACCTAGGCATGGTCATACCAAGTCCATACTAAAGATTCAACCCCATGATCTGCTGATAGATAGACAAAGAGTACACAGAAGAGGAAGCATACAGAAAAACTACCACTTTCTGTTCTGTTATATGGGTTGCTTCTTACACTGGTGCTCTCCATCTGACCTAAACGTGCTTTGGGAGACCTGGAAAACTAGCAGTTGGGTTTTTCCTACAGGATCTGTAATAACCAGTCACTGTGCAGCCTTCCTAAAGCCAGGAGCTGTATATTTGAAACTATTGCACTTTGGGGGAAACTGATCTTAGAACAAATTGTGCAGTGCCTGTGTTCCCCTCAGTTCACTCAGAGAGCAAAACTGAGGCTATGCAGCCTCACTCAGCACCCTGTGGCCCCCACTGAGCAATGCAGTTGGAATGGAAGGAGACAGTTATATTTAAATGGAATGGACATTATTATCGTTGTCGTTGTTGTTGTTATTTTCACTTGTTAAAAGTCATTAAGTGAAATTGAACTGAACAGGCAAAAAAACAGTTCGAAAGTTCCCAAAGTTTCTCATCTCGGTGTTTCAGTGAGGTGACTTGGAAGCATCACAACGTCTTGGTGACAACTTCTCAGTGGTCAAGGCAGGGTGGAAAGTTTCTTAAGAAGACAAGAAGGAAGCCACCGGGTTTTCTGCTGAAGGGCTACTGCTGACTTGTCTGTCAAACATTAAAAATTAATATTAAAATAGGAATTCCCCTCACCAGGTTGGGCTGAGGATGGGAGTCAGCATCTTGATGAGTTTCCAGCTGGGCCTGTTTTCCTGTAACCAGCAATGTGCCAGTGGTGTTAGCAGAACTGTGTCTACATGTGTTCAGAGTTCTCTTTAGATTTGCATTCCTGATGTGGTTTTGGCATGTGAGCTGGTTCAGTTGGAGAAGTAGATTCACATAAAAGCTTTCTGCCTTTTGTAATGAGAGCTCCTTCATGCTCATCACTGGCAGCTCCATTGGTCTGTCCTAGTGAACAAGGTCAGCAATAAATCTTGATTTGTTGGCAGATTAAGCAGGCCGATGTTTGGGATACCTGCTCTCCCTTCCTCCCTTTCCTCCCACCATGAAGAGCATGGTCATAGAGAAGTGTTGAAACACATTAGCAAGCCCAACTTACAGAAGAGTCTACTGCATAATTTTCCTTTGTCATCAGTGGAGAAGCTTTCGTGAGCATTGAATAGACTGATTTTAATTCCATACTAATGAGGAACAAAGCCACAAGCAAGAATCTCACAGATGCAGTGATACACACAGCCAGAAAAGCAAAATAAAAGTTCTTTCTTATGGTATTAAATGGCTGCAAAAGGCTAGATAGATAAGCACTCACCCACACTTGTCTAACAAGTAGCAAGAACATCTTACTCTTCAAGTTTAGTTGTTGAAACCTTTGATGTTCAAATATTATAAACTCTGCAAGGTACCCCACCATCTTATCTCATCAATCTCTTAACCCGGATATAGCAGAAGATAGAAAGGATAAGGAAAGAGCACCAACTTCTGCAAGAAGGCTTGCAGAATAAACATTTTCATCATTGAACAAATAGATAGAAAAAGCTCTCTTTTTAACGAGAGAGCCCATTATGATATTATGATAATACAGAAAGTCACAGATGAAGCAACTGATGTTTAAAACTATCTGGAAAGCCAGTAGAGCAATATCTCATGGCAAACAGACATATCTCAGTTACTGTGCACCTCTGGCCCTCTTGGACCAGTCGAATGCTTCCCCTCTCAAACCTGGAACTTTTACTCTTCTCGGGATTTCACACTGTTCTCAGACTTTGATCCGCGGTTGCCAAGTACTTGCCGTGTTTCCCTTGAGGGGCTTGGGGAGGTACCTGCCATTCTGTTCTTTTTGGAGCTATCACAGCAGACTCTGAAGATCACGGTCTTTCAGCAAAATATGGGTTATTCAAAAGCAAAGCACTGCAGCAGAAAAAAATCTTAAGGCAATAAATGGGCTACACATACGTCAGGTTCTCTGGGTCCCATCTGTTTACTCTTCTCAATTCATGTGAGAAGCTCTTTTGAGCAGCTAGTGTCTCATTTGATATTTCAAATAATATGTCATTTGACATGTAAAGTACTTAACAAAGTGTATCACAGGCCTAGCTGTGGTGTCTGCTCTTCATGCTGGATCCAAGAGGGTAGTGTATTGACAATAAGAAATACAGACATTTCCACTTACAACACCATTAGGGAAATAGCAATACACCAAAGCCCCTCTTTAAATACTCATTTGTTTACTTTGGTTCTAGAAATATTCATAAAATAGGCCTGCAGTGGCACATTCACCTGTCTTGAAGAAATCTATTAATTGTGAATTGTGGGGATCTAGCTGACAGGGAACGACAGTGCGATATCGTGGAACAATGTCATTGCTGGTCACCAGGGAAAGAATCTGGCACTTACTGCTGATTTTGAAGATATCTTTTTCCAGATAAATTAATAAATGTGATTACATACAGCATATGACACTACACAGGTTGAACATAGCAGAATCCAAATAAGCATGGAGATGTTCAAACACTGGATCCAAGAGCAGCTGAAGAACTAAATGCAGTTATTATCGCTCACGTCTTACAAAGAGCTCAGAGTTGTGAGGAGGAGTTAGTCATTGGAAGGAAACCTAAGTAGTTGATCTGTCCCTTGTTCCCCAAGGACTCTTTTTTCTCTTGTACTCATCAGTAGCTGTGACGGATTTCTTTCTTGTCACCTCCTTTGCATCTTCGTATAACAAGACTTAACTCATGGGAGCACTCCCATATATCAGAGTGCAGATCCTGAGCTGTGGGAAGAGAGCACTTGGTTTAGCTCAGGAGGACTGGTCTCCCCAGCTCATTGCAGTCCCTCACAGAAGTAGCAAACACAAATTCACCCCTGCTGCACTAGCCCTAAAAACCTTATCTAGAGGGGTATGCCAGTTATGTCTTCTGTCCCAGCCGCTTCAAGTAGCACTTCCCAGTCGTCTGCTCACAAAGAGTCTCGTGCATGTGATCAGAGTAGGTCCATTCCACCAGCATGTTGCCAGCTTGCGAAAAGGGAACAAACCCATCCACCCTGGAAAACAGCTTTGCATTTGCTTATTTATTTTTAAATCAATTGCCTCACAAGAAAATTGTTCTGTAACCACAGCAGCTTGCTTGCAGTCTACTGGTAACGTTGCCCTTTGATTTTAAAAAGTTTATTAGTAAAGCTGCATTTTGTATCTGAATAATACATTATTCTGTGATTTTGTACTTAGGGCTTCTCTCTATGCAGGCAGTCAGAGGTGAACAGGGCAGTTCTTTCCCCCCAGCAACTTTTGTACCATCCTTGAAATCTCTGATTTTTGCATGCAGAAGACTGAGCTTCTGAGAAGAAAACATTGTTTCCAATATGGCTTTGTGTTGGCATTCCTTTTCTTATTCTTGAGAGTTAATTATTTCTGTCACTGAGTTACTGCCTTGGATTGACACTCCAGAACCAGAGTGCTTTGAACACAGGGATGGAAGGGACTTCCTGGCACCACAGCATTGTGTCCTCCGGTATGGCAGGCAACTGTGCCAGACTGCTCTTGCCAGCAAAACTCCATAGGAAAAGCAGCTAGGATGTTTTACCCCAGCTTTCATTTTTCTAGGCCAGTTTAGCCCAGATCTTTCAGATCCCCAATAAAAATGTCTCCACTTGTTATCCTCATAGGTTTTATTCCAACTTGGTTTGAATTCTCTTAGCCATTTCAAAGTGCCCAGGGATGTGGACTGTACCCTAGATGAGGCAGCAGCAATTGCTTGTGCAGTACCATTAACAGTTTCCTAGCTCTCCTAGAAATGCCTTTTCTGATGCATATTAATTGCATTAGGCTTCTGCTTTGTCAGCTCCTTTATCAGCATGTACTTCTGCCTTTTACTCCACCCAGGGGACACCATCTCCCAGTGCTCCAGGTGACCTCCAAGAAGTTTTGGACAGGCTGCTATGCTGGGGAAAAATCCACCTTGTCTAACTAGAGTGAATGATGACATCTTAGGATGTGTAATTCATGCATTTTGCTGATAGTCGTAGGTTGCTAACATGAACTGAAGTTATACTGACAGTTCAGCTGCAGACTTGAGCTGTGGGAGCAGGTTGGGACTTCCTAACTGCAGGCAGCATTAGGGCTGAACCCCAAATCTGATAGCACAGACAGTGGCACTTGGAGAAAGGTTAAGCTGATGATTATATGCTTGCAGCAGCAATAATAGCAAAGCTAGCATGAAGCTCCCTCCTGCAGTTAAAGGTACTCTCCTTTAGTGCCTGCAGAGGTCTTGGAAACAGATGATCCTGCCCTGGAAGCAAAGCCCTGTATGGTACCATCGGGTTGCCATAACTGCATGCTAGAGGCACTTGCTTTTCCCTTTTGTGTACCACTGCAAGGTTACCCAGCTCTCCTCCGTGATTTGCCACCACTTTTCCATTGTTTTAATCTCTAGCTACAAATTTCCATGGTTTTCTAAGATTTAATACACAAACATAGCATTTCTCGGTTCCTTTCCAGTGGAAAGTGGAATCTCTAATAGCTTGTGTATCCCCTATCTGCTGTCTTCTGCTGTATTTCACCTCTACTGGACCTGAGAGAAGTTCACACTAGATTAAATGCTTTAAGATGTTGTTCACAACTTCTAGTTGCAGTTAAAGAAGTTGTCCAAGTAGCTAGCTAGATAGATAGGTATTTTCTCAACTATGCCTATTTCAGCTCTTCTGGTGAATAAATTATTGCAATTACTGGCCTGCAAGTGAAAAATGTTGTCTGAGTTTTTATAGACTGAATATTCATAGGAAGTGAACGTTTTAGCTATTTGCAGAGTGAATACAAATGCAAACATTAACATCCCAAATCCATGTCTACTAGAAATCTCTGGCACAAAACAAGAGAGATTTGAAGTGACAACACTTTCCTACTTCACAGAAGGTGACTTAATTATAATATTTAAAACACCAACAAATAATGCTTTGATCAGAATTTCCTTCAGAATTTTAAATTAACGTATACACGTGGGATGTGGACAGCTCACTGCTGGTCACCCACACGATATCCTCATCCTTGCTGCAGTTCTGCCATATTTCCTCCTGGGACTGTAACGCTGATGAAGGAACTGAATGCCTCCAAGTTGTTGTAATCACTAACAGTAAGTTTAAATCTGCCAGAGAAAATGGAAATTTAAGGCAAGGACTAAGAAAGAACATCTTCTGGAGTTTGCCTTGGATTCTTAAGTTTATTTCCTACCCCAGATAGGTTCGTCACTGCTGTGTTTGATTGAACATGGTACGATGGCATTGCTGCCTTGAAATTATTTTGGAGGAAAGAATGGAATGTGTAGTGTATTTATTGAAAGATTGAGTTGAATATTTTTGTCCTGAGGCTCCCTCCGGAATTGTTTCATTTTCGTGGTGAGAAGCACTGTGTTTCAAACTTCATTAATGCATTTAATGCAACAAATCAGCTCTCCTAAGAGTACAGGAACATAAGAATTGTCGTAAATGATGTGGCAATTTTTGCCCCAAAGACAATGAAATGCAGTGAGATACTGGAGCCAAGAGAAAAAGACAGAAGCTGTAGCTGGACCCAAAGATACATGGGTTCAGGTTCTGGGTTGGATGGTGTGCTGTTAGAGTCCTTTCCTTTGGGGCTGCTGAGTTTCAGTTGGAATCTCATTGTTGATTTTAAAGGTCTCCATTAGCTCCATGTCTTGAGCACGAAGATCTGAGTTTCCCTAAAGGATGGCAAGCATGGAGCATCTTTTGGCCTTGCCGGCACTGCTTTGTCTTTGCGCCACCTAAAAGTCATGAACAGCATCATCTTTCAAATCCATACGCAAGCTGATCTCCTTTCTCTACTGCCTACAAATGCCTAACAGATCTGAAACTGCCAACAGCTCATCTGCTGCAGTGCCAAGTTTATTCATTGTTGTCTGGACTGACATCCCTTCGTCTCAGTGCTATTTCTCGACATATTTGAGGACAGGAACTCTCTTTGCCCTCTGCATTGGCACAATTCCTGGTGAAACGGCCATATGGCATGGCACTCCTCAGCGTGTCAGTGGTGCAGATGGGAAGTAACGTTGGATCAACACTCTGCACGTTTGTTCTTATTGCTGTAAAGACATTTAATGTGAGGAAAAATGGGTTCCCCTTCAAGACATGGCTGGCTAGCCACGGTGCAAAGGCAAGAAAAGCCAGCCCTCCCCCTAGCCTCCTCTTTGGTATGTTGGAGGCTAACACAAGAACTGTCTTACCCTCTTTCTGAAGGTAGGGGAGTCACAGCTTGCAAGAGCATGGAGGAACCCTGCCAGAGAGGCGGTGAGGGACTGGCGGCAGGGACGGGCAGCCAGGCTTGCATGCAGGGAGGGCAGCATGGCAGTGCCTGGGAGCCCCGACTCACCCAAAATCTCTTCTAGAGGATGGAAAGCTGCCAGATAAGCATGTAGGGAACTTCTGGGTGGAGGTTAAGTCTTCTTTCCCTCTGTTATACCCATCTGCAGTACTAGGACTGTGTGGCACTTTCATTTAGGACAGTTTTGGGTTGCCGTGGTCTTAGGCAATGATCCAGGCTGTGAGAGGCAGGGTAGTGTTCTTCTCTCCCAAAGTCTGAGAGCTGAGAGAAGCAACTTGAGGCTGTAAGGCTGAGAGCTCTGTTTCATGCTGGTGAACACACTGACCACTCACACAAGTGATATACAGCCACATGTTGGTTTTTTCATGCAACTGGAAAAAAAAAAAATGTGGGGTTGTGGACAGGAGCTGGCAAAGCATTAATGTGATTATTTTAGGGCTTTTAACAGATTCTTCTTGCAAGTTTTATTATTATTGCTACCTCTTATTATTTGTTTTGGAAGCAATGGGTTTTTTTCTTTTCATTCTAGGTTGACAGAGAACACACATAAACTGCATAATTTCTGAGTATTTCCTGATCCAACTACTGAAATTGTTTTCCCTGTTTGGTAGGACATACACTACCCTTCTGGGGAGGACTCTGCCAGAAACCGTCCTTCAGGTCCATGAATTACCCCTCTCAGCTATTACCAGCACTCAGGATCTGAGCCAAAGACGAATCTGTGTGCAAAGGAACAGAGTTAATTCAAACACCAAAGATCTCCAGTAATACCAAAGGCGCTAAGGGAGTACAGAAAATTAATGGAAAAGTAGATTACTTTATGCATAGTTATTGATGCTGGGTTTTTTTATTTGCCCTAATGTGAAAATCCCTCTTTGAAGTAAAATTAGCAGTGGCGTAGTACTGTGTGTTTTATCACCATTAAACCTACAAATGAAGAGACAGCTAGATAGACATGGAAAATAATTATTTGATCTGAAGGAAACGTAGCAGTAATTATCTGAAGAATTATGTGACTTTGGACTTGGATAGGAAATGAAAATACATGAAGCGCAAAACTTATTTCTAAAAATGTAGACAGATGGGGTGAAATGCCATAAAATTACTATTGTCTGTGTGACATTTTGAAGAAAGACAGGGGTATGCTTCTAATGGATAGAGAGTTCCTTTCTGAGAAAATACAATAAGCCAGTCAGGGAACTACAAACCATAATTGTTTTATTCAATTTCAAATTTGATGCTAGTTGAATGAAAAATTGCTGCCAGCGGATGGAGGTAACAATACCTTTTGGATGGTTGGGTATATTCTGAATTCTGGTATACTGAATTCAAAGTACAAATTATTTGGGTGAAGAAAGGGAACGTTCTCTGCTCATGTCCTTGTGAATTAGCTTAGCATTGAGCAGAGATACACACAGTACAACAACCTAAGGAAATGTTTCTCTCTAGAGCACATTTGATCTTCAGCTGAGGCTAGAAAGCAATAAATCAGAGCAACTCCAGCAGATGGCAACTATTCAAATTTCTGCTTCCTTTCCTGCATATAATGTAGGATTAAGTGCTCTTACATTTCTCCCAGCAGAAGCTAGCAAAGCAGAGGGAAACACAAAATCTAGCTATTAGAGCCTGGACTTTGGGGTGGCAATGAGGGCACCTGGTTTCTCATCTCAGTTCTGACAAAGATGAGTTATGTGACCCTGGAAAAGTAATTTAACTACTCCATGAACTGTGAAGATATAACAACCTCAGCGCATAAGACACAGTGGGTAAAAATGTCATCGTGTCAGCACCTAGCAGTAGTAGAAGCACCAGATAAAATCTTTAGAGGTACTGGGCATTGGCTTTGCAGCATCATAATTTTTTCAATCTTTGAGCAGCTCAGTCTATCTAAATAGGTGTCAAATCACTGATCAATCAGACTTTATAAAACCATCCATACAGGCTTTATGCTGTAGAGAGGGTCACTACTCATAAATAGCAAATTGCCTGGTAGAAAACCACTAGCAAGTCATTAGAGTTGACTTGTTCTGTACCACATTCGTACAGTAACACATCTGTCCGTATCTGTTGCTGCCTTTTTTGCACACCACATGTGTGTGCACTTTGAAAGACCAATATTGGTCACAGCAGGTAGGGAGTCTTCTGGAGGATCTGCTCATTTTCTCTCTCTGCTTTATTACATCTTCCCCACGGCTCCGTATGTCTCAGCTCGAAGCATTCGAAGATACTGCAGTGGCATTCCTCTGAAGTCCGTGGGTGGCACCACGGCTGGAGAGCAACTGGCTTAATATCAGGCCCTCAAAAGTAAGCAAACCTGCTTCTTCAGACTGCCCATGAGGGAATTTGGTTGCTCTTATTTTGTTAAACCACTTTGTTGTTGTTGTTCCTTAACAAATGGTTGACAAGGGAAGTGTTTTGGTCTTCATTAATTCCACTTGTAAAGGAATTTTAAGCTTGATCTAGGTGTGGCAGTGCCCCTATAGCAACCTGGGCTGTTGCAGAAGGAAACGTTCATTCCTAGCAGTTGTACTGTCAGTCTAGCTGATCCTTTACTAGGGACGGACTAGATATCCCTACGAAATGATACTTTCCAACTCTATTTTTCCACAGTGCAGCAGTAGAGTAGCAATTTAATTACTCTGCTTAATTCTGCAGAAAATATTGATGTCTTCATGTGGTATGAAATCCTGCAGGACTGAGTGAACCGTATCTGTATGCAGGAAGATGAGGTTCCTTAGCCCTGAAGGATCGTGTTTGATCAAGGTCCTATAATGCTTTTTTCATTATATTATTTTTGCAGTATCGTTCAAGGCAAGTTGGGAAGACCATTTTATGAACTATTAGTTGGGTCATTTATTCTTTTGCCTTTAAAATATGAATACCTTCACCCTATACTAATAAAAACTCCCTCAGGGACATAAATAACTAGATGCTAAATGATGGTAACTTAATTTTGAAAATGTGTAAATTTGCCACAGATTTTCCAGAGCTGAATTGCATTACCGTTTGTTTTCACATAGGTCAATGTAGTTAATTCTGTAGTGGGGCTCAGAAATGGCAGGATTAGCAGCACTCCTGCGCAGCAAGATGTGGCTAAACTGTCTTCTTAGGAAACCTCTGTGGGGCGAGGTTGGCATGTCTGACTTCCAGAGCTATATTCTGCTCACGTAACCGTAACTCCAGAAAACTGGTATTGATTAACTTTGTTTGCACAGGAAGAAGTGTCCCAATTCTTTTATTTAATGACCAAACCAAGGGTGAGTTTCCGCTCAAACTTTTTGCTAAGGTGGAAAGGAGGCTGTGATAACCCTCCCTGAAACACCTGATGGCCCTGAGGCTTTTGAGTCGTGGCTATTCAGTTCCCCTGTGTGTTTCTACATGTTGGGGCCCTAGTAAGGAAACCACACAGAGGTGGGAAAACAAAAAAAACTGCTAAAAGATGATATCTCAGAAGCTGCGTGCAAGAAGAGTGGGGATAAATGAACAAAAGAGAGCTCCAGAGGCTTGCTTGGTTAAATATCTGAGTAGACAGTGCTCCAGAAGGCCTTAATTTTGTGTCCTGCCCCATGTCCAGCCCACTGGGCTTAGGACAGTCGCAGCACCTATCACAGATGCTCTGTCTCTCAGCAACAGAGTTTTCCAGCCATTGGTTGCTTTATCCTTTAGTCCGGGGGGAACTTTGCCTCCACTACTCAAAAACATTAAAGCACAAATGTCATGTTCAATGAAATACAAAGCAATTGGAGAACCCAAATCCACCCTCTTCATGGCACTTTGATGTTTGCTGCTTCTGGTTGTGAGGTTTCTAGATGTCTTGCCAGCACTCTGCCCCCAGCTATCCCACTCCACCTCGCCTCTCAGAACAGCACTGATTATTTTATTCAGGTAATTACATAAATACGACACACTGAGGATTTGAGCTTGGTGCCTTTGATTTCAATTCATCTTGTTTGGAGGATAATTGCAAAGCTCCTGTTCAGTGATCTGCTGAGGTTACTGTTTGGGGGCACAGAAGCAGTTTCCCAAACACTGACATGAGTCTTTTTATTGTTATTTGTTAACCTCCTCCAAACATCAAGATGCACTGCCTGGAGTTAGAGAAGAAAAGTGGTTTGTAAAAGGACTATCAAGCAGTGCAGGAGGATCTGAGATGTCCAGCCCATCTGTCCCCTGGGCAAGGCAGCCTTGGAGAGGCAAGAGAAAACAGCCCTAAGCCTGAGCTTAGCACATGCACAGGGTACATCAGTGTTCTGAATGTTGCACCAATGAGGGAAACAGCATTTCCTGCACCATTTTCTTCTTGAATTTTTTTAGCTTGCAGGCTCCTTTTCAGTTTCCACATTTCCTCAGCATCACTGGTGAGATGGCATCTGGTGAGATGACAGGTAGAAGAAGCAACATGGGTTGACTGTGGGCCTGCCATGATGGTATCCTTCTGTGCCCTCCTGAATCAGCAGTGCCCTGGGACCACTCTGTCATCCTCCCCCTCCAAGGACCTTCCTGCCAGCCAAGAGAGGGGACAGCTGCCAGTCTTATGGTTGTTGCCTGGCTCCTGCTCTGGGCACAGGGGGGCTGCTGTAGGACTCTGTGACAGAGCCTTGTGAGTCTGACGGCTACTCCCTCATTTCATCCCTAAAACCAGCTCAAATAACTTTAGGAATCAAATCACAGTGGAGTGTCTGGGATTAAATACACATTAGTTCTCCCCTACCCTCATCCCCATTTGAGCTTTATGGCTATCTTGCTAGCCTAAAGCCTTCATCCTGATCTGCTGTGACAGGTCAGAACAATTTGTGCTATTTAGGGAAGCAGCGATGGGCCCTTCTGTCCCCTTTGTCATTTGATTTGGCCCTGAAACCATTGGCTCAGATGATTAAATCATTGCTGGGATCATGAAGAGTTGGGATTGGCAGTTAAACATGTAATTTTTCCCATGTGTGTTGATGCCATGCTTGTGTACCTTTGTGGACCGCTCAGGAATATCCTGGTGTTTTTCTGGGCCATAAAATGTGGCAGTAGGACCTGGTATCTCAAAGAGTATCTCCAGAGCTCTGTTGATAGAAACACCTCTGGTTTTCACAGGAAGGAAAGCCAGCAGGGATGGATGGCCTGTTTCCCATGCCTGTGTGCTCTCCTAATGAGGAAATTTCCCTACAGGGAGAACAGGAATGTTTATGCTCACTGTGCCATCCTCACATGTGCCTCCTGGGACAATACGAACTGGCTGGAGGGTGCTGACATCTGAACAGGACCAAACAACACCCAACAAATGCTCTTTACGTGAAGACCAAGAATTTCAAAGTGTACAAGAGATTGGGGGTGCTTAAGATTTTGTTTATCTAATAGGATTTAATGAAGGAGGTCAAGTCTTTCTAGGGAGGCAGAGGAGAAAAGCCAAACCAGAACAGGGGCCCTAGAAATAATTGTCTCAAAAATCACAATTCTTTCTTGAGTCACCACGCTTTTTTTACTGCTTTTTTGCCCTGTTCATTTCTGTGTGCATGTGTGTGTATACATTAAATTATGTTAAATCTCAGCAATTTCATTATCAAGAAACACCTGTTTTGGCCCCAGAGGGGAATGTAGGGAGGTAAGCATAATCAATTCTGAGCTGTGAGAGGCTGACTTTCCCACTCTGATTCAGCATGCTGGTTTAATACTGAGAAAGCATTTTGCAGTTTCCCTAATTTAGGCTACCACCTCAGTAGACGTAGGCAACTGAGACAGAGGCCAAATATTTCATGTCGTGTCACAGGGTGATGTCACTCTTCCTCTCTGAGATAATGGGTGCAGAGGTGAAAACTGGCTCACTAGTTAAGCGCGTGGGAAGGCTTTCATACTGTGTCTGGGAAGCGGCCATGTGGGAGGGCTCTTCTTCTCTCAGGGTGACTGGCAGCTGCCATCCCGCTGGGCTTCAGGGCGGCAGAGCGCTTGCCTTGCAGCACGGCATAAGTACACGCTGTTAACTGAGTCATAGCAGGGGTTGGGAGAAATCCTGGGTCTTGTGCTCAGCGTAGGAGACCCAATGGACCAGCAGTGTGGAAAGCCATCAAAACCTCTCACGAACCCGTAAGGCTTTGCTTGCAGGCAAGGATTTCAGAGTATGGCCATGTCATAGCGGTGGACTCGTCATTACGGGGAAGGAGCTCTGCTACCCCACGGGTGTGGAGGACCTCGGCTGGACCGAGGGGCCTAGGGAGGATATTGACCTTGACAAGATTACAGTGTTCCCTTGAGAG
>JAVJGG010000009.1:10790922-10817496 GCA_035590195.1 Aviceda cuculoides | reverse complement strand
TCATTCTTTCTTGTTCTCTCAAGGGAACACTGTAATCTTGTCAAGGTCAATATCCTCCCCAGGCCCCTTGGTCCAGCCTGGTCCTCCACACCTTGGCAACCAGAAAGAAGCTTGGGGCTATGGTGACTTTCACATTATGCTTTGGTTCATAATTTATCATATAAGTTGTGGGGTTTTTTAAAGCTGTACTGAAATAGTTATCTGTTTAGATGATCTTCATTTTAAGAAACTGGATAATACAGTGAAATAATTTACTCATGAATCAACAGAGCGATTCAAAGAAGAATTTAAGGAGAAAACAGCAAATATAGAAAAATTCTAAAAGTTGTTCTCTAAAATATTTTTGACAGATCTTTAATGGTCACAAGGGAAAAAAAAATATTTAGATGTCAGGGATGAACACTAACCCCTAACATTCCAAAATGTCACCTTTTATTCCAAGTTTGTAATTTGAATAAAAATTTCATCTTACTGTAATTGCAAAGTAGATATCACCTCTGTAAAATTTAATTTGCTCAGTTAGGTGTAGGAATGGAAATTCGAAGGGAAAAGCAATAGAAAACTCTTGTTGCAATCCTTTACTTGAATGAACAATAGTTTGTAACTGAAGAAATTCTCAACACTCTAATGCTGTGACAGTCTGACAAATTATAGTCAATGTCCCAAACATTCGTTAAAGAACTTTGGTGGAGAAAACAGCCTCTGTAAAAACAGTGGAATTTTGTGAACAGGACAATGTGGCCAGAGGAGAGGGCCCCATGAAGGGTGGGATCGCACTTCTCCAAAGCCACAGTTCCTTATCTTAAGTGACTAGGAGAAGGAGCACAGCATATGTGCCTGGAGGAGGAGGCCCCACGGAAGATGGGACTGTGCTTCTATCTTAAGCAATCATGCCAGAAGAGAAAGAGAGGCAACTCCACAATGAACCTCCACCCCGCAAGCTCACTGACCGATTCCAGAGAACCCCAGGAATGGGAACTGTGCATATTGAGACCATCAACTAACACACTACAAAAGAAGGGAGAACGAGTTCCAGATCCTCTGGAACAGGATCTCTATGCTGGCTGGACCAATGCTGGACACAGGACTGGTGAAATGCTTTTCTTCTCTCTTTCTTTCTTTCTCCCTCTTTTTTCTTCTCTCTTTTCCACAGTCCCTACATCTCATCCTTTTAAACATAAACCATTGACCAAGTCTGAGACTAGGAGTGGATCTAGCTGCCCCTGGGCTCCTCTTTGAGAAGGAGTCCAGAAAGCAAGGGGTCTACTCTGATCTTTGTGACTCAACAGGAGGGCTCTCCTTCTGACACAGTTTCATGTTCCTTTTTCCATTTCTTTTTCTACACCTCCCTTCTCTTTTTAAACAGCAGCTTAATGACATGTTGCAGGGTTCATATTGATAAGTTCACTTGTACTTGGGCAAGGTTAGCTAGGTTGAATAAATGTTGATTGTTGTTTGAACTCCCCTGGTGTAGTTTCACCTTAATTCTGACAAAGGAAATTCATGAACCTGAGTCGCTCCAACTTTGGGACGCGACAGGTGTGCTGGAGGGCTCTCAGGAGATATAGCTGCAGTGAGCTCTCTATTGAGTGACCCACAGCCTTTGTGCAGCTCCAACAGTTTAAATCCTTGTGGGAAACATTCGAGTGATATTTGAGCCTGTAGATACTTGGAAAGATTTTCCATTAAGAAAAAAAAAAGTAAATTTATGTGGCTTATTTTGTTTGTGGGTGTTTAATCACTGTTTTGACAAATTTCTGTTACTCAGCAGGCTGGTCCTGCTATAAGTTGATCTGTGAGCTTTTGCAAAGGATACTTAGCAATTTAATGTGCCAGTTTGCACCAGTTTCTCTCAGCCTTTGACTGTGCCATCCACTCGTGTTGTTCTGCCAGAGATACTTGCGATCCAGCCATATAATCAGGAGCCTGAAAAGAGTGGCTGTGCTGCGTTTCGACAGCATATGTCATCCCAGAGCTACTGCATCGTGTCCTCCAAATCCTGGACTTAATTTCTCCCTATGCCAAGTCAGATAGAAAACTCGGGAAAGGAAAAGGTCAGCCATACAGAAAATGTGACGTTTATAAAAATAGGCAGGTTGGAAGAGAATTTGCTGTTTAAGACAGACACAATTAGAGTAGCTTTGCCCCTCCAGACTCAAGCAAGTGTAATTTTGCCGGAGGAGCTAGAAAGTGGACTTAGGAAGAGCAAGCCTGGGCACGGCACAGCCAGTCCACATTCCCAGTATTATAAGGGTTTCCACCACTGGTTTGCCGCCCATCCCATGTGTCATAATGGTAACACTTAGAGACTCACTGGAGAGGTTAGTGGCTCTGTGTAACCTAGCTAAATAAAACCATGCTCTCTTAACTACAGCTGGTGAAGGAAGGATCATGACAGAGCAAATTACTGGGTAAATTTCATGGGGAAGCACTTGATGCTCCAGAGCCCAACCAAGAGCTGCATTCAGCATGTGACTGGAAAAGTGTAGGTGTGTGTGAGACAAAAAAAAAGATTGTGGGGGACCAGTGGAAGAAGATACTGCTTTTCTTCCAATTATTATTATTTTTGATCCATCTGGTGTTTAAATCAGCCTTGCCAAGTCATAAGAAAAAGATCTGCTTTTCTGCAGTATTGCTGTGAGTCCCAGCTGATTTATGTTCACAGATCATTAGGGAAATATCTGGAGAGGAAACAGTCCTTTCAGGTCCAGGAAAAGCCTCACAACTTTCCAATTTTTATGCTGTGTGAAAAGCAATCCAAAGTTTATAGGGTCAGCTATCCACTCTGACTTCACTGCTGGAAGGAAGGAGAATATTCTTTTCTTAAAGTATTATATTATTAAAGGTGGTCAGATCTCAGTGGGGTCAGGTAAGAAAAATCTAAGAAGTCCTCACGTAAGTAAAATGCATGTTCTACATGTAATAGAGATAATTAAGCAAATTAAGCATATTTCCAGTGGTTTTTTTTTTTTCCGTATTAAAATTTCATCTAAGCTGACATATAGTTATCAGCCTATCGCAGGAACATATTTTGTTATGCAGTGTGGAAATTCAGGTTGGAACAAATGGTGATATTTTATATAAATCCATGGTTGAAATTTAATTTTCTAAAAGATAATTGCCTCTTTCTGAAGAGTATTACAGCAATTACCTGGGGACAGTTTTTACTTTCAAGACTTTGTCCAAGGATTTTTTCAGAATTATATAAGCAGGCATTACTGAAGAACTCTATTAAACCTGTGGGGACATACAAGTTAAGTCCATGATACAAAAGGAAGTGGAAACATCCATCTTTAAAGACTGAACATTTCGAAACTTCAAATTTGCCTGTCTGAGGAAAGTCAGCTTCAGTAAAGGTTTTGGCTTTTTATCCCACCTTTGAATAAAGACTTTTCACATCTTTTTAAATTCCAGGAATTGTTAGAATAAGCTAGAAAAGAGGAATGACAGAATGGGTCGGTCTTTACTGTGCTGCTCTTTCCCAAACTGTAAGGTTTTCCTTTTTCTGTCTCCTAGTGAGTGTTTTAATATCCTCAGCCACTATGTGTAAGTTTATATTAATGTTAGATTTCAGGGTGGTTGTCTGTGAACAGTGATTTCATTATTCCTTCATTAAAGCTTTCAGGTAGAAAACGTAATTTGGAGAATTTCACTTAACAGGAACATAATTTCAGGTTTTCCACAGCTAGTTTTACAATTTGAAGTTACACAACATTTCCATTAAACCGCAGAAATTAGAAATACAAAGCAACATTTCATTCTTTTTTCTTCCATTGCAAACTGAAAGTGCAACTTTCTGCAGTGAATGTCATTAACCGATGAAAATCCGTTGCTCTTGCCAGGAGAACCTGAATGCGTAGGGATGCACATTATAGGGAATGGGGGATGTTTGTATGGACCTTTCTGCTTTCCTGTTACTCCCACTGAAATAACCTGGGGGAGATGGAGGGGAGGTTTTGACACCCTGATCTCCTTACAAGGACCAGCCTGAAGCACTGGAGCCTTGTCCTGCTGGTACCATGCGGTGCTTTTGGAGCTGCTATGGAAAGAAAGCATTCTATAGATGGGACTAATTTCTCTAATCAACTGTAATGTGCTGCACATCCATAACCATTGAACACAAGAGCATTATGGACCTGAGAGACAGCAGGAGGGAAAAATGACACGAAATCCAAGTCAACCCATGCTGAACATCTCTTTCACTTTGCGACACCCGTCTTTTCAAGCCTGTGAGTGGTCCCATTGAGTCGGACTCTGTAGCATGACAGGGAGGTACTTGGTTAGAGGAACAGAGGGATGCTTTCTTTAATCCTAAAATGGTCCTGGTAAAGAAGGGCACTGAAGTTAAGATTGGCTTGAAACATATACATAACCTTATATTTATTTGGCAATCAATCTATAAAGATGTCATAACTCTAGTTGAGCCTAAGTCTAGGCTTAATTTTAAAGCATCTGCTAGTTGTACCATGCGCAGATATAATATTTTTCCAAGTAATATTGTTATTTCTCCCAGGATGATAAATCTGCACCCTCTGTTGTGTTACAATAGCATGTTTGATATCTCCCCTTTCTTTATTACCCTTTAGACAAACAAATATTTAAAACTAATCATTGGTCCTTTTAAACAGCTGACGAGCTCTTTTGGCTCACCAGATGTTTGCTCTCTTCTTGTAGCCTTTCTCAGGTGTCCACCAGCAGCCACTATCAGACAGGACTCTGGGCTTGTCAGAGCCCTGGCTGGGCGAGTTCGACCTGTTCTTCTACTTTTTTATGAAGTAAATATTACATTTGAAGTTCAAAGCAGCATAGATATTTAGCTTTTGCAAGTTTTTCTAAGAATCGCAAGGTTTAAATGTAACAGCTTCATTTCTCAGCACTTAAAATAGTGCATCTGTCACAAAATGAGAAATTATGTCTTCTATTTATCTTAAAGTAAAAACTGATTTGAAATATAACCTGGGAAAAAGCTACTGCAAAACAACACATTTTCTCCCCAAGCCCTTTGGTTAGCTTTCTCAAACTTAGTCTGCTATTTCACTGTGATATGCAGTCACTTTTCTTCCAAGCAGAACAGGCAGCACAACATCCACATATTACAAGAAGCATTTACTGGAAGATGGCGTTGTATGAGAAACTATACACATGCACTATGATATGTCTGCGGTATAGCTTTTTTGACTACCAGGGCCTGGATTAGCATTCTGGCTTCTGGATGTTTAGCCACACTGAGACTGCCAGACTTGGGTAGAAGTTTGTCCATGACAAGTTTTTGTCTTTCACCAAGGGTGTCTCAAATCATCTTGCTGATGTGAGAAGCCAGGGTGGGCAGGGCAGGGTGGCATTTTTAATTGGGCTCTCTATACTGCTATGAACATTAAAAAAGGAAAAAAAGGGTGGGGGAGTTATTTTTTCCATGGACAGATCCATCTGCACGAATACTTTGAAGAGGAGGTGGGAGGAAGGATGGAAGAGTAAAAGACTAATTCTGCACAGTCTGGGGAAAGACACCAGCCACCCCCACTATATTTTGTGGTTGTGGTTGCACATCTTAATAAATCCCTTCATGTGATGATGGAGGGTGACTTTACAGAAGTATAAAGACTTCTTTAGACCAGATCAGCTTCTCTTTCTCATTTGCACAGGAGAGCACAAATCATGTCTTTCATTTAAGAAAAATAATATGAAAAATTATGTTGCTAAGGCTAAGATTTACGGCTTTGGCATAGGTGGAGGATGTTGTGTCCACTCAAATCAAAGAAAAAATGGTGACTGCCCTGATACAGACAAACTTTTAGGTTCCAAGATTTAGAACAGACTTGGGTCGACTGGGGCTATATAAACAGTTTGTTGCCATAGAAACCATACATTGAGCTCTTCTTCCCAGTTCCCTGTTAAGTAAGGACATGAATGGCCCCTCTGAACAGTGAGCTGAGAGCATGAGGGGCAGGTTATTACATCAGGCTGCCTTTGCATTGCCAGACTTGTTGTGACCCTCCCTTCCCGGTGCAACAGAGCTGTTAGGCACACTTTTCTCTTGCAAAAGCCCCATGCTTGTGCAACAGAAAGCAAGTGAGAATAAGCCTTGATCCCCAGAAGGCCAGTTCTGACCATGGTCACCAAATTTCTCCTCCAGAAGGAACAGGGTGGCCATTCCAGGTAGACCCAGTGCAAAAGCTGAGCCAATGACAATGACATGTTTCATGTAACCCACATAACAGTGTGATGCATTTGAGGACACTCTGTGATCCAGCAAATCTCAACCTAAGTCAAAACCTCCAGTTATGAGGCCAAACATCTTCCCATCTCCAGACACCCCTGGTCCCTAAGCAGCCTGGGGCAGGGAGGGCTGAAGGAAGGTGCTCTGTTGGGTGCAGCATCTCCAACCGGGCAGGCAATGAGCACTGACAGCATTCCCTTCAGCCGTGAGATTGCTGCATGGGCAAACTAGGACATGGTTTGGGATTTTCTCTGACCTTTCAGAGCCACAATTTTCTGTCAGGAGAAGAAGAGCAAATAGCTGTGTGCAGTCCTTGAGAAGGTACATAAGAAGGCTTTCCCCCGACACCCCCATCCACTGTGCTGTTCAATCAACCCAAAGTGTGTATGCTGGTTTGGAGCATGCTGGCAGAAGCACCTGCCATTACTTCTAATGACTTCAATGTAGTGGCTTATGTAGGCACCCGACAGTTCAGCGGATGCCAGGAACTGCAAGTCCTTCAAGACTGAAGCTGTGGTTAGAGCTAACACAGGTGAACACTCAGTTAAAAATGTAGAGGGCCATCTGCATCTGCTGCATTTGAATATGGAGCACTAACTTCATGTTGGAGTGCTTTTATATGGAACATCGTTTGCTGTCCTTGCTTCTTCATAGTTCATTTACTTGACTCCTAGGCATTGCTCTGCATGCTGGTTGCCCTTGAAGCAAGGTGACAGAAATGTTCTCGAGCACACTGTAATGGGAGACTTGTTTCAGTTGTCTGACCTAAATCTGAATTCACTTGCAGATGGGCTATTTGGATTTGGGGTTACCACATGAGCCAGTGCAGAAGGAGCATCTCACATCCAAATCTCAGTCTACATCTGGTCTCCCATGGAATTCAGGTTGATGGGAGAAATTTGGAGGAAGAAAGGTTGAAAAATTTAAGCTATTAGCAACAGAGGGAGTTCAAAACTTTGGCTGACTGGGGTGGAAAAAAGATGCATGTAAAGAACCAGACTGACGTTAAGAAAAAAATAAATGTTTCCTGACTCTACTACAGCTGGCTTTCCCCTGCAACTTCAAGCAAGTATTTTAAAATGCTTCATGCATCTCTTTTCCCCATCCATAAAACCAGGTAATGGTTCCAAATTTGCTGCACCAAGTTATGGAAAGATTTGTCAAAATTATATACATGCCAGCTTTCTGCTCTTCTCTCTGGTGTTATGTGCATCTTCCCACTGCCCATTTGGATGTCAGCATTGACAGTTTCAATCTGGAGAGGAGATGTATGGTGACATCTCAGCATGACAGATCCTTCATCTGGAGGAATATGTTCTTGATGATGGTTTCTTCCTTCTCACTTTAGGATCATTGTGTTGGGGTGATTTTATATGTTCACTAATGCATTCTCCACCTTTCCCTTTCTTCATAGGTCTGTGTATCTCCATTATATCCAAACTTACTGTCTGTGGAGTTTTTGACGTATGTTGGATACATGGTCTTTGCTCTCTCTGTTATTGCCTGAGATGGTTATACCCAGCTCCCAAGGTTGCACTTCTCTGATGTCCAGTAATGGACCATTAACAAGTTGTTTATAGCCCTGGGACCTCTGTTACCATCCTGTGCATGTGCTTCTCAAGGTTGCATTTTATTCTATGGTCATAGACTGTTCATTATATAAACAATAACTACATATTATCGCTATCAATTATGGAATCAATATAATAGGTCTTAGATCACACAGTCTTACAATGCTGAGTAGGTAGGTGATATTTACCTACCTGGTCATTAGATAATTGCCATTACAAGCAAAACCACGTCTTCACATGGGCCAAACAGGGTCTGATGGGTTTCTGAGGTCTGCTTCAAGGCTAAATAATACACCCTTGCTTTCTCCCACCCCTAGCTTTTTCCTGTGACATTTCCTCTGCCTATAATGATATAGATATGAAACATGGCATAAAGGAGCTTTTAACACAGGCATCTGTAGGCACGCTGTGTGGTCAGCAAGCACATCATCTCCGCAAAAGGCACATGTAAACAAAGTCAGAGGTCTGCAGGTCCTGCAGAGCCCTC
The DNA here is from genome assembly GCA_035590195.1 of Aviceda cuculoides. Lineage (NCBI taxonomy): Eukaryota > Metazoa > Chordata > Aves > Accipitriformes > Accipitridae > Aviceda > Aviceda cuculoides. The sequence continues at coordinate 10,809,221 of JAVJGG010000009.1, read as the reverse complement.
AAGCCCCTGGGAGCTCTGAAGAACAACTTCGTGTCATGCAAACTAGAAATCTGTCTCACACACACACACAAGAGATTTTACAGGTAAGAACAAACCCTCAGCTTCACCTTTCAGTTTGGTGTCCGCCACTATTAAATGGACAGTGGAGCTGACATACCCCTGTTGAAGGCAGAGGTGTCCCCACGGAGGTGGCCAGGCAGGACAAGCAAGCTCTCACTGTCGCAGCCTGTGCCGTGTCTCTGCCCCATAAAAGGCAGGCAGGATTGGTAGCAAAGCATTTTTATGATCACTAAACACACAGGAAAATGTTTATTGGATTACAGCATGCTTCCAATAAAAGAAGCTATAATTTGGGGGTATGCAAAGTTAAATGGCCATCAATAACCGGAGTAAAACTTAACACATTGACTCATCCAGTAGTAGCAGTATTTTTCCCAATGCCAGGCAAAAAATCCATGGGTTTGGGAACATCACCTGAGCAGGAACACCTTTGGTACCCTGGGCCTCTGCTCTCCCCATTCATCACTTCAGGAGAAAAAGGGAAAGCAGAGAGTGAGAGGTTGAGAAAATGCCTCCTGATCCCCCAGATGAAGCACCCTCCTCCATTCTCACCCTGACTTGCCAGTCGCTTAGGGCAGCAGCAACACAATGGTTTTGAAAGGGGCTTCCTTTGGGCTTCTGCGTGCCTGGAGTGATCCCAGGCAGTGAAGATGCTCCCTGCCCCCTAAAGCATTGGCACGCGGCTGGTTGGTTTGGGTTTTTTCCCCCAGAGCTTTATTTGCATGTGTGTTTCAGAGAGCGCAAACACATCTATGTAATCTAGATGATTTAAGACTGAGAGGTCGCATTACCAAGAACATGCTTGGTCTCATATACCTTAGCAGCAAAGTGACATCTGTATGAAGAACTTTGCCAGTGCATCATGACAAACATTGCTCCAGGAGAAATGCAGAGGTGGAGGTCCCAGAGGAGAGCCCATTTGGCTGACTGTGCGCTGATCACTCCTCAGGACCTTTTAGCTGAAAAATTGAAGTGCTGGAAAATGCCTCTACAGGGACAGAAAGAGTAGTTGAGAAGCAGGCCCTGCTTTGGGACCAAAGAGCTCTCTGATGGAAAGGCTAGAAGGTGACTTTAGTGGGGGGAAAACCATGCAAACCCACCCCTTTGACGCCTCTGCACAAAGGGCATCCTCTCTTAGGAGGAATGGAGGGGAACGGTACAGGCAGCAGCGTGGGGAGAGAGAGATAATGTACTCTGGGCTGCAGGCTTAGTTTTGGAGGGAATGAAAATCTCCTTATAAGAAAAAGGTCTCTGCTTAGATTGAATCAATCAAAACTGAACAAGCAGCAGACTGGTGCTCCTGCAGAAAAAATATAACCTGTGGGCGGTTAAGCTCCTCCAAAGGAGTGAAGAAGAGAAAGGGAAATTTATAAAGGTGTGGCTTGAGAGAGAGATAAAAGGGATGCATGTTCCTGCACCAAAAATAAACTGCATAATAGATTAAACTGGGAATTTATTGTCACAATTTTAGGGAAAGTATGTTCAGTAATATTTGGTTATTAAAATGCCTGTGAGTAACACAAAGGCTTATCAAGGAATAGTGCAAAGCAAGAGTCAGATGTAGCTAGGAAAAAACATGTTGTTGAAGGCATTTCAGCTAGGAATTGTTGCTAGAAAGGGTTTCTGTTCTTCGTGCTTATGTAAAATGGATAAACAGCACTGGCTTCAGCCAGACATTGGGTAATTTTATTTCCTTTTCCAGATTCATTATGGTACTGGCTTGTGGTGTGCAATGCTGCTATTTCTTCTGGATAGTAAATGGCTCTGAGCAAAAATAATGTCAAGTGTTTCATCCTGTAAATAGAAGATGACAGGGTTGTGGTCACTACATTAATTTGCTTTGTTCCCAACTGATGTTTGAAGTTTCCAGAGTTGAAAGGAATCCCTGTCCTGTTACAACAGAATTTGGAGTCTAATAATTTTCTCTCTCCACCTTTTTTTTTCCCCTGGTGCTAACTGCATTTCTCTGAATATTTTGCTGGAATTGTCATTTCATTTTTGGTAGTTGGAGGTGGGGAAAGGCTTTCTATTACAGTTAGTGTGAACACATCTTGAGTGTCTTTGTATACGTCCTGCAAACACCTACAGAAATATTAATTTTTCTGTGCACTAATAGCAGGAATAATTAATATCCTTTTCTAGATGTCATCTGCTGTTCTCCAGCACCCCAAGATGTGATTCCTTTTTAATATGAGGCAGGTGAGGGAAGTTCCTTTGTTTCTTCTGGGACTGTGTGGCACACCAAAGTAGAAGACATCTCTTCCTATTTAAGCCAGGTCAACTCCACTGATACCCTGGACCTATCCATGGGTAGGAATCAGGCCTACTATGTCTGCTACTTTGCAAAAGTAATATAAACATCAGAGATCTGTTAAAATAAACGCAGATCTGGGGCCGGCTGTGGTATGCAGGTAAGCCAACATCAGTGCTGGGTAAATTGCTGCAGGACTACCAAAGTCCCGGGAAGAAGGTTGCTGGTGGTCTCCGCAATGCACGCGCTGGTTGGAGTTTCTCAGTAAACCAGCTCTTATTTTGTATCCTAGGATTAAGGCACTGAAGTAAAAATTCCCTTTACAGTATAATCCACTGGTGGCTGTGAAGAATTACTGAGTCCAGTGTGTATTTTTAAAGTAAATTTCCTGGGTGTTTTTCTCATTTTTAGTATGCATTAGTTGAGTACTTGATAACTGGAGTATTTTCACTGCAGAATAAGTATCTAAATAAAATGCTATTGAATTCCTATCACAAGAGTTGTCTCTGTCTTAATGCCAATAAGAAATTTAATTGGCCTTGTACAGCCTTCTACTAACCCATGATAAAAACTTATTTAAATGAATCGGATATCATCTCCTTATAATTGCGAATGCCTTTTTCTTGGTAGGCAGAACTGAGTATGTAATTTCTGTTCAGCAACCTTTAAAGGTAACAGGAACAATTTTCAATTAATTGCAACTGTCTCGGCAAATCTGATCTTTCTAACCAAGCCAAGACTGTGCAATAGTCTCTACTAAAGCTGCTGCTGAGGAAAATTGCAAAGTACATGAAGTGCTTGATTGGTTAAAGAGTTTGTGATATTGTGCACTGTTCCTACTATTTTAAGGAGGGAGAAAAAAAACCCCCAAACCATGAGACTTGTGTATATTATAATAGTTTCCTGGAAGCTTAGAATGATGATTTGAAAGGGGAAAATGCCCAGCCAAACACTAACACATCCCCACTGTGTTTCCAGTTCTTAATCTGTCATACATCAAATTGATCTGCAGTAGCTGATGAGGTGTTAATTTTTCTACTGCAAATATGTCAGGAAGCCATGAAAGTGATTAAGGCAAAAGCTGTATGATTTTTTTTTTCCTATGTTGGAGGAGTGGATTAGATAATGATCCCAAACCATGAAATCCTTGCATTTTGACAGTCGCCTAGCAGTGTGCCTTGCCATCCTAGTTAAATACATACAGTAAATCGTGTGGTAACACTACCAGCATTCAAAGTGCCTACAGAAGCTGCATGTGGGGGAAAGAAACTCTTAGTCTACCTTTATGTACCCTTTCCAGCATACCTATTTTTAAAACCTCACAGAGGACTTTGCCCCTCCCCTTTTCAGAGCACGCACACTGCTCATCACTTCTGTTTTCCTCTGACTAGAGTAACTCATAAAGGGAATTCAAGAAATAAGCAGACAGCAGACATGACATGAGCACTGTCAGGGTCTGATGGCAAGCAGCTTTAAGCCATGCTCGGAAACGGGATCGGTTTTATCTCCTCCTCCTCCAGCTTGCCTTTTTCTTTTTTTTTTTTTTTTAAGACTTTGAAATTCTGTTCAGCATTGTCTTAGGGAAATTTCCAAAAGCAAGAAGGGCTGGAGAAAGCTGAGGAACGAGAGGCAGAAGCATGCTGAAGCTGCTGAGAAGATGAGGTCAGGTCCAGTCCCATGAAGTGCAGAGGGTCTGGCCCGCAAAGGGCGGCTTTGGGCCAGCACCCACTCTGCAGCCCGAGCACACAGTGAGGAATAACAGAGTTGATCCACCGCTTTATTATGCCTGTTTGACACCAGTGCAGATGCCACTGAAACCCACGGCTGACCGGGAGTAACATCCGAGCATGCTGCTGGTGGTCCAGGGCTGAGGTGTGCAGTGCAAACAGGAGTTTACCAGGGCAAGCTACCAAACGGTGATCACAAGTTAAGTTGGTGAGAGGACGTGGGTCCTTCGAGCCATCAGAAATCAGAAAGGATATTAAACTGGTGGGATTAAACATCTCTAATAGGATGAAGAGGAATGAGCAAATGGCAGCCAAGCAGGAATCTCTGGGTACATTTTATTGCACGGCAGGGCTGTTTTTCAGGACCCATCTGAGCTGTGCTCACAATTCCTGCTCCCCTGGCTTAGCAGCCCGTGGCTCCTCACTCCCACAGACACCCTGAGCACATCCCTCCCTGGTCTCAGCACATCCCTTCCCTGGGCACAGCCAGCTCCGGTGGCATTCCCTTCTCCTCTCCCAGCTGGCTCCCAATCAGACCCGCTGTGCATGCACGCACCCAGGGCAAGGGGTGGTTTTTGCTCATAATCTCTGTGCAGAGAGTGCCCAGTTGCTCTATTTAAGCACTGCGAGGAGTATGTGAGCACAACCAGCAGGTTTAATGCAGCTGGTGCTTGCCAAGAAATCAAAGCCTTGTCCTGGCTGTCTGGGTGAGTAAAGAAGGATTTGGCACTCACCGCAACCCTTGTCTCTCTTACCCTGTCTCATGGCAAAGCCACATCCATTCCTTGCAGAAGACTGTTTCCCCTTCTGAGAAACTGCTCCATTTGGGGGGATTTAGGAGGAAACAGAGTCTGCTTCTCTTGCTTTCTTGCACACCCATTTCATCCTAGCATGCAGAGATGGACAATGTGAGATGAAATGTGTTAGAAGGAACAGAAAGCTAAACATCTCCTTATACAGCCTGGCTGCTTTGTAAGGACATGTTACTGCCTTCATCAAACCAAGCAGTAAGAACACAGGGGTTTGTAATGGTTTTCAAAGAAACTCTCATACAGTGATTTTTAACCCAAACAGCCTGGGTACATTTCCCATATAGCTGGGAGGTGAGATTCTGGCCTGGCTGAGGCCAGGAGGGTGTAGTGTCTGCCCTTCAGGTTTGATTAATTCTCTTTAATGCAACAACAGAAGCTTATGTTTAGGAGTGCAAAGCCTGGGTTATAAAATCCCCCAGCTCCTCAGCGCTGCCCCAGCTGGAGCCTGCCTCTTTTGCTCTCCTGGAGGGAGGCCGTGCACCCCAGCCCTGCTGCACAGGGGCTATGAATCAAGTACTAAAGGGAGAACTACCAGGGTTTGCAGGCTGTGGTGGTCCTGGGTAGCTTCCCCTGGTCCCTGGGGTGGGAGCAGCCTGAGCTGATTGGGGAGGGGAGATGAGCCTGGGTGGCTGCGGTGCTCAGGGTTGTGCAAGCATGCGTGTCCCAGCGTGGTGGCATGGGCTGACCCCTCTTGTGCCTGCCTCAGCATCAATGGCATATGACAAGAGTCTAACCTGCAGACAGGCACCCTTTGTACCTTTGCTCATTTGTGTCTAGAGGCCAGAAACCCCACAAATGAGAGCGTGTGAAAAACTGCCATTAAGATCTGCTCTCTTACTACCTAATTCTGCTACTTGTGGGTTGCTTCCGGAGTATTTCTCTCCGTTCCTTGGCCACGTGGGTTTGGTCTTATCAGTTTTTTTCCTGCCTCACAACTCCTGGCTACCTTTCCAAATTGTGATTAGCTTTAAACACCTGCTTAGCCATCCTTGACACTGAGCTTGGTTTCTTTCTTCTATCTCAACAGTCTTTTCTCCTTTGACAGCAAGGTTATGTACTTTCTCACACTGTCAAGGATCTGCTTCACTTTTTTTTTTCTCTGAGATCCTCAGCAAACATTTCACTTTGCCATCAAGCCTAATGGTGCTTACAAGCTGGGGTTTTTTTTACATTTACTTTTGGTAATCACTTCCCCCCCTGCCCCTGCACTCAAAGCTGCAGGCTGCCAGGCTTCAGGTGGGGCGTGGGGGAAGCCATTAATTTTATAGGCCCTGCATAACTGGGTTTGCTGAGGTTGCACCAGTAAAAGCAAAGCAACCTGCAGTGCAGAAATGAATCTGGGCTCTCCATGCAAACAGCTCTATGACGTGCCTGGAATTGGGAAACTTCCCCTGTGGCTCTGCTCTCCCTGATCCACTGCTTGTGCCAATGCAGTGGATTCCTGCTCGAGGAATATAAACCTCAGCATCCTGGTGCCATGGAGCGGCTTCTTGCTGGGGTGCAGCAGCCACCTACACCGGCCTCTGGAGAGCTCAGCTCTGAAGGAGATCATCTGGGTTTTTTGCTGTAGATGCAGGAAGACAGTAACTCAAACCTTCTTCAGTGGCAAGCAGTGAGGTAAAAACTTGTCAATGAATCATGCTAAAAATCAATATTTCTTCTGTAGGTTAGAGAAAGGGATTGCAAGGAAGGTGCATGTCCAGGGTATGTTGAACTGAGCGTGATCCATAGCGGCCTGTTCCCCCGCATCCCATGGGGATACACATTTGCCTGATCCAGCAGAGCACACAGGAGGGCTTCAGTTGGCATGCTTACCTGTGTGTTGGTGCTGTAGGTTAAAGGACACTTCTTGGGCACAAAGCAAAGAGAAACCAGGGACAGAGTGATCAGATCCTTCTGGAAGGAGAGCATGGGAAATATGGTAAGGCAAATTAACGCTGTATTAAGGAAAAGTGGAGAACCTGGAGATGTCAGAACTGTGATCAGGTTGTGATTCACTCTCACATTAAGCTGACTGAAGCGCAAGATGCTTGCTAAAAAAAATAAGTTTTTGAAAGGTGTATTGAAAGGCATTTTTTGACCAGACCAGTTCCTTGAGCTAGCTCACTATGTGGCTGCCCAAGGAGAGAGAAACATGACTTAGGAGGAATACAGTGGCAACATCATTTGAATGCAGCCTCCATCCAGGCTGGTTTCTCTTGAGCAAGAAACTCCCAACCTCAGGACTTCGTGATGTTCTTGACATCACAATATGTTTAAAATGGCAATTGTCCCCCACCTTTTCCCATTCATGTTGCTTAGCAGAGAGCAAACTTCAAACAGTAACTGGCACTTGTCACTTGAACGAGGTTCAGGATGACATATTAATCACGGATTTGTGATTAACTCTCATGCTATCACATGACTATTCAAGCTCAAATCCCTACAGAGAGGAGGTATTTTAAGAAGAAATAGCCTAAATATGGCCAGGTCGTTGAAGATGTCTATTGTCCTTGTCCATGAACTACAGCGGCATGCGATTCATTAGTACTGCGGCAAATGAACTCCAGGGCCATCGTGCTTTCTTTGCTATTATTACAAAGGTCAGATTTTAACATGGAAGTTCTTGAAATTTCCTATTGGAAATATTCTGTTTCAGACCAGTAGAGGGAGAAAGCAGGCCAAATACATAAATTAGTGATTTTCATGAAGACTTATCATGGGAAAAAGTCCCATTTATCTCAATAGAGAGCTAGAACAGTTGTTCGGTTTGCTGCTGGGTTCTTTGCTGATGCCCTTTATTATTCCATTTATTAAAAAGCCAATGAATAGTAGGTATATGTTGTATTTTCCTGTCCTGACAGGGAAGAAAGGACAATTTAATTTGAGAAGCAGAGTTTTAGTAGTCACTAGCTGAAAAATACACTTGAATATTCAGCAAGGTAAAAATAAACTATTTGCACATATGAAATGTTTGCTGTAACTCAAGCAAGTTAAACTGAATGAGTGTGTAAGGTGTAATGTCACAGGAGACCATTCAAAAATCTTCAAAATAATAAAACATAATAATAAGTAAAATAATAAACATCATCGCATAAAAATTTTGGAAAGTGATTGGCCCGTATTTCCTGAAGAAATTATTTCTACCTTGAAATTATCACTCTCATCCATAAGGCATTTGGTAGAGTATAGGCAGGGAGGGTTAGAATAATTTGCATATTCAGACCCTGCAAGGCAAGGAATGGCCATTTAGGAGAAGAACTACCAAATAATCACACCCAGAGAGTAATGAGGTTGTCTGAGACTCACCTTGTTGGTGCCACTGTTTCAAATGTAGTCTCCCTGATACAGATTCAGATATTGTTCTCATCGCACAGCCTCTTCTCATTTTCCTGTAGAAAAGGATGTGACTGCCATTTCCAACATAGACTTTATTCTCTCCTTCCCATGGTGTCTGTAGGATGCACTGCAAAGTGTCTGGGTCTGATTGCATTTACTTTAAAATGAAAATCATACCAGACATTAAGAAAAAGGTGAAGAGAGCAGCATGCTTTTATAGCAGAATGCAGGTAGTTTTTGACTGCGTGGCTCCTCTTAGTACTGGCTCCACACGTAAGCAATAGCTTTATGAAGCTCCGTCCCCTGACATGGCCATGGCAGGGGAGCTTCAGAGGAATAGTCAGTCTTGCCGTCTACCCCAGAGCCTCAGAGGATATTTTGTAAGCTGAGCCCAGGTCGTTACGGACCAGGAAGAAAGGACTGAGACACTGAACTTCCCGCTCCAGCCTGTGCAACATGATCATCCCAGGGCTATGTCGGGCTGCAGAGCCGCACCACAGTGTCCTGCTGCTGTTGGAGTTTCTGTAACAAGACCAGAATATTGTTCACTGCCCTGGGATGGAGTCTCTTAGCCAAAAGGAGATCTTGTGATGTTCGAGTTGAATAGCATGGAGGAATTGGAGATTGCTCTGAAACAACGGTATGATCTCTCAAAAAATGCTGTGTGACTCCTGTGGAATGAGAGTTTGCTATTGCTGACAGCTCTTGGAAGTGTTTCTAAGGATTTTTTTTTTCCCCATACGTCTTTACAGTTTTGTCTTTCCTGGGTTCAGCTTCTGCTAGATGAGCTGATCTCAACCAGTACCTGGACCATTTCACTGTTGCTTTGGTCTCATATTCCCATAACTTTTACTTTAAATAATAAATCTAAGTAATCCTATATGAGAGTAATAGTCCTGCAAAGTAACACAGTCACACAAAGAGAAGTTGGAAAGGCATGAGTTTATTTTCTGCCAATGGGAACCGCTGACTGTATTCTCTCTCATGACTTATTATTACAGTACCATCTTTTATAACACATTGGGCATGCTATAAACAGAGATGGGAATATTAAATTGGAGATTATGTGATTTTATCTGTTCAGGCAGTGACTTTAAAGAGATACTGAATGGGTCTAGAATGACAACTAATTGGTGCGTGTCTCCATACATGAGGGATATCTTGGTTAAGGTGCCACATTAACCACAACCTGTCAGGAAAAGATTTTAAAACTTCTAGCAGATTCCCCAGAAATCTACAGAATTTTCTTCATCTGGACAGAAGGATCCTATGGTCTAGAGTACTGAATGCTCCAGGAAAGATCAGAAGAGTGGATCCTTCCATTAACAATCAAACACAGACCACCAATATATTTAATCTGTCATTTCTCTTTTGCCTTGCCCTAAGTTCCTGAGATTTGGGATACCAGCTTCCATGAATGTGTGTAACTGATCCTTTATAATTTTCTCTATAAGTAGGAAAGGATGTTCAGGTCCTAGAGCTGACCACAGAAGCTGGTGCAAATGTCCTGCTCCTGAAGTGGACTTGCTCAACAGACTGAAGGAATTTCATTATTCATGCAGCTGGTAAATCCCTATGTATTTCTGTCTTGCTCCTTATCAAGAATTCATCCTTAGCCTCACCATCTTTCATTCAGAGAACCTCACTTCACAGATAAAGGTGTGTTTGGGGGCTGCACGGATCCTGAATCTTCTCAGCTTATCCCTTTGCATTCCCTTTTCACTTCTCCATTGGCAAAATATCTCTTTCCGCCACGTGAAGAGCCTTGATAGTGCCTTCAAGGATAGAGTGCTTTTCAGTTGTTTGGTACTTGATATGGAGATTTTATTTTCTTTTTATTTGTGCATCCAGTAGAGGTAAGATTAAATTGCAAGAAAGGGCAATATAGCTGCAAGTGAAATGAATGAACCTCAGATATAAAAGCTAAAGTCTTACAGCAACATTGGCCTGACAATTTATTTGCCATTCTGTTTGGTTTGGTTTTTTGTTTTTTTTGGTTTTTTTTTTCTGGAAAGAATTATAGCTTGCAGTAAAGCTATTTGCATCAAGTACATCAACTGGGATTTGGTAGTAAAACTGGAACTGAATCTATTCCCATTAATGTTGTTTAATAAAGACTATTGAATGGTTTAGAAGTAATGAAGTCACATAATACTTAAGGTGTACACTGGGTCACCACTAATAGTTGCTGTGGAAACCTTATTGTTTCTTCTCTTCTACCACAGCAGTACATAATTGTAGTGTGTTTGTTTTTTCAAGGATTATATTCCATAGCACTTTCAAGGAAAAAGAAAAAACTAATGACCTTCACCAAAGGCAGTTTAATTAAAGGAAAGCGAATTCCTCACTTTTCTGCTACAGGTGTCGGAACAGGATTGGGGCTGCATTTCAGATGCCACCACAGGACCACTCCAGCTTTGCTCTGCAGGCACAAGGACATAAAGTTACAGAACCAGGAGCACTGAAATCAAAAGGGCTGAAGTTTCCTGTAAGAGCTGCAGGCCATCTGCTGTTCCAGAAATTAAGCCATCGAGCAGTGATGGCTGTAACAACTTATTTGCACATTGATGGAGGCCTGATCTAAATGGGTTTGCATACAGGGAGGATCCGGACAATGGCAACTTGTTACAGGGAACGTGATAGCACGTGTGCAGCGTGTGGGTACCGATACATGGAAGGAAAACTTCCCCCCCACCCCAGGAGACCATTGATGGCCATGCTCATGACAAAGTGTATTTAAAGTAAATAAACATTGGTCTGCAACTTTATATTTGTTTTACAGTTAGGGTCCAACACTTGCCCTTCCGGGCAACCAGTCTGTCAGCCCTGCTGAGCCCTGCTGCAGGGGTCACAGGCATCTTTCCTGGCACAGAGCTTCTTGTTGGTGAACAGCCAATGCATCAGAATAATCCCTCCTAAGAATGACCACAAGAAAACAACTGAGGGCTTCCAAAGTGGTTGTCAAAGCGTTTTTATCAGAAAGACCATTGGATTAAGACCTGGCTGCAGAGCTTTCTATTCTTGGTACTACAGACTGCCTGGGCAGAAGATGACTAACATTCTCTGTGCTAGACCCTATTTCAGTACAAATCATCTATAATTGTTTTAACGACTTCGTTAATGATTCACAGATATCTTATATGCACTATTTACTCAGCTTTCTTCATTACCCCACGGCCTACAGTGGAGGTGCCGCTGAGGAGAACAATAATAATCAGCACCCACAGGAAAATGAACAGTTTGAGCTGTGCAATTAGAGACCAGTCTCTCCCCTTAAATTCTTAATTAATAGATGTGGGTATTTTAGGTTTTAAAATTGCAGTGACTGTATTTTTACACATTCACCAGGAACTTGCATAAGGAAATGAAGCTTGGAATATAAATATTTGTCTGGAGTGACACACCCAGTTGGTCTGAGAGCTGGGAGTTTCAGAGCTGAGCAGAGAAAGAGGATGGGTGTCATCTGGTCCCAGGTCTACTGGAGGTCTGGTATACTCCAGTTTCCAAACTGGAAAGGTGTCTCTCATATGAATTATAAAAATGAGAAATCCCTGAAGTCTAGCTTGCAATGAGATGTTGTTAATTTGGGCAGAGTGGGAGGAGGTGAGCCTTGCAGGGCTGATCCTGGTCTTGCAGAAGAGTGCGCCCGTGCAGTGCCTGCAGCCCTCAGTGAGGACGAGCCAAGGTGAAGTAAGTGACATGGTCCTGTCAGACACAATACCTTTAAAACAAGGTGGAATAATAAAATGGCTGATGTGAGGTCCCAAGGCAGATACACGGTAAAGAAGCTTGTGTGGATTTGGGACAATTTCTGGAGGATTTGGTTTGCATGAAACCACACAGTCATTTCAGCAGCTTGTGACAGATGTAATCCTGCTCCAGTACGTCCCATGCTCTTTTGGGGGTAAGTTAAATAAGAAGAATTTTACTTTGTGTTTGAGAAAACACCAAGGAACAAACTGATTATAGAAAATCCAGGGAGGGGAATTAGAGCATTCATGGGGTAAGCTCTTTGAAACAAGCACAATGTGTTTTCTATGGGCTTGTACAGAGCACAGCTCAAAGGGTACTGAGCATAATCAAGGCATGTGAGAGGTAGTGCAAGAATATGTCAAACAATAACGTCATTAGATGTGCCGGCATCTGACACATCTACTTTCATAATACTTTGACTCGGTTCCTTTCTGGAAAGGGGTGCCAGCGGGCAACCTTCTTTTACTTGCCATAACTATTGCTGCTACGTTTTTGTCCCTAAGCTTTTGGTTTGGCAACAGAGAAACTGCCTTGATGAAAGAGTCATCAAGGAAATAATTTTTGCTGGATAATTTTTATTTCAATGTCAATCTCTGCTAGATGCACTGTGGAGACAATTTTCTCAGAGTATTTGTTACTACTACGCCTGGGTAAATCTTAACTGGTCAGCATATTTGATTAATACGGTCTACTTCCCTGGCTCAGAAACATTCATGAACTAGCCTGTGTCATTCGCAAAGAGCTTGCCTCACTGTTACCAGACATTTTGGCTGTTCACAACATCCATTTTTTCCTCAGCCATGTGGTACTGATTCTGAAAAGATGACTATCACAGAAGTAGGGACTCAGGTATAAGATGGCTGCACAAAAAGTCTTGTCAATGTGTAAACACTTGTGTGGATGAAATTGTGCCTATTTCCATCCAATGGTCTAATGGGTGAGCAAGCTCACCTTTTCTCTGTGCCTCAGGAGTGGCTAAATCCTATATCCCCCAAATAAAAGGTTGGAAAGCTCCACTCAGCTGTTTTGTTGACCCATTTCCATGCCGAAATTACTGTCAGGATTAGGGTTTCTTTCAAAAAAAGAATTTCTGAAAACTACTTTGTTCAGGATGTACTAAAATATAAGAAGTTAATATAAAGTATTTTAATTTTGACTAATCTTGCTTAAAGGAATTCACTTGTTTTGTACTGCCTAGGATTTTTAAGACTCTGTTCATGACGATTTGTTACATTATTGCTGTGATTTTGCTTGTAAAATGTAAGGAGAGAATTATATAATGTGTCCTCTCTGCATCCAGTGATAGTTTGTATAGAGTTATAATAAGGGTGGAAAAGCTCTTAACACTGTCACCTTTATTGTTCAGCTTTAGCCCAAGACGGTTGGGTTGATGATAGCTTCTAAAATTTAATTTTTAATAATTTCAAATAATGAAAAAGCTCAATTTATTTGAATAAGAAAAGCATTTAATAGGTCTTTCTATGAAAAACAACCTACTTGACTGTAGTCTGGCTCTAGGTATCAGAGGTGTTAAAGAAAAGTTATGTTTAAAAGCAAACGAACAATTTCTGACAGTGCTAGAGAATTGAACCAGTAAAACCAAAAGATAGTAACTCTAGAAGAAACTGTAGGTGAAGTGGTTTTAGATGGGTTTGTTTTAAACCGAAAACTTCACAGCCACTTGTTGATTCTGGTACAAAGAAACCAAATGAGGCTGAAAGAAAATGCCACTGAACACAAGAGAACAAGAGCTAAACCAACACTTGGGCCTGTTTGTTCAGCACTTGAATCTGTGAAGTCAAAACTGAATTAACAGGAGCATTTTCATGTTTAGCTGGAGACTTGTATGGTTTTTCTTATTCCTCCCCTGGGCACCATGCAGCTTTTTCTCATTTTTTTTTTAATTTGTAAAGAAGTGAGCAGCGCTGAACTGTATAAAAGATGCTACCACACCCTCAGTGCCATTTTGCATGGGATGTAAATGAAGCTCTAAAGAAAAGCTTCAGTGTACCACATCCCTCCTGCTGCTGCTTTTCCTCGGATTAATGAGCGAGAGGGAGATGGTGCAAGAAAGGTGGGGCTAAGTGGAGAAAAAGACTGATATAAAAAAACCCCAACACTGGGGATGAAGGACACTTGCCTTTTGTGTTTCAGTCACTGTCACAAAAAGAAGTTCATTCTTCAGGGAAACTGAAGAACTCACTACACCTTTTAAAGAATTTTCTTTTCACTTGCAGAGATGTAGGAGTTGAATCTTGTCCTCACCCGTATGCGTTTGGTGGCAGGCATAAGGGAGGAGCACTGAAAGAGCCTTCATTTCTCTGCATGCAGCATCTTCCGCAGACACCTTCAAGCTTGCATTTTGCACCCTGTATGAATGAGGAAATCTGCAGTAACAGTGGTACAGTCAGCACCACGTTCTCTTCTGAAACTTATTCCCATTCTGATCATTCTTCCCGGTAGTCACTGGTATCTCTTACCACTTTTTTTCTCTACCATCTCTCTTACTGGCTTGTATTCTTGTTGCTACCTTTTAACTGACCACAAAACCACCACCACGAAAAAAAGCCCCCCCCTTGCCTTCCCCCCACACTGGTCACAACAAATCATTTTTACTGCATCAGTTACAGTTCGACTGCTGGTGTGTCCACCCCAGTTGTGAGACTTTGGTGTGTTTATTTCTTTTCAAAGTGTTAGCTCGCCTAAGTTCTGCTACTAGTTAAACAGCAAAACTTCTTCAAGCTGTCTCCTTTACTAGCATATGTATATAATCCTAAGTCTGTCTTCCCTCAGCTTTCCTTTTTCTCTTTTCACACTTAATGTTTGTCAGTGCTCCTCCCTACATTGTGAGGCTTGCAGGGCAGGGAACCTGACTGCTGAAATCTCTGAAGAAAAGTCGTGGCAAAGTGCCATATCACATTGCATGCTGTACATATTAAATACCGTTAAGAATTTGTCCATTCTTCTCAGCTCTTTCACTTCTTTCTCATTTGCTTATGGGCTATGAATTATGTAACCAGTTTAACTGAATTATCATAATACTCCATGTTTTGTGTACACGCTTTTATAAAATAATTCATATTGATGAAGTTCTTTGAGACCCTAAGGTAAAAGATTACAATGATTTCTGAGTTATTACTATCAAATTATTGTTCGCTACGTTTTGTGGAAATACTCTGAGGTCTTAACAGATTTGTTGACAGCAAGAGAGACTTAATTACTTATGACTGTCTTTGTTTTCTGCCCTGAGATAGCAATAGGCTGGAATAAATTCAGAATTGGTCCCTGTGGCTATCACAGCGGCTTGTGGCTTTTCAGCAGGTACTGTCCACATTTGCATATACAATTTCCTTACTAGAAAACCCCTACCTTTATCGAGATGGTTGGGACACTCGGAAAACAAACTTCACAAAGTCCTCCTGGAGTGGTCTGTGATTGTCAACAAATAATCCAGCGTGCATGGGCTAACAGCCTCTTTCTGCATCCCCCTGCACATCCTCTGAGGGACACCAAACCAATGCAAATTTTATTTCCCCCAAACCCAATTTATTTGCAGGTCTTGTGACAATTGTATGCCGTACAAAAGATGGCCAAAACTCCTGACCATCCAAACTGCGCTCCAAAAATCTTCCCTATGGCCACGAGCCCCATTCCTTGGATGCTGAGGGCAGAGGGAAGTTCTTTGCAGAGCAGGACCTCCTACCCAGGTCACCCGCTGTGGGGCTAAGGCAGGGTCCCATGGGCACTCAGCCTGCCCTGTCCTCCTTGCACAAGTGCAGCCAGCTGGCTACGCAGTGCAGCTTGGGACCGGCTGAGGAGTCACCCGTCGGCCACCGCAGCCCTGTAGCCATGTGTAGCTTATGGCACCGCTGGATTCAGTGCTGAGTTTTCCAGGCAAAACCTGCCTGCTTATTTCAGTCTACATTTGGATGACTTTTTTCTTTAGGAAAAAGGCTGTATTGTGACAAGAGAAACTCACCATCAAGAAAATACGTATTTTCTTGTCCTGCACCCCATTATTACTAGATCTGCTATCTTTTTTTTTTACAAGATTTTTCCATGCTACAGCGTATTTAGCACCGTGTGGCAGAGCGGTTGCTGTACTACAGATGCATGCCAGGGATCTGACTTCTTTTTTGGTTCTTTCCATACTGAGGTTATTATCACTGAAAGACTGCATGGCCTGCAGTTGAACCTCACTCTGTTGTGAACATAAGGAGCACTGAGAATTTCAGAGCTATAGGAAGTGAGATAACCACGCAGGGCATTCCCCTTTCCCTGGTGACCACCCTGCTGTTGCTGGTATCCCTCCCACCTCTCAGTGCCCTGCTCCTCTCCACAGTTGCCAGGCACTGGCTGGGAAGGTGTTTGGGCATGTTTTGCTCATGGGGCAAAAATTCCCGTGTTACCACTTGGGTCTCATCTTGGGCTGCAGAGTTCCTCTTCCATAGACTTTTTATTCTGCATCCTTATTTAGATATTTATTTTAATTATTCAATGGCTGTGTCCTATGTGATTCCAGGGAAAGCCTGGCATATCTCAGTTTCACCCATCTATGCCTTATGATTTTGCCTATAGGGGTGAAAAGAGATATTTTACTCAGTGGGTTTTTTTACTGTGAATGGCATCCATCAGAGAATACTTGCTACAGATGCAAAGAGAAGTTGATTTCTTCCCAAGTGAGACACAAAAACCTGTAGATGAAGACAAATGGGGCATCCAACAAGCAGGGAGGGGATGCAGACAAATAGAGCAGTCAGCATACTCTCCATAAGGCCATTACAGTATTTCCTCACTTGCGCATTGTTCTTCTATTTCCCCTCTCTTAGTTGCACTCTCTCGGTTGTTAATGGCTGGTTTAAGCATGCCATAAGTTAATACCTTCCCCATGGAGTACTGTTGCAGAGTAAAAACATGCTGATTACTGTCCTGGCATGGAACAAAAGAGCCTTGAGTCCATCGCTTTGTCTCCAGTGGAGAAGAATGTGAAATATTACAGAGAAAGATATAAACTCTCCGTGTACCTAATTGCACAATGTTGAGGCAAGGGTGAAACATTACTCTTGAACTCAGTATTGGCTTATTAGCTCAAGTGTGAGGAGTAGGGCACGGTTTTACCTGTTTCATCTCATGGTTGTGTAATCATAAGCATTATAGCTAATTGATATTGATGGCTGATTTTAAAACATATTATTCTTCCAGGGTTTCAGCTACAAGTATAAGATTGGAGATGGATTTCTACCCAGATATTTTTTCAGTTATTAAAAATGCTCGGTGCGTGTTATCGATTACTCTTCTAATACAGGCAATGAATGACCTTTTGTTTAAGTCAGTCCCTGATTTGTTGCCATGTCATGTTGGTCTTGAAAAATGTTACTGCTGAAAATGGCTGTTCCTTTTTCTTATTTTTATTTGAAGAAGTAACAAGTTTCTTCCGTTTGGGAAATACCCAGTCATGCATTTACCTGTAGGTGTGTTTCGGAAATAGGAATTAATATTTGATGCAGAATACTTCCTAAAGTTGTTTTTTTTTCTTTACATATGCTTTTGAAATAAAGGTGGTGTTTGCCTCACAGAGTGGCAGAGACAAGTGTAGGTTAGCATAGAAGTAAACATTTGATAAACCAGTTTATTTGTAATACCATGAAATTAATGTAAACAAAAATATTCTCCTAGAAAATATTTTCCTTGGAAATCTGCCAAGATTTATTGAATACATCTGTCTTGACAAAGCACTTCAACCGAGATCAAATAAACCCATACCTTGCAGGGAACAGCTGCAGCTATTTTAAAATGAAGTTAAACAAGCATGAAAAAAAGGGGATGAAAAATAACACCACGGGAAAAGTAATTAGCCTGATACAGTACAACCTGCAGTGATACAGGCCATAAAAAAAGCACGGTCAAATTACAGCAGTGACTCACTGAGGATTTGAATGACTGACCAGGCCACATCTTCGTTATGATTACCCGGTGCACTGCATCCATAGGGATGGAATTCTTGTCCGTTTGCACCAACCGGCCTTTTTTTTTTTTTACTTCCCCCCTTCGGACGACATGCCCCACACCCGGCCTGCATCCACAACAAGGCACAGACACGGACCGCCTGGCAGTACGTCTCCCCTTTCTGTGCTCTACTCGGCCAACCGGCGTTGTGGCATTTCTCCCGGGATCACCGTCCGTGACGCCAGCGGACAAGCCGGGGCTGAGGGAGCACTCTTTTTGCCTCCCGGGGGGTGGGGGTCGCAGTCTCGGCCGGTCCCCAGCACCACGCGCCGTTTTAGGGATGCGCGCCAAGCCACGGGTGCGCGCGCAGCCTCTCCACACACAGGCGCGCTTCCGCCTCTTCCCCGGCACGCGCGGCACCGCCGCCCTTCG
>JAVJGG010000009.1:10769349-10790256 GCA_035590195.1 Aviceda cuculoides | reverse complement strand
GGGTCCCGCGGCCGTTGGTGCCTGAGGGGCCGCCGCCGCCCGCCGGGCTGCGGCGGGCCGCTCCTCCCGGCGACTTCGTGTGCGGGACGATGACGGCAGCACGATATTATGCTTCTTTTAATTACCGGCCAGATGTCTGAGTAGCTTCATAGCGCTCTGCTGACAGCGTTGTTATTCGAGCGCCGTCCCTGCAGGGCATTATTGTTATTATCGTTATTATTATTATTAGAGTGTTTTACTCTTGATCAACTTCCCCGCAAGCATGGGGAGGGTTTCGGCGCTGCGTCCGCCCCCTTTCCGCAGGAGCATCCCGCCACTCCGCGCTTGTAATTTATACTTCAGACAGAAGCAGCGTGCGTTTTCCTAGCATCAAGGTCAGTTTATTGTAACTGCTGAGGAAAATACCATATGGCTCGGGCTGACTTTTCTTAGCGATCTAATTAAGTAGGAGCGTGTGTTGTGCTGGGGTTTGTGTTATGTTTTAGGTGAACGTAAACAAATTAGATCGCAAAATGCCTTAGGGCGCGTGTGTGTCCTTCCTCAAGCATGTTTGCAGGGATGTTAACTGTATCTAGCCATCTATTTTGACAAATGGTGGTTTTTTTGCCTTTTACGTACAGTTTTACTATTTCCTGCATTTCTGAAAATGTGGGTAGCTGTCATGCTGTGGAGCCTGGAGTTTGTTAGAAGAGGCACAGCAAGGATTTTGGCAATAAAGGCTTTTACTTGTTCCTCTGATAACCCTTTTCTGGAAGGCTAGAGAGAGAAAGGAGGGAAAGTTAGTTTAGTTCTCACATTGCCAGACATTTTTCTGACTTTGAGGGACCTGTCATCAAGCTGGGCAGGTTTTTATAGTTGCTTATTAATGGTGATAGCGGTTCTCTGTGAGCTGCTTTGAGACCACTGACTCTGTCCCTACAGTTAAAGTGTCAAACAGTAACATTTGCCATTTACTTCTAGCTTGCGAAAGTGAACAGAGCTGTGTAAAAAGCAGAAAGTGATGTATCTTGTACATAATCCCTCAGGCTACTGCCTTACCCATTGTTACTCAGGTACCAGATTGTATCAGAGCATATTTACTGATGCATTATGCCCAAGCATCCAAAAATGTGCTTGGCGATTCAGTAGCCTTCCCCTGGAATTTGTCAGGTAACTTAGTCTACGATACATACAACCATTACAAACAGGAGAGTATCATTTTCAGCAGCTGTGGTACATTAATTGCCAGTGAGAACTCCCAGAAGTCAATTCCATCCCAGTAGCCTGCACCAGGATGAGAGATACTTAAAAGAGGACTGACCTCTGCGACAGGACTTGCATCTTGGACCTGCTGCTGATTCAAGTGACACAATATTGTCCTTTCAGACAGGTTAATGCTTTTTAACACATTGTCTTCATGTGAATGGTGCTGTCTAGGAGTGATACAAGATCAAGAAAGCTAAGCTAAAACTTTCGTTTATTTTCCTGAGTTGGTTTCCTGCTTCCACCCTAACCTGATGAATACAGCTGAATATGCTACAATCGAATGCTAAACCAGGCTTTTGGATTATATAGGGTGTACCCAAGTGTATGAACACAGTAGAAGTTTTCCTTTCTCACTTAATAGTTGCAGTAAACAGAACACTTGAAGAACTTGTACTTAAACAAAGAAAAAAAAAAATAATTCCTAAACTATGCATGGGTGATGCTGAAGAAAAGCTGTATATACCAAATGCACTATTGTTCATAAACAGTACATTTGTATGAAAATGTGACTCCTTTGTGTTACTGCCAACATTAATATGCCCTATTGTTATCAGACTGGGAACTGGTGTTTGGCAGTGTAAACCACCTTCACTTGCCCTTGGAAAGTTGGACACGTTGAAAGAAACTAGTTGAATATAGTTCCATGAAAACCATAGGGACAATTTTTCTCTTTGAGAAAATCCATTCCT
The DNA here is from genome assembly GCA_035590195.1 of Aviceda cuculoides. NCBI lineage: Eukaryota > Metazoa > Chordata > Aves > Accipitriformes > Accipitridae > Aviceda > Aviceda cuculoides. Next base: position 10,788,322 of record JAVJGG010000009.1, on the reverse strand, counting down.
TTGTTTGAGTGGACTAATCCAGGCTTCCTGTGGAATGCTTTAGTCGCCTTCCTTTTGGATCCTGGTGGGTTCTTTGCTAGATGGGTTCTTAGAGATAATAAAGCCTTCTGGCTTACCTGTGAACCACTGACAGCCAGAAAATGAACCAGCCCCAAGTTTCTTGCATTCAGAGATTTGTAGCAGCTTACTTTCAAAAGAAGCTTATTGGATTTAAGGGAAGAGGAAGATAACTGCTGTATTTGAATGTGCAGTGCAGCACACCGTACTGTTGCTCAAATTACCAAAGAAACTTGGCCTTTATCTACAGCATGAACAGGGAATTTTGTAGAAGGGCTAAATATAGTGTAATTTGATAAGATTGCAAGCCATGGTCTAGTTTTGTGTATCTCTTTGAGATTGGGCAAAGATGCCTATCTCCAAACTTTATGTGAATTTACAGAAACCCGAGAGGAAGATGCCTTATATGTGGCTGGCACACTAGTAAGATCTGTCATTTGTATGGTAAAGACTAGTGATTATGACCTGCTTGCTATTTTAACTTTCAGCTGAAATGCGTTACCCTCTTTTTTTAAAAAAATCTTATAGAAAAATGCCATGGCGCGTTTTTTAAAACTACATTTTCAGAAAATAAATGTCATGTTCAACATTCTATGTCCTGAAGACAAACAAATAAAACACACTATAGTGGAAAGCTGTTTAATAAATCATCTAGCAGCTTTAGCGTAGATGAACAGAGTATAAGAACCATAGTGGCTTGACTGGTCAGAAGCTAATATCAGCATTATTGCAATAATGACAGATTTTTAGATCTTATGGATACTATTCTGGGAATAGGGACACATTAAATTTCCAGGCCAATATGCATTACATTTCAACAGCAGAGCATTTATTTATTTAATTATTAAGAATGTTATACTAACAAAAACATTTATCTTGCAAATTTTTACTGGCCCTTTAGTCCCTTAGCTGGATAAAGGAAATGAGACCCCTTGTTACTTCCTATTACCTATATGCTTCATTTAGGTATTGATCAATTGATGGTCATAAAAGAAAATTTAATATTTTGGTATTTGGTGTTTGGTATTCAGATTATTGCAGTTATTACCATCTACTGGTTGTTTTGAGATATGCTTTAGCATTACCATAGGAAATTAATTTTGCATTCTTCAAGGTGAAGTACACCTCCAAATAAAATATCGCCTATTGAAGTGGAGGAGCTAACTACTGCGAAGATTAATCTTGAAGATGAGACACTTTCGATGGCATAGTCTCAAGTTGACTCATGGTAATCAATTAAGTAGTCTTCCTGAGTTTTGCTGGTGCTGGCTGGCAGGCGGGAAGGGAACTCTAGCCTGTCCTACTGCTGAAGACCCAAGCTCACGTTCTGCTGTGCAGCAGTTCCTAAAACCTTTTCTTTCTGGACTCTTCCTTGCAACGTATGCTGCTTATTGATGGAGAAGAATAAACAGCTAAGTGACTTAATGCAGCCATAGTTTCTGGATCAAGTCTGTTTAAAGAGTGCTGTGGTAATTTACTGTTGAAAATGAGATGTAGTCTCTTGTGATAGCAATCTGAAGTGTAAAGCCTCATTCAAAGGCTATTAAAGTCCATGGCATTCCCACTGGCTTTAATGCATCTTGAAGCCAGGCAACAGCCTGAAATATTTTTTTAATATCTTTTTTTAAAAAAAGATTTAAAAAAAAATTTTTTTAATCTGTTTTTTAATAACAAAACAATCTCATCCACAATGCCCTCTACCTGGCTCTATGCAGGATAATATGTGGCTCTGCTGTTGTAAACCAACTTTCTGTTCTTGGAAAAAGACAGTACATAATCTGTTGTTTTCCTTCTGGAAAGGAAAGAAAGCAAAACATGTTTACAACTCAAGGAGTAAATTTTCTGTTCTGCTCTTATGATGAGTTTTATCTCTTCTGAAACTAATACAAAAAGAGCTTCTTCGCTTATTAGGTGTTACTTCTGATACAAAAGGGCATTTTAATGTGGTTTTCTTCTGTCCCTTTTGGGCTGTATGAACAGGATGTTGTGTCCCAGGGCAATCCAAATAGCAGAGTGCTGGTTTGTGCCATTATCATTAGTTGCTATGACATGAATGTTCAGCATGTGATTTAAGTACTGTTGACATAGATGCACCTAATGCTGTCCTGAAGTGTACCTGGAGTTGCAGAGTGTACCTGTTTTTCGAAGCATTGTTAATCTTGCAAGAGGTCGATTCCTTTCTTCCCCCCTTAAGAGAACCGATCCCTCTGCCCCTCAGTGGTCATCCCCAGGAGTGCTTGGTGTACCTTTCTGGAAGTTATCTCAATGCTTGTGTCTTGCTGTCATAAGTGCTTTGACATTTGTTTGACAGACCATGAGTTGGATTTACATTAAACCATAGTGTGTGAATTGGAACAACAGCAGGGTTTAAAAACAGTTGAAAGAGCTTTGGGGAGGATTCTAAAAGGTATAATCTGGTGATGTTGATTTTTATACCCTCAGTTGGGCTTGATCTAAAAGGTGGTGCCAAAAATTGTCTGTATGTTAAATCACTGCAAGCACAAAAGTCATGGGTTGAGTCCTAAATGAGAAGAAAACAGTTCACCTCTCGAGGAAGATCAGCCTGATTATTCCACCTCATACACTTCTAATGTTTAATGATGAGACTTCAGATTCCTGCTCCAAGGTAGTATCACAGATTAAAAAGAGGAGAATCAATGGATGAAATACTGCGGACTCAGGTTCTACGCTTGATTAAGTGAACTGCACCTCCTCCATAGAAATACATCATCTATGTAGTTGTGGTAGGTGAAGAATACCTTAAGATTGTGCTTTCACTTTGGGGGGAAGTTGGTGTCAATGCTGTATCAAGGTCCAGAGGCCCACTATAATGGATACGGGGAATCTAAAAATTGGGAGAAGCTAATGTAGAGGACTAGAAACAGGAATTTTCTTGGTAAAGCTGATGTTCTTCATGTAGGCTCATCAAAGGAGCATGCTGTTTCAGTGTACTGGTGGCGCTACTTTGATTTTTGGTGTGGGCCCTAATAAAGGGAACTGCTTTAAAAAAAAAAGTTAATGAGGTACAGAGAAGTACTAGCTAGTTCCTAGAGATGGTGGCTTAACTTGATTAAGTTGATCAAATAATAGTTTCTGTGGGACTCAAAAGGTGTCTGTGCTGGCTGGCTGATTTTCTAAACCTGTAAGAGGATGAACTGCTTTGGTTCCCTAGCTTAAACTAGAAGAGCTGTGAGGCTGCTCCATTTTGGATCCAAATATGAGTGAAACAGCAGTCAAAACCTGACAGTGAAGTTGACCTTTGAACTCCAGAAAGTGTCTGACTGTCTTGTGCTTGAATGTAGATGTTCCTTGTTTGCATAAACTTGGGATCCAGAACTTCAGGTTTGTGTTTGTTGGCCAGGGCTCAGGTTATCTCCATGTTGTATAGTGTCAATATAAAAAAAAAAAGTAGCCAAGCTTGGGTCCAAAGCAGAGCCACTCCTAAGCACAGTGTAGAGAAGGTCCCAGTGTCAACAAACTAATCCATTAACTCCCCGACCTGACAGATTAACACAGCTCCTAGTTTGGTTTTCAGAGGCTTTCTGCAGCTCTGGCTTGTTTTCTGCAGTTCTGACTCTATTTTACTCTTGTTTTTTGTCACTTAACAAAGGCTTATCTAAACAATTAAAAGACAACCTGCTTCTGAAACCCTTTTTTCCATGCATGGGGCATAAGTTGTGTGTTAACCAACTACAGCTCATCACTAAGTCTCAGTGAAATGGGACATGTGGCTTTACAAATGTCACTCTTTATTATTGTATCTCTTACAGTTTTTGCTTGCTCTAGCATAAATCAGGGTTAGAAGTACTTTGCAGGTGTCAGAGTGAACGTGGAAGGCACAGTCTTATGAAATTATTTTTTGTTTTGATTTTGTTCATTTACTTGCTAATCTGTAAAATTTAGTAATTTGCAGCGGGCTTTCCTGTCAGTGGTTTGAATTAGCAGTCATTTACTGTATTAAACTTGTTTTCACATCTGGCAGCACTAGAGAATACTGCCTCATTGTGACAACTGCTGTTGGAAGCATATTCCTACTTCTAAAAATAGAATTTCTGTCTCTCTCCTAGTCCTGCAGAAAGATTCTTTCAGTCAGAGGTTAGTTCTTGGATCAAACTTAAGGATATGCTGATGCATGATATTTAGTAAGAGGGATGCAGGATATTAATTAGTGCAACATATGTTGTGGGGGGAAAAAAATCCATTTTATTGTGTAGGATATTTTAAGTATGCCTGTGGTGTGTTTGCATATTGGTTGGATTTTGTATTATGGATGTTTTGGTAGCAGTCAAGCAATCCACTTAACTGTTTACTTTTGTAGTTTGCATGGGTTGATCACAATCTGGCTTTCAAGTTATGATGAGATTCTTAATTTATCGTAACCCTTTTGCCTGTATTATTGAAATGCAAAATTAAATTTATATGCAGATGTAAAATGTGTAGTGCTTCCAGAGCTGTTTGAGGTTTTACAAAAGCTTCACCTTTTCTCTCAGTATTTTCTTCCCCAGATTAAAGGTATGAATAACTCCAATGAGAAGCCTTACCACCACTTTATGCAACAGCGATGCTTTGGCATCTTGAACTTGTAAGAGTTTTCTCAGTAGACCTATATTTTCTTGGTTAGTTTGTTGAATTTTATATGTAGGATGCTCCTCTAGAGCTGTTCTTACAAATAGTGACTGCTGTGGTACTAAGGCAGGCATTTAACTTTAAAACACATACTCCTCACGTGCTGCTCCACAGCTCATATGGTAGCGGACCTTCTGTATCACTCAGTTTCTTCAGGCCATACAAGAAAATGGGATGTTGGCATCTGAAATACGGATCTGTACAGGAATATCCTGAGTTGTGCTCTCTTATATACTCTTTCACAAGGAGGGAGATAAATATTTGAGCCTTCCTAGGCTTAACATGGCACTGAACCTGAGCCTTTTTCTGGGTGCACATATTAGACTGTCACACAGATAAAGTGAGTGCTCCATTCTCTGCCTGCATCTTAAAATGAGATAGAAAGTGCCATCGATTCTTTGAAGGAACAGAGAAGGATTTGCTGTTTCTTTCATCTCCCTTCAATCTGTGTAGCTCATTTGAGGGCCATTGATTGTGAAATTCTGAGACTGACAGGTGTCTTGGGAGAAGGATGTGGCATGTATAGTGAAGCGCAGGTGTGTGAATGTATTTTTTCAGTCCTTGCTCTTGAGCTAATGCCAAGGAGAGAGGAATACAAATGAGCTTTTTGTTTAGTATTTTCTTCATGCTGGCTCAAACTTAGAAAGTACAGTGTGAAGATTGATTTGCCAGGTGTGTTCTGGTTTGGGTTTTGATGGGAAGGTGGGACAGAACTCCATTCAGCGGCTGCTGTTCTCTCTGCAGGGAGCCTGGGTACATAAGCAGTAAGCTCTAAGCCACACTTTGCAAGCTGGGCATCCAAAGGGAAGCCCTTGCAGTGTCACGCTTACAGATTTGCAAATTTCTGATTGTGTTGGGCTCTGTGGGATCAGTTGCATGCCCCAAGTGCACATGCTGGCTTTCTCTCTGACCTGTGCTGATTCACCTTGGGGTTGGTTGACAGTCCGTTACAGTATTGAGCTGCATTTCATGCTTTAGATTCAAGGCACATGGAAAAGAGGCCAATCATCCAAGATACAATTGTGTGTCAGCACGTTACCACTCCAATTTTGTCTTTTTCTCCAAGCTGTCTTCCTCATTTTGGGAAGAGTAACAGTCAGTCTCACACAGTCAGAATACTGTCAGACTCATCATGTCAACCATGCGTTCTTCCATGACAGTTGCTACTAAATAGAGAAAATAGAGCTGAGCATGATTTGCCTAAATTCAGCATAAACAATAGAAGACAAGCCTGAAGTAAAATGAGAGTAACTAGAAAGCCGATGACAGTGAAATACATGCTAACAGTATATGCCAGATGGCCTATGATCTTTAGCAACTGTAGGGTCAAATTCTGGATAAACCTTTCTTCTAGGAGTTCAGTGTTACCGGTGAGAAGATTATTCTGGTCAATGAATTTGGCTTTTATATTGCATTTTGAATTCTCACTGGGGATTTATACTTGTTTATCAGTCCTAGGCCTGATACATAGGTATAAAATAGTCGTGATTTATTATTAAGATTCTCTTTTTAATATGACTTTTTCTTTTAATCTGCCAAAGGTAGATGACAGAAATTAAGTCCTCCAGCATAATCTTTAGTCTTTTCTGTAGAAATGACTTTTTTTTGCTATTTCAATAAAATAGCTTCTATTTTTTAGAAAGGGTTTAATATGCTGTTTTCTGCCTCGGAGAGTGACATCCTTAGGTGAGAGATGCTATTCTTTTTTTAAATAAAATGTGACTTTAGTGGAGCTTTTCTACTTTGCTATTTCATATTAAATACTTAAAATAAGGTAACATATAGGAGCAAGAAGACTGTGAAACTCCTATTTGTTTCCTAAATAGATTAAAATTTAAAACCACACAGTACTAACCTTTGACCTTTAAGATTTACAATTTCCCCCATTATAGTATGTCCTGGCACTCTTCTAGACAAGAAGTACACATGGTTATTGTAATAACTTGCATTAATAAGGAACATTTCTCCCAGAAGGACCGGAATGAACTTCATGGTTCTTTTAAAAACTTGCCGCTTCACACCCCACCCCCCCCTACCTCCAAGTGAAACAAACCTAACTTTGCTCAGGAACTTGCAAGCTGTTCGGTTTTCTAAACAAATCTCACACAAAATTAGTACAAGGCTGAAAGGAAGATAATTTTCTGTTTTGGTTATAGACCAGGAAATAGTGCAGTAAATCTCAATTAAAATCTGTGTGGGTACAAAGAATAACATCCTTTTTGAGATACTTGTCTTGCTTCTCATTTAAAATGTGGCACACTAGATACAAGTCCTCATGTTGAAGTCAGTTAGGCTGCGCTTAACTTTTCATCTGAAGAGGTGGCTTTGTATTTCCGATGAGTATTTTTCCCTCTTGTTATTTTGGGACACTAGTTTATTTCCAGTGAAAAGGGAAGAATATCCAGTGTTGTTTCCTGCAGCTTCTAGACTTTCTTGGGGTTTAAAAAAGATTTAAAAATTTGTGACCAAATTATGCCTTATTTTAGACTTAATGATGTGCTAGCTGTAGTAGAAATTACTTTGGACAGTAATGTTCTTTAAATGTCTTTTGGCTAAAATCTGTTTTGTTCAAGTGTGGTGACATAATTCAAAACACAGGAATCCCCTTTACACTTTAAGACTCAGACCTTATTTTTGTCATCAAATAAATTGTGTGACATTATATAATTTATATGTGATGCATATTTGTGACACATTAAAACATTTAGCCTAATGACCTTGTGCTGGCAATGTGATTACTTCTTTTGGATGTTCAATGAACAAAACTTTTAAAAAATATGAGATGTGGTGAAGGAGCTCTATTGTGGACAAAGCGTTTGTCTTCCTTTTTGGCTTAGAAAGGTGACTATCTTGTATGATTTAAAGGGCAAAATGTTCACCAATAAGATTGCACAAAAGGATATCTTAAGGTACTAAAAGACTTCTGCAGAAGTTGGTCAAATGCCGAACTATAATGACAAGACAGATTGAGCAGTATTATTTAGGTTTGACAGACTGCTGAAGGAAGTAAACATGAGTTGGTTGGTGACAGAATCAAAGATATAATCAGTAGCAGTTTTTTTCTTCTTGATTTTTCTACCTGGAAAATACTAGAAGTGGTAGAGTAGCAGAACAGAGTAGTAAAGCACAGGTGTTTAGTGACTCTAAAGCTGAGAGCATGTGAGGGAAAAGTATTCTATATGAAATATTTCAGTTGCAAATGGCTGGGTTGAAGGAGTTTGCGATACTGGCTCCTCAAGTATCACATTTCATTAATGCACGTGAGCAGCATTTTAAAGCAAAAATGATACTGTGTTGTGGAAACGGGTGAAATCTTGATTCAAAATTTGCTCAGAAATGGAAGGAATTGTAGGATATTCTTGTTCGCAGTGCCGGGGTGTTGGAGGGATCTCTTCCAGATACACACTGTATGGCCCTCTGCCCTGAGCCTTCTCTTCTCTAGGCTGAGCAGTCCTAGTGCTCCCAGCATCTCCTCTTGTGAAAGATGCTCCTGTCCCTTCATCATGTTTGTGGCCCTGAGCTGGACTTGCTCCAGTAAGTCTGTGTCTTTTTTGTACTGGGGAGCCCAGACTGGACAAAGCACTCCAGGTGCAGCCTTGCTAGGGCTGATTTCTTTGCTACAATGTGAAACCAAGATGCCTGTGTCCTATAATACTCAGTATGACCACTTGCATACTTAACTTTATAATGTGGCTTTTTTGTCAAGCAGAGAATCTGTTTTAAATGTTAGTTAGTTCTTAAAAAAAGCTGTTTGTGGGCTTTCTCCCCGCCCTGCTGTAATGCTAATCTTCTGCTGAGACTGCAAGTCCAAACAGCTTATCTATCATATGAGTGACTAGGAAATACACTACTTGCCCTCATTTCTTGTGTGGATGCTCTTGTCCATTTTAAAATTCAGAAGCATTGCTTGCTGTTCTTGAAAAACATTTCATTTGCTCCTTGTTCTGTGGGGGTTTTGTGGTTGTTTTGGTGTTTGTCTTGAAGGTTTGTTTTTTTGTTTTTTTGGGGTTTTTTTAAAGGTTAAATTTAAGAAATGTTTTCAATATAGAAGTTTTAATTAGTTTTTAAAAGACTGTAAGAAGTATTAAGATTAGGGTATTACTTGTACAATACCCAATCACATAGTGTAAGCCTAGGCTTTCCTGTTAGAGTGTGTTAATTTGTTGAGCAATAGTTTATTATTCCTTTTAATGTCTCTGAAAGCTTAAATTTTGCATTCAGTTTGAGATTTAGCAAAGTATTACTCATGAAGGCAAATATCTGAACAGCCTCATGTAAGTTATTTCAATTGAGGCCAGGAGTTATTTCAGCCTGAGAAACTATTTTATTGTCATTTTTTAAAAATGTAACTTGTTACACTTCCTCTAGAGGATTTGCCATTGTGTATTTCCAAAATGCATAATCTGGATCTACAGAAAAAAAGACATTTGAGCATTGTTTATAAATATTTATAAACTGCTATGATACTCCCAGATCAGAGGTGATTTAGTAATGTGATGAAAAATTATTTCCTGTGAAAAAAACCCCACAAGTTCCTTAGAGGTTAATGTAATATTGGAATGCAGACTGAGAGTCTTATAGGTAAATAAACCACACAAAAATCCAAAGTTAAAGTCGCTGGTGATTTTCAAGTATATGTATACTTGAAATTAAGTCTTTGCTGACCCCAGGAGATCAGAGGTAGTGGGGCTGGCCACCAACTCCCAGTTTTAGGGATAAATTTCCCCCTTCTAATACATGCTTGCAATTGGCAGTGGTGGCTGGATCAAAGGGATAATTTTCTTTACTGATCAGCCACAGTTTTTATGTGTGAAAAAAACAGTATTATTTTTGACAAAGTTTCCAAAAACATTTTGATGAAGACCTGAAGGGAGAACTTATTATGACAGTGTTACAGTCATTAACTTGATATTCAAGAACAACTGGGATGGCATCTTTGATCTAGTATCTTCATTGTCTTGTGTCTCAGACAACTGTAGCCCTACCATGGAGGGGTGTCTACTGGCTCCAGCAATTGCTTAGAATAGTTTTATTTCCTTTTAGTTGACGTGTTTCTCCCATAAAGTGTATGGGTGTGAAAAAAGTTAGTTGGAGAAGTCCTGCATACTTCCCTGCGGATGTGGCTTTCCTGTAGTGAAGCCCTTCCATCCTTTTAGAAAGTCAGAGAGGCCCTTTGCACTAAAGTGCTTTGCATGAGAAGAGCTGAACAGGTATCCCAAAGCCTGAAGGGAAGAACGTGTCCCAAGGCACTGCTTGTTCTGTCTTTGAGCTCCAACATGTAAGCGTAACCTCAGTAAACCCTACTTCACCATTTCTTATGCCTGCCAGTGTGCAGTGAGGCTTTGGTACAAGGACTGAGGATGAAGGGTCAGGGGAAAATCTTAACATTCTAGTGAAAGTTTCAGGAAGTTTTATGCGTGTTTGTGGAATGGAAGAAAATCTTGCCAGTTGTTCCTCACTATATTTTAGCCAACCTTTAATCTTAACATACATTCTTTGCCTTGCAAGCAGGATTAGTGAGGACTACGTATAGTCCTCTGTTCTGTGGCAATTTTTTTCTGCAAAAATTGGGGTAATTTTATTTAAAGTACATTTTTATAGCCTTTATTAACTCATTGTTGATGTTCCTGTTCAGCTTCCTTATCAGACCCAAAGAGCCAAGACAGAACATACTGTTCTGTTGTGACCTTTGTTAGCTGTATGGTAAGCATGTGTCTCACTGAAGGGATCTTGTCATCTTGGTTTCACCTAAGCTTCTATCCCATGTGCTTGTTTTTGTTGAAGTGTTGTTTCCTTGAATGAAAAGTGTATTCTGAACTTCATTGATAGCCTAACCAAAATAGAAAAATTAAGCAATACCTTCCTTCCGTGTGTTTTTTTTTTTTCTTGTTTGAAGAACTGTTACCAGGTGATTGGAGGAAGGTAAATATTGTTTAAAAAAACCAAAGCAAAACAACAAAACCCAAACAAAACCCAACCAACCACATCCCCCATCTTCATCGAAGTAGCAAATGAATTGTTATGTTTAGAAAATAAAGGTGACTTCCCCCCCCCTCCATGCTTCTACTTGCTATACTATTTGGAGCACTTAATTTTATGCTATAGCAGTGTTGCTTAGAGGTGTTTTCTTTGAGACAGAACCAGCTTATGTGTTTTACAGTATCTGATTCACTTGACACTCATAATGGATAAAAAGGCAATAATAGTTGCCTCTGCAGTATAATGTAAGAACTTTTGTGCGTTTGTAATTATTATATACACTGCTAGGAGCTCATGACAGAGCTGCAAGAACTGTGTGATGTTTCTGAAGCCATAACTCAGTGTGGAGACGGACCACTTTACAGTTGCCCAAATAATTACATAAATCAAATCACAGAAATTAATACTGAGAGCTGAATTTACTAGAATTCAACAAAATTAATAAAAGTAATGAGAAAATTAATTATCATCAATTTATTCTAATTTATTAATGAAATAAATGGACCAAGCTCTAGTTCAAACTTTATAGTACCTTCAGTTAATACATAATGTTGACTACTACTTTTTCTTTTCCATTGTCATTGACAGAAAGGAGAAATAATGATATCTTGGTGGTAGTGACATCTAAATCTTTCCAGTCACTCTGGGAAATGCATTTGAAATGTCTATGCTTACTTTTTTTTGTATGGTGTTTTAAAATAATTCCTGGTTTCTTAGTTGGTAGTACAAAATATTTTTGAGTGTTACAGGAGAGTATGTTCTCTCTTCATACACAGTCACAGGGACTGCGTTTTGCACACAGTTTTGCAGACTGGTGGCATAAAATCTTAAGAAATGTTTAAACCTGGTTTCACCTGAGTTAAACATGTTTCTTGAGGGGAACACTGAGGTCTTCCATCAATATTATTTAATATTCCAAATAATTTATCTTTTTAATTTCTTTTTAAATTGGGGATGATTGCTTTCAGTGCATGGAACTCTAAAAATAATTCTGAAATGAATTGCTCAAGTTGTGCCAGGGGAGGTTTAGACTGGATGTTAGGAAAAATTTCTTCACTGAAAGGGTTATTGAGTATTGGAACAGGCTGCCCAGGGAAGTAGTTGAGTCGTCATCCCTGGAGGTGTTTAAAAGACATGTAGATGTGGCACTTAGGGGCATGGTTTAGGAGTGGACTTGGCAGTGTTAGGTTTATGATTGGACTCATTAATCTTAAAGGTGTTTTCCAATCTAAATGATCCTGATTTTCTTCCATGACGTTTATGGCAGCAACTTTCTTTTTGTTGGGCAGGTGTGCCTGTGATTTCAACACACTTAGGAAAAATGTCAGTGCTTTCAATTTATTTTGCATTTATTTCTGTTTCTGCTTTCAGATTTTCCTCATAGTTATTCATATCCAGGACAGAGTATATAATGGGGAGAAAGCTGGATCTTTCTGGCTTGACTGATGAAGAAGCAGAGCATGTGCTCCAGGTGGTTCAGCGAGATTTCAGCCTTCGTAAGAAAGAAGAAGAAAGGCTGAGGTAAGAATAAAAACATGATTAAAGTATTGGTGTCTCTGGATTATTACAAACTGGTTTGGGGGGAAACTAGAGAACACAGCTTTTTTTGTGGTGTTCTATGCATTAATAATCAGTCCTATCACAGAGGCAATAAACATCCAAACTCCTCCACATGAATTCAACTATTGAGTAGTAATTAATTTTTCTGTTTAGTCTATCCTGGCCTAAACCACAACAATGGTCTGTAAATCATCTGTGTATGTTGCCTGGGTAGAGGCTAAGTAGTGGCTGACTTTAACGTAAACAGAAGTTTAAGTTAAGAGACTTTTTTTTTTTTTCTTTTGCTGTAGTCAGTTCCTTTTCTTCTGTCCAGAAATTTTGTCTACGTGCAAACATCTAAAGATGAAGAAGTCAAACCCATCTCTTTCTCCCAAAATAATCAATAGAACATGTTTTGCATTGTATTGAGAAGTTAATTTTGCTTTCGGTAGTCTCTGTACAAAATGACTGCAAGCGGAAACAACCCAGAAGAAAACAAATGGAACTTGTTGCAAGGTAAGTTTTTCAGCCCAGGAACGTTGGTATGTGACAAGGGGACTACTGACAGAGACCTGAATTGGTAGATGCAACATTTTTCATGTAGTTTCAACAGTATTTCCTTGAATTATGGTGTCAGATTTTTTTTTTTTATTACCTGCTTTGAACACATATTTATTCTCTAGAATAGTCTGAAGTCTTTATCTATACTTGGCAAGTGTGCATTCTCTTACTGTACTACTAGTATCACATATATCATCTGTTTCTTTATCATTTAGCATCAAGCCGAAGTCAACAGAGCAGGAAGATGACTGAAATAAGCACAAAACTAGGCATGTATATTATGTACCTAGTGGAACTGTGAGGAATTCTGTCTCTGTCAGTTTTCTGTTACTATTTTCTGAAACTACTTGGAACATTAGGAATGAGAAAGAAGACTTGCGGCATAGGCCTATTTCAATTTTGGCATGCTGAGCAACTCGCTTGGGTTGGTAGCGCAAGCTTGCCGCAGGGAGGAAAGACTGGGTGAGGGTGGCACGCAGGTTGGGGTTTTTTTGTTGTTGTTGTTGTTTGGTTTTTTGGTCTGTTTGTTTTGCCATGGGTTGTACTGATTATTTTTGGCAGTCTTTCATGACAAAGCCAAGAGATACTAGAAACAGTTTAAGGAGGATGAGTGTGGAGGCTTTCTCTGTTTTTTTTTATGTGACTGGTTGTATCTTACTGGAGCAAGCATACCACAGTTAACAAGTGCTGGGGCATCTTGCCTGTTCTATACAACCGGTTCCTATAGCGAGAGGAGGAAGAAGAAGGATGTAAGGCATAGTCTCAGAAAATTGACTGGAAGGCCTGGATAGATAAACTTTTTGCTGGTGTTTGTGTTTTACCGTTTGGCTGCTGAAGTTGTCCATGGGACTTGATAATTGAATGATCGCAAGTAGAAAACTGGTGTGAGAAGGGGAGATAGAACACTGGAAAGGTAGGAGAAACACACAGACTCAACCCAGCTTATATACGAGTATGTAAATTTTTTCCTCTTGTGTGTAGTTCATGCCTTTAGCAAGTATTAAAGTATGTTAAAGTGCTGCAAATAATGAGCCATACTGACAAAGTCAAAGTTCTGAAATGTAGGCTGATATTAAATATATGTATTTAAGTAATTTTAATGACCTTAAAGATGGCCAGTGAAGTTCAAAGCTTACTTCTGACTTTTTTTTTCATCAGGCTATTCCATTGTTTTACAAAATGCGGAGTTAAAAGGAAGGATGTAGTAACATGTCTTTTTGTTTTACTATGTAATAGAAAATGTAATCATATAAGAAACTTATGCCTTGCTATAGATCAGATTTTTCAGCCTGGGAGAAAGCAGATTAGTTCATGTGTCTGCTTTGATGTTCTTGGCTCTATTGCATTTGTTTTTAGAAAGTGATCAACTGGCAAAGTCTACAACATCGTTTCATTTTACAGGTATTGTCAAGCTTGGTAATGATTTTTTAAGAGAAAGTACTGGCATATATATTTTATATATTAGACTGCTGTTAATAAAGTCAAAACTAACTTATATCTGAAGGTAGGTTTTTTTTTTTTTTTTTTTCTTGCTGTAATTAGTTCCAGGTAGCAACATTAGTCTTTGGTTGGAACTGTTGAAGCTTTTGCGTGTGATACTTTCTCAAAATAGGGTTTCTGTATAATTCTTCATAGCATAGATAGTTTTATTTTGGGGTGTTTTTCCCCACAAAGATTTAGTAGCTGTTTCACAGATCTCTCTCTGGGATTATTCCCATTGGTAGCAATTATTTCTAAAGATCAAGAACTACTTAAGGGAATATATGACAGATTTCCACTCTATCAGGAGAATAATGAAAGCTAAGAAAACCATGAGTGGTTGATGGCTTCAATTTTGCTTTGCTAGTGGAAGCTGAAGAGTTAAGTAACATACTACAAGACATGAAGTTTTGTCTTAACTCCTAATAAATGTTTTTAAGGTAATAAAGTGAATTGGCAACTGTTTTAGAGCTAACATACCAATGTCTTTTACAATATTTCATTTGTTACATGTTAATTTGTTTTTCCATATTCTGTAAACAAAATGACTTAATGAATGTGGGGAGAAAAGCCATACTGATCATCTGCATTTTCTGCTGCAAAGCTGTTTTGAATCTCTCTGCAGTGAGAATTTTTAGCAGTGGTTCCCTCCTTTAGCATAAAGTTGGGAGAAAGATTTAGTGTTATCAGACAGGCTGCTCTTGTACATTTTGGGGAAAAATCAGTTGGGTAAAACTAGTAAGATAGCAGTAACATGACCATATGCAAATAGTGATTAGTGTGGTTGATTTATTATGCCTTACTCCTTCATATTGGTTCAGTTTCTTTTTTTGCTATGGCTCTCAGCCTGGTATCAGATTAATAATATTTACTGTTCTTTGTTGCTTGTTCACCCATAATCTTTCTATTTCCATTATGTGTTGTTTCTGTTCTTCAGCAGTAGTGCTATGTTTTTATTTACTCCAATGGTAGTGTAATCATCCAAAGTCATTGAGGCTAAAATTATAACACAGTCTTGTAGAAAGGTGGGCTTGGTCTTCTGTGAATCAGTTGAAGTAGGCAAACCAGGCAGAACTGGCATAATTAGGAAGGTGATCGGTTTGGGTTGCTTGGCATGTGTGCTGAGGACTAGGCTGTGGTAGTACAGCCTTGTGTACATCATCACCTCTGCCACAGAAGCTCTGCAGGCTGTCTCTGGGCTACTGGGACACCAATAATCAGCTGGCTTTCTGAGCAAGTTGACTGGACACACTAATTTTTTTTTTTTTTTTTTCATGGACAGATTTATTTTCTTAATCTTGAATTTCAGACGTACCAATTGCTGACATTCTGCAGCTGCATGAAGATTGGACTGTTTTGACAGTTGAACTTTTAATGTTTTGCTGTGTGTAACATTTTCATCATATCTGCAGTTTGTGGATTTTTTTTTTTGTTTGCTTTTTTTCTAAAATTTTTTTTAAAGAAATGGCAGAGGAGAGCTTACAAGAGCCTACAAGGCCAAATGTGTGTTTGTGAGATGGATCTCTACGTAAACAGGCATGTAAAAGTTTGCTGCCTTTTATTTCTTTACGTTTACTGCCTGTGTATTCAGTTTTTCAGACTGTGCAAATGTGCCACTGTTTATTTTCCTCGGCTGTGGGCAAAATCAATTCCCCCTTTGGTTTTGTTTTTATAGTTACCACTGTATTTATAAACATGCTTGTCTATTTGTTTCAGGTCAGGAATGCTGAGAAGTCAGGGTGTTTTAAGTAAGTGAAATTATCATTTTACAAAAAAAAAATTGATGGATCATCTTATTGCAGTGGATGTTCCCAACCTCTTATGTTTTAGACATGTGGACAGGTTAAGAGGTGGCTGTTCTGATACTGAATTTAACGTTCAGAACAACTGCAAAGGAAGTAAAGTTAGAAGGGTGGGGAAGGGGCAGGCATAGAAAGGGTTCAGTGCTGATCAGCTGCCAACAGAGCAGATGCTTTACTTGTCAGCAGCTACTTTACTTTAGGAGGCCATGGCCTAAGCGACTTAAGCCATCTTCCTATAACCATTGACTAACAAAAGCTTCCATCACCATGGTAAATGCTGAATTAGCCATTCGTGTGGTGGTATTCTAGTGATACGCCTTACAAACTTGCGCTGGGCAGGGATGAAAAATGTTTCTTTGCAGGGGCCATGGTTCTCTTTTGTTTAAACCACTGTTCTTAATCCCCTGGGAAAATGTATTTAGAAGGAAAAATTGCTGACCTTCTGGTACCACATGGACATGTAATCATAGATCATTAATCACTTAATAGAGTTATGTGGGGTCACAGGAACAGCACAAGGGAAGTGTTGAGAGTTGACTGTCACCCACAGGCAGAAACATCACCATGTCTTGTCTGATGTGTCTTTTGTAGCTGAGTTGGTGAATATCAGCTTTGCTGTCTTTATGCAGTCGCATTTTCAGTTGTGGTAAAGAGAAACTGCAGTGATTCATGATCAAATCTCCAGCAGTGCCTTATTTGCAGAAAAAATGAGATGTGTGTGTGCTCACTGGAGGGCCCTTTCCACTGTGGTTGTTCTAATTTTCTTTTAGCCAAAGAACTGGTAAGGGACTAGAATAGAGCCTTGTGTAGAAGATGATGAAACATTTTAAACTGAGAGTTACTTTTGCCTGCTTTCTTCTTTCCACTCCTTTTGCGTTGTAGCCCATTGCAGCATGAGAAGACTTGTGAAGAGACTTAAGAAACAAATTCTCATACCCGATGAAACCCAAAATCCTGTTGATGCTTTTTCTTGTCAGACTACAGTAGACTTCAGTGTATTTACAGTATGTGTCATGGGTCTTGTAGTGGATAAATTATTAAACTCCTTCCAAACTCTGTTAATTGAAATATTGTCTGTGTGAGTCATATCAAACTGGCAAAATGCCAAGTCAGACATTTGAGTAGCTATCTGTTGATTCTGCGTATCAGTTCTTGTTCCTCCTTCCTGTGGCAGGCTTGTATCAAGTATCTTAAACAAAACCCAACCAAAAAATGCGTCTGTCTTCCCTTCCCTCCTTGCCTCCAAAAAAAGCCATTTTAAAGCTGTTTTCCTAGTGAGGAAGGAATGGGAGTCTGGTCTCACCTACACAAGCTTCAGAGTTTCAGCAGATGAACTTCTCATAAACACCTTGTTGCTCGAAGTGTTTCCATAAGGTCAGCCTGCCTGCCCTTCACTCTGATGAACAGTGTGGGGAGAGCACAAGTAGCATTCCTATCCATTACTCTGATGGTTTTTGGTTTTGTTTTTTAGCAGATAAGCACTGTTCTGGTTCCGGTGCCTGCTTGTTAACTCCTCAAGGGATCCAGAGAAGGAGGCTGTAACATGCCACTTCATATTCCTGCTTCTGCCCGTGAGCCTTGAGAGTAAGGCTGCAGTATGCTAAGGAGGCTCGCTAGCACTTCTTTATAGGCTGTCCTGAGACACGTATTCTCTCCCTGTGATAAAAGGTTTTAGAGCGGTTCACTACTCCTCTGAGAAAGGCAGTCTTTGTGATTCTCCTATTAACACAGCTGCATGCTTCTCCAGTGCAAGGCTCTGCTGAGCTGTCATAAGTTTAGCACTCATACATCTAAACTTATTTTTGAGTGCAACGAATGATTCATCAGAATCACAGCTGCAACTTAATGTGTTATTTTGCTACTGCTTTGGCTTATAAAACAAATTAAAATACATCTAGGACAGTATAGCTGTTTACTGGAAGTGAGGGTTCATTAACAAGATTAAGAGCAAGACATCTTTATTTATACATTATAACCAATTTTGTTACATAATGTTTCAAGATGCAGAGAAACCTATTTCCTAGCTCACACAGTCTGTCAGGATTAGGAGTTGTCAGTAACCTCATCTGTGTACTAGATGCTTTACACTGTTACTGTGTGGCCCTCTCTCAGCAGCAGTGTTTAATGTTTTAGCAGATACCCCTTAGCCATATTCTCAGGTCAGGGTAAGTTGCTTATCAAAAGATAGTTAGTGACCTGGACGAATTCTGCATGAAAGCCAGATAGCTAATGGTTATTTTTACTGCAGTGTCAGTAAGGATGCACTTTAAAATGCATTTAGAAGCTGATACTTGTCACTAATTTCAAGAAACATTGATCCAAGTGTGCTGCTTGCTGCCAAATAACACTGTTTGGGGTTAGACAAGGAAGTAGGTATCTCACCAATGACACAACATCCCACTTCATGTGCAGTGCAACAGCATTTAGTTTAGTCCTTCTTTCTGTGATTTGCCCGAAACTTCCTGCTCTAACACTGCAGGGTCCTGGTGCAGAGTTAGCACGTAGGTTCTGCTTATAGCAGAGAAAGTGATTGCAGTTGACAAGAGGGTAGGATCTAGTTTATGCTTTAAAAGAGGGAAATCAGAGCACTGCAAAGAACTTTCAGCTGTTTAAGTTACAGGTTTGGGTCCAAATTTTTTCTGCCTGAGTTTTTTCTGCCTGTACTTCCAAAGAGCAGCTTATGCTTAGGTGCCTCTAAAACCAATTCTGTGCATCTTCCTTATGCATGCTTGTGACTATAATGGGAACCCACTATGACTGTTGTCGTGGTTTAACCCCAGCCAGCAACTAAGCACCACACAGCCACTCACTCACTTCCCCTTCCCTCCCCTCAGTGGGATGGGGGAGGAAAATGGGAAAAGAAGTAAAACTCATGGGTTGAGATAAGAACGGTTTAATAGAACAGAAAAGAAGAAACTAATAACGATAAT
>JAVJGG010000009.1:10749785-10769249 GCA_035590195.1 Aviceda cuculoides | reverse complement strand
ACCCCGTTGGCCAGTTTGGGTCAGCTGCCCTGGCTGTGTCCTGTGCCAGCTTCTTGTGCCCCTCCAGCTTTCTCGCTTGCTGTGCTTGAGAAGCTGAAAAGTCCTTGATTTTAGACTAAAAACTACTTAGCAACAACTGAAAACATCAGTGTCATCAACAATCTTCATACTGAACTCAAAACATAGCACTGTACCAGCTACTAGGAAGACAATTAACTCTATCCCAGTTGAAACCAGGACAACTGTCCTTGTTATTTGAATGCCATATAGATGCTAGAGGGAAGGCAAGGATGGAACTTCTCAACAAGTTATTTGGCAAATGCAGGACCTCATTCGCCAAACTGTCATTCTTGAATTTTCTGCCAAGTGTTTTAATACAGGCAATTCCATTTGTGAGTTTTGGCTTTTTAAAAATGTATTTACAAATGCAGTTTCAACTGAGAGGAAATGCTGGTGAACCAAGCATGAAGAAACATGAGAGGTGATGCTTATGAAACTGTTCAAAAAGAAAAAAGCCTAATTTTAAGGAATATTAGAGAAATTTGTATAGAAAGAAATGTCACTAGCTAGCATTTTCGTATTGGTCAGGCCATGGGAGATGTAGCTGAGGTACAGCCCACATACACTGTGCCAAACTTGCATGACCTGTGGAAGCATTGGTGACCATGGTCACCAGACTTACATGACCATTTAAAGGAAGCACTATGATGTTATGGAGATGTTATAAAACTTATTGCAGGCTTTTTTGTGATGATTTGGTCCTCGTCATGGGTTATGGCTAATCAAATTAACAGCCATAGTTTAGCTAAAAGGAGTGAGCGTGCCTAGTGATAATGGATAGCTGTAATGTAAAATGAATATTTAATCTCCAATATCTTGTGTATGAAGGGTCTAAGCTGTTAAACGTGACTTGTAGGAGTAATCTTCTCTCACCTGACTAGCCCTGCAGTGCACTGCAGGGATGTTCTCTTGAGTATGGACTTCTGTCTGTACAATTTACTCACACTGATAATAGTTGCTGAAAATGTTAAATCTTAAGTGCTCTTTTCAGAGAAAGTGCTTCAACTTCTTTTCCAAAGAAACAAGATACAAATCTTGTTAAATATATTACTCTCTGTTAATTTATCAGAAACCTTTTTGTTGAAGCTCGATGTTAGTTCATGGGAAAAATGTACAGGTGTTCATGGGTTGATAGGGAATCTGCTGAGGGAAGAGGTTACCGGGGAAATCGTGTTACAGGTTTTAAGGACAGGGTATTCAAGGCTCTATTTGAATGCCATCAGTTTCTGGATCTTGGCTTGGGCATGAGGATGAACCACATGGACCTCTTGAGTTCTGTCCTCCATTGCCCTGTGAATTCAGAGTTGTTGATTCTGTAGAGGTTAGCTGGATCTGGGTAAACACCACATTGAAAGCTGGGCTCATCTACTATGTGTCTGTTGTCTTTTTACCACCGTACTGGACCAAAATGTGAATATATGAACAGAAAATGATCATTTTCTAGTCTTATGTATACTGCTGGGTGAATAATTAGCCTAAGAGAGAAAAACCAATCATCTAACAGGTAATCACTGAAACATTCAGCCTTTTGGTAAAGATGGAGAGTTTGGACAGCCTCATGGACATTAAATGAAATGGGGTGGTGGAGAGCAGGAGAAAAAATTTTCTTACGAGGTGCTTAGCCTTTCTTTTGAGCAACCAGGGAGTTCATAAGAGAAATGCATGAAATGAATGGGTCAGTGTATGTATTGCACTATCTAAAGTAAAGATTAAATTTTTTTGAAAGGGGAATGATGTGTCTAATTCAGAATCTGATACTTCTGAAGATGAAAACTGAAAGCAATAGTGCCTGCAGAGGTGACTTTCCAGGAACCAGTTTAAGTAGCTGGGAAGAATGTGAAAGAGCACAAGTGTCAGGTCTTGTACAGTTGAATTTCAGGGTCTTGCTCTGGAGGAGAAAGGTCTGGACAAGTTATCTGCACCTTGGAAGCATGGTTTAATTCCAAAGCTGGAAAAAGCAAAATGAATACTGTGCACTGTGACACCTACCTCCTGGATACTCTTAACTTCATGGGCTTGTTTTTATGACATCATTCAGCTGTTACTGTAATGCTTGAAGTCAGTCAGTGATTGCTACACTTACCCAACTGATTAAAAGGCCTGTAGATATGCTGGATGAAACCTATGGCTTTATTGGAGGAGTGTGTTTTTATCCAGCTTAGGTAATTTTACAGGTCAAGATCTTGTACCAATTTACGGTTGTCTTCTACGCCAGCCGAAGTCTACCTTACGTGTTGGTTTCTCTATTCAGGTGTTACTGTAGTAGTATAATTAATAGTACTTTTCCAAGTTGCAGTAAAACACATGAACATTAACAGAATGGCTGCATAATGTAACTTATTCACGGTTTATTCTTCATATTAGACTTTATAGTACAGGGATGCTCTAAATGCATTTCCATACAAAGTTCACTAAGTTGTAAGCAATATGTGCCAAGTCTTACAGTCTTGGAAGAAGTGTTGTATTTAAAATGTGTTTGGTTTTTTTTGTGTTTTTTTTTTTTTTTTTTTTTTAATGCCAGAAGGGAGTGGTTTTACTGTGGTTTGTTTGTATAGCAACATGCTGTAGACCTGTCCTTGGCTGCATCAATCTGGATGGATCTGTCTGAAGCTGTATGGCTTCCTGTCTTAAATATACTCACCTTTGGTTTTCAAGCAAATAAGAGATACTGCTTATCATTATGAAGTTTGTCAATCTGAAATATGACTTGTCATTTAGAGTTGAAATTTGACTTTTTAATACTTTTTTTCAGAAACACAATGCATTATGGCACTTTAAAAGTACATATTTAAGAAACACTAATGTCTGTGAAAGGAAGAGACTTCTGCTTCTACCTGCAAAGCAGTAACCATTCTTAAAAAGTATTATAATATTTCAGAGATACTAGATTTAAGGAAAATAATATTGACTGGAAATTGGATTTGCTGATGTTTTTATTTCAAGTATTGTTGGTGAATCAAGGGACAGTCTTTGCCTTTGCTTGCTTAAAGAATTTCCGTTCTCTATGTTCTTTATAGACAATGAAGTCTCTATGGTCTCTTCTGTGGCTACTTCCTGTGCCATCAGTTGAGAGTAGAACCAAGAACAGCTGTAAGCAGCAGCACAGGAAAGTGGAAGAGGGCTGCCATGAAGTTGAGTTGCCTTTGTGCACTGAAACGAATGTGGAGCTGTCTCCTACTGTCTGTGTTTTTGATTATAAAAAGGTGCATTTTGAATACTTGATAATATTTCTTTTCTGAAGCCTATGAGGAACTGAAAGCGTGTCAGAATCTGTATGGCAAATAAATGTTCAGCTTGTGGAAGGAGTACTTAGAGAAGGTAAGGCCACTGTTATTAGAAGGAGCAAAATGCGTGTTTTGTTCACTGTGCTGAAACTTAGGGAGTGTGTCAGAGGATCTGCCTTGAACTATTGAATCAACAGAGGTGAAAGTGAATCTTAACCAGTTGCTGTGGTGAATTTGTATTCACTTAACACCTCATCCTTCAGGTTCTCTAGAACTCTTAATTGTCATGTGCAGCTTCCTACTTAAAGCTGTGCCAGAGGAATGAGCTGTGCTAAATGAGATACAGTTCTTAGAAATCTGTCCTGAGTCTAGGAACCTGTGTTGTGAGAAGTTTGTGGAAAGATGGATAGTTTGTAAGTTAAGGTTTAATAAAACTTGTGCTGGATTCTTCACCATTCCACTCATTCCAAAATTAACCATTGCAAAGTATAATCTGCTTGCTTTTCAGAAGTGTCACAACATTTAGCTACAGGGGAGCTCAATTTTTAGTGTTTATAAGCATGTTCTGTGTTTATGGTGAGTTCAAAGGACTGCCAGACAACTTTCAGAAGGGAATGGACCTGACTGAGCAGAGATGTGTGTTAGAGATAGCTGATCTTTGTTTCACAAAGGCAAAATTCTCAGCATTTTTCTTTCTAAATGAAATAGGTGAACATTTTCAGCAAAAGGAAAAAGGGGTATGCATGTGTGGGAGAATTCCAGAGATGTCAAAACACTTTGTCAACACTGCCAAAGTGTTGTTTCAGAAATGTCTTTGGAGATACTTTCTAACTGTAACACTTTCTAAAGCTTGTTGGTTGCATATGTGAAATAATATGGATTTGCTTTTGTTACCTTTGTGAAAATAATTTAAAAAAAGAAAGAGTAGTAGTATAAATTAATGTTAACGTTTGCATTTCTAATATTTTAGGCATGCAAAAATTATCAGCTGTATCTCAGCTGCGGGTAGTATGCAAGTTAGTATACCACATAGTATTGCTGTAATGGGTGCTACTTAAATATATCATCCTGCCATATGATAAATGTGAGGCAATTATAATTTGTCCTTGAGAGGTACGGTAAGGAGCTTCGTGTTTGCTTAAGGCGACGAACTAACATATGGGCAATTACTACAGAGTCATACTTTTAACTGTAATTGAACCTGGGGTAAGTTGTTAATCTACTGTTGCCTTTATTTGCAGTTGATGTGTTGTTGGCTCTGTGCCTGAGGTTAGAGCAAGTCTTTGAACTGCACACCAGAGAAGACTCTGTAACAGCCTCTTCCTTTATTTTTGATTGGAATGAATTATAATTGGTCAATATATTTGCTTATGCCTCTCTGTTGCTTTAATCCTTTCATTCTATTTCTAGTTATGACTTAAAGTTCTTCTGAAAGCAGCTGAACTCAAATATACTTTTTTTTTTTTTAATTTTTGCTCTATGATACTTAGTAAAATCTAGAGTGGGTAAAATAATTTTACTATTACTGTTGACTGCTATCCAAACTGCATGAAGGAAAATATATAGATCTCTCTATAATCCTGTTTGCAACAGGATTAGTATCTTAGAGAATCATAGTAAGTCTTCATTAATACAATTCTTCAGTGTATTACAAAGATGCAAATCTAATACAGCCTTATGGCAAATTAGGTGTGGTTCTTGATACAGTTTGGATTATAATTTGGCTAGTAAATATTGGAGGTTATAGGCTGCAAATGGTGTAATGTTTCTGCAGCATTTCCAGCTTGAAACGATATTCTGAATTTATCTTGTTTTTGACAAGCTCATTGAAAATGAAATAATTTGGAAACGGCACAGAACTCAACGTTTGCATCTCAATCAAAAGAACTTCAAATCAAGAAGCAATTAAAAGAGGAGCATGTTGGAGGTGTCAGGGATTTAATCAAGTTTTTCTGCTGCTCAGAAACACTTTGGGTGAGACTTAACAAAGTAGTCTCTAATATCTCTCTTGGCTACTGTAGCATTTGTCAGTGAGAGTGGCTGGTTATGTGCTGCTGGCATCTCCTCCTTTTTCCCCTCAGTTTTTATCAATGCGTGATGGACTTTCCAGTTTTGCTATGAGCATAACACTAGGAGGGTGGGGACCATTGTATCATGATAGAAGACCTGTCATTAGCAGGAGGGCAGTTTGTTAGTATCGCTACAGTGCTCCTATGGTTTTTATATAGTTCTTGAACCTGCAGGAGGTGATGAGTTTCTTGCTTCTGTTTTTACTGTTGTTTGGTTTTTTCCTTTCCTCTCCTTTTAAGAAAATAAAATAAACTTGTGTTTTTCTAGTAGGAATGTTGAAAATATGATTAACTTTAAAGGCTTTGTTGTAACTGCAACTAGGCTGTCAGTCACCCTGGAGGTAATCATGTGGCCATCTTCCATTACCTCAGTCACATAAAAGAATGAACCTGTCTTCAATTGATGTCGCGTCAGTTGATGGCAAGATGTCACCTGTGATTCTGTCTTTTGAAAACTTTATTTTAATGGATTGTGGACTAATACAAAAATGGTGAAATACTTGTATGATGGGTATGGAATATATGTTGTTAGATAGGAGACTGTAATCTAAACATACTTGTCACTGCTAAAGTAATCTGTTCCATGGCATAAGATACTGTTTGAAGTTTCTATATGCCTCATAAATATTGCCTGTTGATTTATCGCTGTTATATTATTACAGATGGCCACATTTAGTGTGTAAGAGTGGAATGTGAATTTGTGTTTCACGTATAGGTAATTGGTCATCTAGAAAAAGAAAAATTTAATTTTATTGTAAATTAATTAAAATTACTGTGAATTTGTCATTTTTCCCTTTCATATTTTACACATTTTGGTTCTTGAGGACAGTTCTTTAATGCTGACATAAAACCTAGTTAACCAGTGTAATCTGTGAACTGACAGTTTTGTTCTATGGTAGGTAGTGAATCTTTGTAAAATTGAATGGCTTTAAGTTCAAAAAGGCCCTCTTAAGCAGTTCAAGTATCAGTCCAGGACTGGTGAATTGTTTGTGTCTCAGTAGGCAAAGTACAGTAGCCCGATCATTGTTTTTGTCTCCACCATCTGGACTTCCATTTATTTTTCCCTGCAAACTTTGATTTATTATCAGATGAAGTTATATATAATACTAATAGTATATTGGTATATTATAGCATATTATAATATACTAATAATATATAATAGAATAGTAATCAGCACCACCATACTGGCAAAGTGTGCTTTCGGAGTGCCAGAGCAGGTGAGAAACTAGAGGAAGACAGCATTGGGAATAAGAGGTTTATAACAAGTCAAACATACCTTCGTGTTTGCTATTAATGCAGGATAGACTTGTAGCTCTCCAAAGATGCAAAGTTGAGATTTGAACAACTAACTTAGAACCTCTAAGTGGCCCAGTTTCAGAGAGGCTGGACACTTTAGATTGAATTAACATTTGTATGTGTGGAATAGTGTAAAACACTGAGTCTTTTGGATGGCAGTTCTGTCAGCTAGCTGTAACAGAGGTTTTCCTGGCTTAGATTACATCAGCTGTCTGTAAGTAACTGCTGGAAGGTGTTTTTAATGTTTTGTAGTGGGTCTAAGGAGGAATAGCCTTTAAATTCTTTACATTTGCCAAACTCTTAATTTAGTTCTGGGCTGGTATTTTTATCTTGTTGCATTATGAATAAAAATGACAATAGAAAATAAGTATTAATAGCACAAGAGGGAATAATTTTCCTTTATAATCAAACAAAATCCACTGCGGGGAGGGAGTGAGTGAGCAGCTGTGTGGTGCTTAGTTGCTGGCTGGCGTTAAACCATGACGTATGCAAACAGTCCTGGCCAAACAACACCTACTTTGAATAAATTAGCAAAGAGAATAATATTGCAAAAAGAGAATGTGACTGTCTGATGTCATCCCTTTGAGCAGAAATTATGATCTTAAATATATATATTTATCTTGGTATTGCAGGCATTGCTGCTTTAGCATCAATTATTAACATTAGCATTAGTTACCATTAATGTGATGAGTAAATCAGCAGTACATAATTGTAGCGTATGTGAACAGACAGGCATTTTGGAAACAGTTATTATGCTTTTTTCATTCAGTGAAAAAATCTTCTAATACTGATGTTTGCTGTTTGCTGCAGAAGAGTAATCTTGGAAATTTGGCAGAGCATTTCAGGCATATCTTTGATGTGTCCACATTTAACTTGCTTAGTGCGGTGGTATTTTCCTCTCATTAGTTTGCTTCAGCATTTTACAACACTTCAGTGGTTACTGGGGTTATTGGGAAAAGAGGGGGAAGAAGAAAGGATATCGCAGAAGTCAGTGTTATCTGGTGAAATCAAAGGCTGATGTTCCCTTTATGCTGCTTATGTTCTCATGATTTGACTGCCTTGAGTATGGTTTATGAATCTAGCTTATTTAGCTTTGCATGGATAAAACTCCTCTCCAGTGTTACAGATTTCTTTCTTCCCTCACAAACAAATGCTTTTGTTTTAGGTAACAGCAGTTAGCATGGAGACTTAGCTTCTGTCTTTCTGAACGGTAAAAACCAAACAGTGAGCCACTACAACTCCAAGATACGTATGTATTTAAGTCTTTGCATTTTGGAATCTGGTCCTGTCTCCCACCTAACATTGTAGGTACCTAATGTAGCAAAACTTGAGACCGAAACAGCTTGCTGTAGAGATGCTAATGGATATTAGCTTTCATGAAGCAGTCAGAAATGGGGTGACAGAAATCATAAACACTGTATCTTTTTTTTACGCTGCCAATCTTGGGAAAACAAACATCCTCCAGACGAGGATCCAGATCTAATCACAGATATTTGTGATTAGAAAATATGTTATGGGTTAGGAGCAGGTATATTTGAACGTTGTCGTGTTCTGAGTAAAACATCACCAGATATGTTATGTTTGACTATGTTAAACCAACTTATGACTTTCGTATTTGGAAATGCAGAAGAAAAGCTTGAGGATAGGAAGAGCTTCCCAGACCTCTCTCTCTGTTTGAGCAATTTACTTCAGGGACAGATAAATTCAGGTCCTTTATTGCTGGTGAAGAGCCTGGTCTTCCCTGAAAACACATGGAATTTGATGAAGGGGCTGAGTAAATAATACTTTTAGTTTCTTTACATTTCTTAATAGTTGGCCAGTAGAGCTACTTAGGCATAGATCAAAAGCTATATAGCAATCTGGAAAGCTGTTTATGAAGGGTCCATGCCATTTACACTGTTTCTAATGAGTTGTACTGACTTACCTGAGGTAACTGTCCAGTAGCAGTAGAGCACAGCCTTTTTCTGTTAACAGCAAACCTTTGGCTGCCTAATAGACATTACAGATTCATTTCCACCATTAATTCAATTTAAAATATTCTCTGTAGCAGAGATAAAAAGATAACTTAGAAAGCTGGGTTAAAAACAAATAAGCCTGAAACACAGGATCATACTGTGATGATTTGCCAATTAGCTTTCATCGTGTACAGTCATGTAGATTTTTCTCAAAAACAAGGTATTGTGGCACTTTATGAAATGTTTTAGAAGACTTTGATTTTAGGGGACTTACTTCTCTAGAGAAAATTTCAGAGGAAGCTGTTTATGTGTGAGTGCTGGATAGCTCTATTTACTGATACACGATACATGTTGTAAGAGTTGTCTTCTCTCTTTTTGAACTCCTCATTTGTTTCCAAGTATTTCACTGCTTTGCAAAGCTTTAAATTATGCTAAACATTTATTTTCCTACCTGGCTTGTGAGCTATTATTTACTGACTCATTTGGTTTGATCACACATGATGTTCTTCCTAGAAAAATATTTAAGATTGGCTTTAATGGATAAGCAAATGTTTAGAAGATTGCCCATATTGTCACAGTTTTGGAGTTTGAGACAATAAATCTATTTCTATGGCCATAATAAACCACGCAGTTGTGTTTATTACAGAACCTTTGTTATTGATGTCAGAAAAGGCAATGAAAAGATTATTTTTAAACAAAGGTCGTGCTTAGGCCTGATGATTAAAAAGCTGAAGTTGTTTCCTGGCAGGAATCACTTGGCAGGGTGTCCATTTGCCCTCCATGTTTTGTGAAATCTGGTGGAATTACCCCAGATAACTGACTGGAAGGGGATCCTTGCACAGTGGCCCTCTGTGAGGGAATTTGTACAATGAGCAGCTGCTATTAAAAGCAGAAAAGCCTGGTGTTTCCTGAGGACCAGAACCCATCTGCCATTGGCATTGTAGGGATCTTGGCTGTTGGTGTAGAGCACCATGGCTGTAGAAACTTTCTCCTTGTGCTGGGAATGTCTCATCTGGCACTAGGCTTGTGTCATGGTACTCTTAGTATCCCGCCTCTTCCTTGGCTCATGAAGCATGTGGTAGTGGGAGAAAAACTGCACTCACCTCACTGTAATGAGTGTCTGTGTATCTGCATAGATAATATGAGATGGGGTCTTCGCTCTTCTGTGTGATGCCAGAATAGACTCCCAAATCTCTGTCCTACCTTGGGGAAGAGAGGGAGGTGGCTTCACCGCCTTTGACTGCAATTTTAGCAAAGTGCAGCAGGTATGATTGTGTTTGGCTGAATGAGATCCTTTAATGTACACCTAGTTCAAAAAGCTTAAATGTAAAAGTGCTTATTTGAAGTCCCATATTTACTGTTTCTTGGTGTTCTCTTATGAAATGCATTCTCTATCCCCTTAATACTTACTCTGCAAACTTGACCGCTGCTGCAGAAGTTGAGCTGAGTTCTTTCAATTTCAAGCCTTACTGCCCTTTTAAAGTCCCTGCAGCATTGGTGAGATGGGAATTATTGCTTGTGCAGCCTTTTCATCACTAGTAAGGTTGCATGATTGTGAGTAATTAGATTTTTTTCAAAATATTGCACAAGAAGTAATAAAACCATATGTGTTTCAATTTAGCAGTGTTGTGTCTTCAGGGCTTCTGAGGAATAAGAAGTTATATACTGATTTTCATCAAACAAGTATGACTGTGAATTCTCACTGGGAGAGAGTCTGCAGCTTAAAAAATAGAGGAGAGTTGTGTTTCAGTTCAGGTTAATGTTTCTGAAACCGTCATCTGACAAACCCACCCCTGAGGTACTAACAATTCAAAAGTTAAAATTTTAGGCATACTGAGCCTTTTATTTAAGCCCTGTTACTTACAATTGCCTTAATGTTTTTAGTTTCCATGGGTTAGTTGCAAATGAAATACCATTGCTGTGTCTGTTAACTAAATGAACCTTTCGTATGAAAGGCTTTAGCTTTCATTACAGATCTAGATCTTTAATAGTTAGAGAATTGGAATTACAGCTGTTTGTCTTTTGCCCATCCATTTACAATTGTCACTTGAATGTTAATGATGAAGAATTAAATCGTCCCTTGAAAGGCAGATTTTAGTTGATTTCAAATATGCATGTAGTGGACAATAGCCATATTTCCCCTACTTTAGCTGATTTCCGCTAGCATTTATGGGTAATCTGTCACTAGCTTTTGTTGCAAAAGGTGAATTTGTTATTAAAATGGTAACAGTGAAGTAGGCTTTGAAGGACTTTTGCACAAGGCAAACATTAGCAGGCAGAAACAAACAAACACAAAATACAAGACCCATATGACATTGCAGATTGTACTGTAAATACTTTCAATGGGTTTTTTGAATTATTTCTGGACTCATCACAAGGATTTGGTAAGCCAATACGTAAAATTTAGCTTTTGTTTTTCATGGTGTTTTTTTTTTTTTTCTGAACACTGATTTATACTGTGATTGCTATTACTTGCAATCCATAATAAAATATTTGTCTATACATCGTGCAGTAAATTGCTGTAGAGAAAGTCACAAGTGGTGACTTACAGTTGAAAGTATCTCAGAGTTCATATTCTGTAGCAATTTCTCATTTGATCATATAATACATCTTTACTGTTTGATTAAATTTAGGCTATAAAAAATTAATTATCCTATATTTGGGTTTGTGAAGTAGCAAGAGGAGGATGAAGTGTAAGGTTTTTTTCCCCTCTTTTTCCTACTTTTGTAGACCAAAGGAGAATGTGTTCCTCCTTCCTTTTTCTCCTCCATCTTTCCCTGGTATGTAAGGATGATACTACTGTATTCTCCTTTGTTTCATGCTTTGGGCAAATGTAATGTTTGTATCTCCAGTCCACTATACCTCTTTGCTAAAAAATTTGACAACAAACTTCTTTGTTATTTACTTACCAAACATAGCAATGCAGTATAGTCATTGTATTGGCACCTGACATTGAGGCAGTTGTTCAACATTCTGTGTAGCTGTTGTCCCCTGGTAAATATATTTATAAGGGTACTTACCTATCTAGGGGATAATACTGTAAAAGCTTTATTGCTTTTCTAAAGGGAACTTTAGATGGCTGAAGTCTTAATCCTCACCAGCAAATAAATGTTTGAATAAGTTTATCTGCTTATATAAAAGAAATTGTTTAAAACTCAGTAGATAGTAGCTAAAATCCCCTCACTGCTTTGGCAGGTGACAGGCATCCACTTGAATGTTCTTGAAGCATTGCTGTGGCCAGCTTGACAGAGGAGAGGGACCAACCTCTTAGGCCAAGACAGCATTTCAGGAACAAATCAAAGCTCCATTCATTCAATTGCATCTTCCTGTACTTCTTGCCAGCTGGTCTGCTATCATTTCATTAACTCTGAACTGAAGAGAGTGGAAGATCATAGATGATTTGGGTAATAATAATGAAGAGAAGGGAGAGCCTGCCTGCCTCCCACCTGTCTCTGCCTCGTGGTGGGAGGTTGAGAACACTTGTAAAAGAGAGGCCTTTCTTGCATTGACTGCCAGATGCTCTGACCTCCCTCCAAAGCTTTTCTTTTTCCCTACAGACCAACGCATGAGCTGCATTGGCTGCAAGATGTGGCTTTATAATATTTAAGCCTGTCAGCATGCTTTTGTTTGTACTTCTTGCTTAGGGAATACCTGCACTGAGCAGTAAAGCTATTAGAGGTTGCAGTCAGTAAGGCCATGCAGTAGTACCAGGTCCTACCAAGCTGACCTACAGTCTCATGGCTGAAAGGGGCATATCTGTCCCTGCAGGGCTTATTAGCTCCCAGGCAGTACAAACAGGTCCAGATTGTTTCTGGAGTCAAGCAGATCTGTTGTGTGTCTTACTGTGCTCCAGCGTAGATGCAACCCTAACAAAAACCTGCAAAGTGCTTACAAAAAAGGGCCTTGCAACAGGCAACCAATTGCTTTTCTGTAAATTATGTTTCACTGTAATTGTATGTAAGGGAGAAGTTAAATCACTCAGTATTGTCAACCCAGGTATTAAAAATACAACCTACCTTCCAATAAAATAATTTCTCAAAGACCTCTGATTGAAATGATAGATGCAAAATTCCTTTTATTTGCTTTCTGGAAGGCAAGAGCTATTGATTTTCCTTTTTAAGTCCTAGAATAGCATTTTCTACTGTGTGTGTAAAAAAACCAAACCAAAACCACAACCCAAACCCCTGTTATCTGTCCCTTGGAGTATTTGGAGCTGTACATTATTGGACTTGGCTTCAGGCAAGTAGGACTTTGCTATTTAGGACTCTTTCTGTAACGTTTCAGAAACACTTGGGGAAAATAAAGAATATAATGTAAGTTTCCCATTTTGTATTTGTCTCATCTTGTTCTTGTAGAACTTGAAGTGTGTCACAGTTTTTTTAAATAATCTATTCCTGATCTAATAAGAGTGAACTCAACTCTTCTGAATGTAAACACTAAAACATGGTTGATTTTTTTAGAAATATTTATTATTGTAAGCAGTATATGAAGACTTATGTTGATTGCTTTAATATAATTAACTTTATGACAGCTGTAAGTTACTCATTCAGCTGCAAGGACAGACCTTTACAGCATATCAGGAAAGTCTTTTAATTTGGTGAACTTAACAGAACTGAAGTAGTGCAGTGATAAATTGATTCCAATATATTAAGCTGCCAAGTGTGTTACAGTGGCCCTTTTTTGAAATGTGAGTCACGCATACCTGGCAGGGATAAATGCAAGATCTTTCAGCATTATTTAAGTTCTATAAAATCCTCTGTAATGGATTGAATAGTACTTGAGGGACTGCAGGTGACAGAGGCATTGGTCAGAAGGAGTTCAGAAAGGTTTCTTTGTTTGGTGGGAAATAAGCTTAATCTGAGTTGAGCGTGCTGTTGTTTTCCCCATTCCCCACAACTGGTTTTTAAACTGGATTTCTGATAGTGCCTGTTCCTCTAAAAAGTGTTCTGCAAGAGTTTTGTAGTTACTGGAATACAATATTTCACAGGACAAATGCAAACTTCATGCTTAGTGCGGTTGCTTTTATTTCCATGGAACTTTTCTGATTGCTATTGCAGCAGCGCAGCTTTGTCCTCATCTCTCTCAGCAGATCTCACTGCAAAGTTCTTCTGAAAAGTCATGTTCACACTGTGTGTTTAATTTTACCTTTTTCTGATTAATCTGTGTGTACTGTTGGTCTGTCTCCCCACCGCTTACTCGCAGGCTTCCAGCTTTTCTTTCCTGTACCTTTTGGCATGAGTCAAGGAGTAGAAGAGGGTTGAACCTGCCCAGGGGCTAGGTGTACTTCTCTCAATATAGCTGAAGGGCAGCTCTACTAACAGTGGAAATAATGTTGCATTTCATCTGAAGTTGGCTGTGCTATTAGCTTCCATGTTTCTTGCACCAATCCAGAACTGGTTTTAACTTTGCTCTGCTTCAGGGGAGTGTGGGGCAGAGGAACTAGTCTGCTTTTGTGGGTCTTTGATCCTGCTCTGAAACTGGCAGCCCTATCTGGTTCTGAACTATGCTGCTTCTTGGAGGTCTCCCATCTCATTACTGACCCTTCATACAGGAATTTGAAACCAGACAGGATTGCCGTAGATAAGAGGAGAAGCTGGGAGCAGTTTAAGCACCCTGGGAAGTAAAGCTGATCCTTTTCTAATAGACTTGCAAGTTTAGCTGAGCACATACTCAACCTGAGGAGACCAACATTGGTTCTATGGGTACAAAGACTGTAACTGGGCAGAGACCTTTACTTAGCAAGGTATTAGCTGGGTGCAGTGACCTCTGGGCTCCAGCCTCAGCCTTCCCGAGAGTGTTTTGGGTTTTTGGGTTTTTTTAGCTTCATGAATTTGAGTTAGAATTTGGCATTTCTTGAAATAAGCTTGTGTATCTGGTTTAACAGGGGTTTGGTTTTGCTCTTTGTAGTATTAATAAAAGCCAAAGGTTTAATCTTGAAGACACAAGCTCTCTGGAACCGTGCACCCATGGAGATTTGTCAGCTTTAATCCTGTATGCGACCTTCTCAGCAGAGGATAAGAGAATTATTGTTGCTGCCTTGGCTGGTGCTGTTTACACATTGTAACAATGGGTCCAGTGACGTAAACTTGAAGCTTTCCTTTTTTATGTATTAAAGAATTATGTCAATAAGCTATCAGCTCTATTTTTATTTTAATGAAATAATATATAAACAAGTATTCTCTGTTTGCATTGCTACCCTCCAAATTAAGGATATTCAGTTAAGAAAATAAATAAATAAATGTTGGAGTGGAGGCCTCTCTGTTTCTGGCAGAAGAGAGAGCTTGTCAAGCCAGAGCAGTTTCTTTGAGATAATGGGGAAAGAAGAACAAATAAGTTTTCCTGTGTTAGACTGTGCTAGAGAAAACAAGGCAAGTCAGATTATTGTTGCATACAGATTTATCCCTCTGAACATCCTGTGTGTCTAACTTTGACATACTTAATATTGGTGCTAACAGCTAGAAGAGTTGGGACAAAAATGTTGGGGTAATAATGATACCAAGGTGTAAAGGTTTTTTTGTGGGGTTTTGGTGAGGGGTATGGGGAGGAGGTAAGACCAACTTTGAACTGAATATCGTTTTATGATGTCTATTTTGCTACCCTATTCAGTTCCATTTTATTTTGCTATCATGATGACTTCTTGCATTATCTCATTTAAATTTTTCACTTTTAAGCTTTCCTTCATCAACATCCTGTCTTGTTTTCTAAATTATGAAAATGCTAAAACAAGACAGTCTTAGAATCATATCCTTTACAGTGTGTTATAAAAATCTATAATTCTAAGACACTGTGTCTTTTGGGGAGCATTTTTATGTATAGATATTTCTGATCTGAATGAGACTTTTCATCAGACTTTTCACAGCTGGAGTTGGTCATTGCATTGAACTGGTACTTTACCATCTATTAATTGTGGCGTTAATTTCAAAAAGGAAGTGGGTACGTGCATATAAAGAAAATAGATTCAAGCTTCATGTTATTTATGCTTCTGTTTAGTGTGTTGTTTTATTACCTTTTTCATCTCATTACTAAGAATTTAAGTTAGCTGCTGGCACATACCCAAAGGTTCACTCCCAACTGGTTTCCAGCATTGCTTGCTCCAAAATATTGATAAAATCTTAATGTTTCCAGAGGTGCCTTATCTTCTATGTTTGACAGCCTTCACCCTCAGCTAATAGCTTTCAAGTGCCATGTTCTCCAGGCTTGACATGTAGCACTTAACTGATGCCTATGAACCTGAAGGATCCAGATCCTGCTTTCAGAACACATATATTACAAGTGACAGGTTGTCCATAAGTATATATGTTGTTCCTTTAAAATCTGCTTGGGACAGGTTCTTGGTAAAGCTGCTGGCCTTGGTATGAGTACCTCTATAAAACATAATTAGAATCCAGCACTGGAATGGCAGCTGTTGCTGGAAAATAGATGGAGGATGTGAGTTTTGGATTTTCTTCATAGTCTTCCAATAATTTTTTTTTATTTTTTTTTTTTTTTAATGTTTGGGAAATGCTTTAGAGCGTGGTAAAGACTGTCAAAATAATTTGTAATCTTGCTAGTAAACTGAAGTGGGTGCTGCAGTAATTCACAGCAGGCAGAGGTGCAGCAATTTATTTGATGGGCATTTAACCTTCTACACACCCACTAGCACTATTATCTGACCTTTTTTAAAACTTCAGTGTCGTCACATGAAGGCCACAGGAATAATGAATGTTTTGCTTGCCTGGGTTTCCTCAAACTTTTTTTGTCAGGTTGTGAAGCCCCTTGTGAAGATGCAACAACAGCCCATTTTGTGGTATAGTTCCCAAGGCAGTTGCTTTGGGCGTAGCTGCCAGCCACCTGTGCGCTGAGTGGGTTTCATTTCCCATTGTTGTAAAGTATCAAACCTCTTACCTTCATGGTTGTGGATAAATCGGTTTTTAGATCTCAAGTCAAGCCTAATTGTGTGTTCCCTCTGATCTCTCTGTCTCATTTCACAGCATCTTTGGTCTCTTGCTTATGTGGTAGGACTACCCAGGTGAAGGTCCATTTGAGTAGAGTGTCCCGCAGAAACCTTTTTCCCTTGTGTGTTGGACTAGCTGGGGCAATAATGGCCACACCACTCCCAGCGTGTGAAGAGTAGCTCTAGCAGCAGAAGCACATCATGGTGATTTGTACTCCTTCTTAGCAAGGCTGGCTATGCAAGAATAAGTTATCTTGTTCGGCCTTTTGTTAATATATGAGAGAATGGATATCTTTCTGATTGAAAGTATCAGGAAGAAGATCTGTTGAGTAAGAATGTGCCTTTTTTTTCCTCCCCCTAGATGTAATTTTGCAGTGTGCAACTGTTCTTTTGGTCTGTCTGAAGCTGGCATGTATTATTCATAAAGGCTAGATTGGTTTTAATAAAGATAATTCTCTTCATATAATGTAGAAATAATGTAGAAAAAATACTCATTTATTAGGTTCAGGTTCTTCATGTTCCTGGGGCACTGGTCATGAACAATAACTCTGATATTGTAGGTTTTCTCTTTGTGTTGGGTTAAATGGTTTGGATTTTTTTATTTTATTTTATTTTTTTAACTAGAGCCCTTCTGTAATAAAAAATGGCTTTTGTCCTTTCTCCTTCTGTATGTTGGCAAACATCCAGAAAGGTACATGAAGGCAGCATAAGGTGGCTAGCCAGCTTGAGAGGTCCAGGTATCTTAGGGCCTTTTGGGAGACCATTAGTTCAGGTTCAAAGTACCTTTTTAAACTAATGAGTGTTGGGAATGCTTCACTTGTAAGCAAAGCTGCTGTCTTGGTGGCTGTATACATATATTGCTCTGCCTTAGTTGAGTTCCATCAGGCTTCTGATAGCAATGGCTTCTGGTAGCAAAGGCTTCTGACAACAGCATGGAAAACAAGGAAAGCTTCATACTGGAAGTATCTGACTCAGGAGTCAAAAATACCCCGAAGGTCATCAAGGCTGTATATCAGTGGGAGATCTCAAGAGCGTCTTGAAGCTGTAGCATGAGATAATTTAATTAGAAGCTGACACATAATGTAGAATTAATTTGTGACACATTCTGTATTAACTCATGTATTTCCTGACACTTGTCTAACTGTGCAAGCGTGACACCCTGTAATGCTACTTTTTTCAATGAAGTTCTAATTTGTTTTTAATTGGAAGTAAAAATAAATTTCATTGTTGGGAAGAATTTTCTCATCATCATATTGTCCATGCATTATGCTCAGTAAATGAAGCCAGGGATGCTACCTAGTCCTGTCTCATTAAGAGATTGATTCAGAGAAGTACTAAGTGTCCCTAGCTCTAATTCTCTCACTAAGAGTTGAAAGCACCCAGTGCCTGCACAGCAGATGAAGTGTATGACACCAACTCAGTGAAGAGAGGGATCCTGTAATGCTGTCTTTGTTCAGGAGGGGTGCAAAACTGTAAGAGTTGCATATAATCTGTGGTTTCAGAAATGTTTATGTTTTTTTCCCCCCAAACTCTTGGCCGTTATAATCAAAGAGCACTTGTAGAATAGTGTTATCCTGTACAAATTGAGATAGCTATAGAGCTGGTGGGTTTGGGCCTAAGCAACATGTTTTGGGTAGTCAAACCAAATTAGTGATTTATTTCACGTGAAGCCATCCACTGGAACTGCTGTGGGGCTGTTCCAAAAGCTTTGATTGAATGCCTAGGAGCATCAGGGAATATGCTTTCATATATTTGTTTCTAGACTTTTATTCCAGAAAAGATTAGTAATGGATGACTTTAAATTCACAGTGGGGAAAACCCAATGATATTTAAAATTGCACACTTTAGATGGATAGTTCCATGCAGATGAAGTTTAACATGAAAATTGATGCATTAGCGTTACTATATAAGATGATGCATTAGAGTACTGTATTAAAGCCTCATCTTTGTACTATGCTCGTCCAGTTCAGGGTCTCATTTTGAAAACAACCCAATCTTTTCCTGCCCTTTAGTTTTTGATGGATGTCTCTTCTTGTTCTCCTCTATTTTTGCCATGGGTAACAATTGTCCCAGGAGAATTAAATATTGCATTGATATTACCTTATTCATTAACCTTGCTAGAGGCTTATAAACTGCTGTGATTTATATTTAATATCAAAGCATAGTAATAAACTGGAGATTTGTTGCCTTATTACTGCTAAAAGTAATTCTGAAACGTGAGTTCATCCATTTTAATTAAATATTGATCAAATAGTGATACTTCTTCAGAATTTTCACAATCTGTACATATTGAGCCAGGTTCTAAAGAGCGCCATATTGATGAGAACTACAGCTCAGCATTTAATAAGATTGCTGAAGTTTGAACAGCATGGGCAATTTAGAGTGCAGTTTATTCAGAAAAAGATAAATTGCAATGGCACATTCTTACTCATTTGATGTTCACAGAATCAGCATGGTTGAAGGGTTGGAAAAGACCTCTGCAGGTCATCTTGTCCAAATCCCCCCTTGCTCAAGCAGGGCCACCCAGAGCCAGTTGCCTAGGACCATGCCTGGATGACTTTTGAATACCTCCAAGGTGGGAGACTTCACAGCCTCCCTGAGCAACCTGTGCCAGTGCTCCGTCATCCTCACAGTGAAAAAGTGTTTCCTGATGTTAGGGGGGGAACTTCTTGCATTTCAGTTTGTGCCCATCGCCTCTGGTCCTGGCACTGGGCACCACTGGAAAGAGCCTGGCTCTGTCCTCTATGTGCCCTCCCTTTGGGTATTTATATAAAATCGATAAGATTCCCCCTGAGCCTTCTCTTCCCCAGGCTGAACCATCCCATCTCTCTCAGCCTTTCCTCCTAGGAGAGATGCTTTGGTCCCTCAATAGTCTTAGTGGCCCTTCACTGGACTCGTCCAGTATGTCCATCTCTCTCTTGTACTGG
>JAVJGG010000009.1:10737296-10749685 GCA_035590195.1 Aviceda cuculoides | reverse complement strand
ACAGCCTAGAACTGGACAGTTTCTTACAGGTATTGTGAACACCCCATTTGTTTCAAGGTCTAATGTCCATTTTTTTGTCCATGATAGCTAGTGGATGATATAATTTACATATCACAATGCCTCAGTCTCCTGTAGGGCTTTGCTTTCTTCCCTTCAGAAGAGGGGGATACCAGCCAGTCCCATTAGGTGTGAGAGGAATGACCCGTGTTGTGCATCTCAGGGAAGCCAGTTCCACTGACATAATGCAGCACCTGTGTGGGTACGCAGGCAGGCTGACTTTTGAGGAGTGATGATATGGGGAGGTGGTCCTTGAGGAAGGATGGTACTTTACTCAAGAAGTAGTTGCATTATGTATGAAAATGAGGAAAAAGGAAGGCTGCCAGAGCTCAATTTGCCCCTTTTTCCTTTTACTGAGGAGTTAATTTCAAAGAAAAATGTACTAACTAGTGGGGTAGGGAGGAGGAGAGTGTGGGAAAGGGCAAGCAGGCCTCAGTACTTTGTAGCATATCTCTAGTCTCCAAAGGTTTTTATATTTGAGTTTTCATAGTGTAAAGAAGAAAAAAAGTCAGTCCATTTCTGAAAGTGCCTCTAGTAACAAACTTGCTAAGAGTTTTGAGAAGACAAGATGGAGCAAAACTGTAATCAACCTAAACCACTTGGCCCTTTTAAACTAGAATGTTCATGTTTGTGCATTTTCTTGGGGACTATTTCTGTTGTAGGCAGCGAGGTATCAGTGTGCTTTTGATTCAGGTGAGTGCTTGTTTCTTTTGAATTGCACATGTAAGGATAGGTGTGGAAAAGGTCTTGCACTGGTTAAGTTTGCTCTGGTATACTGTTACATGAGGATTATATCAAGGCACATCTTTGTAGGCACAGCAGAGCCTTGTGAACTTACAGTGAGCTGACTGCAGATGTAGGATTCAATAAGTTTGGCTTTCTGAGCTACTCTGAGCTTTTCAGTAGTGGTATGTGCTTGTTACCCTCTATTTGTGTTTTGTTCTGTGCTTGAAATTTTGTTTAAAAAGAATCAATAGTAAAATATTTGCTGTAGAAGATTCATGCTACTGCATCTGGGAAGTGTATGAAAAAATATGCTCATGTCCTTCCCATAAAAGCAGGATCAGTGGTTCTTATAAATCCATCTGCTCCTGATCAGTTCCAATGTGACATCCTAATCCTCTGCATATGACAACACAATCTTCTTCACAGCAACCAATTCTGAAAAATATTCATGTGTTTCAGAACTTTAATATAAGTTGAGTTTAGGCCTAATTAATTGTTGTTATTTATTACTTTTTTATTTACAGGAAACAGAATTTTAAAAGATGCTGTAAAAGTACTTTAGGCATATGTTACTTTAACATTGGCACGTTAGTCTATACTGGATTTCTTCATTTATTGAACCCCAGCTTTTTAGCTCAAGCAGCTTGCTTCAACTGCATATAATCAATTTTCTCAAAATGTGAACAATCACTTACACAAGGCTGACTTGCAGCAAGTCATCTTGAGATACCAATGCATGGTGTCTGAAAGACCTACTGCAAAAGCTATTATCGAAAGAAAATGAGAATTAATTCCTTGATTTTGGATTGGGTAGAGTTGTTTATTGTTGGTTTGGTTATTTCTTGCTAACTAGCTGTTGTGCTTCTGTATTGAAGCTACTGGGTTTTTTTAACTTATGTGATTTGTCTTTTCTTGGCAGAAAAGCAGTTGTGTTCCACTGACTGTCAGAGGAACTGTCTTTGGGGAGCTCAGTCTTTCATGGTTTAACAGAACTATTTATGCCAGACAAGTATTGGGATGGAGTTTATGTGGCAAGGCTGAGCCCTAGAGATCACTGAAGAAGTTGCAGTAAGAAGGGTGAATAACCTAGAAGCTTTCAAATTCCGTATTTGCATCAAAATGGAGAATTAAGTAATAGCAATATGTATGTCATTACAAACCTTTAATAAATAAGTAAACTATTAGGGTGTAGAAAATGGTCTTACATGTTTTACCTAATTTAGCAAAACAGTATCAAGCCAGCTTATGTTTGCCTTGCTTGTTTGTTTTTTCTACCCAGTGACTCCCATTCTGTAATAATTTAAGTTTATTCTGGTCTTTAGAGGGGATGACTTAGCAAACTTAGCTGTAGAGGAACACAACATAAAATTATTTTTTCTTTTGGGGAGAAAAAAAAAATGCTTGAAATTTCCCATAATCTTTCTTAATTAAGCATAGAAATGCTTTGCATTGTCAAGTCAAGTCCATATGTAATCCTGGAATTGTTGTTACAAGCATACAATTATGTTTAACTTGCATTCAAGGGTAAGACTAAGCAAATTTTGTCTTCATAGTTATGCTGCTAACTGAACAATGTCCCTGGGTTTTCAAAACTTTTAATTTTTTGGACTAGATCTTACATGTCTGTTGACTGAGTAATGATGGCTGCTGAATAGAAAGGCCTTTTCTTGTTTGCAGAGCAATTTCAGCAGGGTAGGTGATGGCATACTTCTGTACCTCCCTTGGCTTACTTCTGTCTGGTCTAGTGTTTTGACTTATAAAAAGGATTTTAATGTAACAAAAAATAAAAGGAACAGCTAAAAGGGAGGGTGCTTGGAGTCAGGATGAATAATGTTGAAAGGTAGATGCTCAAGTAAATGTGTAACACCAGTTAAAGGAAAAAGTCTGAAAAGACAAAAAAGAAGCATCAAACAGCAGAATGAGAGATCTGTTAGAAATAAAAAGACATCCTTCAAAAATTGAAAGTAGTATCTACTGAAGAAAATAGAAAAGAATGTGAACTTTGACATTTTAAAGGTAAAGCCACGAAAAAAAATTAAAAGCCAAATTTGTAAGTGCATAAGAGCTAATAATAATCATAAATACATAATAAGCAAAAAACAAATTTGTCAAGGAGTCAGCAAAGCTGATAATTATTAGGATGAAAAGGAGGTATTACCGTGGGTAATGCGACTGCAGCACAGTTAAATATTTTTTAATTGGAATTCATGTCTGAAGAAGTCAGGAGTGTTTCCCCCATTGAAATATTAGGCAGAAGGTTGCAATATGTTGTCACTTTTTCATTACGGAAAAAGGTTCTTGTGAATCAAAAGCAGCTATGAAGACTTCTGAGAGACCTTGTGGTTTCAGTAATTAAATACAGATGAGTTTTTAAACCTTGGTAAGAACCAAGCAATGTACATGGTGAAGAGGAAAAAAAAAAATCTTAACCTTTAAATTAGTAAATTGGCTGATGCCATTAAAGAAGGACTTATGGATAATGTCTTAGGAACTGGTTCAGTACTTAGTTGTACTGAACTACTGAATCTAAAAGGATGTTGACAATATACTAGTAGAGGAGTAGAGATCAAATCAGAAAACATGATTTGTGCAAATGTGTAAATCTGTATGTACTCTCCTAACATTATCTTCAAAATACTATAGCAGTAGTAAATGTACGGCAAAGGTTGTCATGTTCGATCAAAGGTATGGAATATTTTCTATGAGGACTAAAACTCTTCAGCTTAGAAAAAAACTCCAGCTATATGGGGTGGATCAAATAGGCTTTTAAAATCCTGAGTGGACTAAAGAATCTGAAAATAGGCTTTTGTTTTCACCATTTTGGATTAATGATGCAAGTTAGAGTCCAGGGTTGAGTAGTGAGGAAACAGGTTGTTAAAAAAGAGAAATAAATGAACCAAAGACTCTCTTTCTTCAAAGTCCTTAACCTGATTGTACTGGCAGTGTAGCTGAGATTGTCTATATAAAAAAGGAGGTAAGATTTGTAGGAAGAGGGAATATTCTTTATTACACCAAGAGACACAGTTACTAAAAGCAGGGTAGTCTGAAGAAAGCCTTGTGGGTCCAAAAAACGCGTCTTCTCTCTTCACCACCCCTGCTGCATTGGCTGCTCAAATAACCAAGTTGTGGAAATTACCATGAATTAAATAATCGTATAAATTGTGTATAGCTGCATAGTTTAAACAAAGGAAAAGCATTTCTTTTGAATGCAGATTTTCTTGCATCTGTACCTGATTCTTCTAATGAACCCTTGCTCTCCATGATAGCGTAAGCATTACAGATTGATGTGTTTGTGTCAAAGGCCCAATTGTTTCACTGTTTTTTAATCTTTGTGGCAGACGTTGTGCCAGGAATGTATTTTACTGTAATCTTATTTTTTGTAGTCTTTACCTTTTCAGTTTTACACAGGTTTAAACTGATTAGCCCTGTTTCCAAATGTGTGGCCTAGTTATTGATGAAGTCTGCATGTTCTTAACATGCATAATTGTAAAATGCTGTACAACTTTGTACAGCATGTACCAAATTATCAGATACGTATTTATGGCTAGCTATAGTCTGGTGAAAGCTCAGAAGCTTTTTGCTTTGTTTGCATCTTTTCATTGAGAAAAGTCACAGTCTAGTCTGAAGTCTAGACTGTCTCCATTTGATATTGTTTTGCTCTTTGCATAGCTTCAGTATATTTCTTAAGTGGTCATTTCAGGTTTAAGTATCTTGGTTGATATTTACTGCAATATTGTTAGATTAATTAGTTGCTAAAGAAGTTAGCAATTAGTTGCTGTGGAGCTAAAGAAGAGAAGGAAGCTGAAAGATAGCCTAGTTGACATACCTGTTAGAGAC
Organism: Aviceda cuculoides; assembly: GCA_035590195.1. NCBI lineage: Eukaryota > Metazoa > Chordata > Aves > Accipitriformes > Accipitridae > Aviceda > Aviceda cuculoides. Next base: position 10,745,065 of record JAVJGG010000009.1, on the reverse strand, counting down.
TATGAAGAATCTTTTTTCAAAGAGAATTAAAGGAGACCTAGTAGTAAGCAGGGCTGTGTGTGTATCGGACATCTAACCTTTACACCAGACATAAAAATGGTTACTGTTTCAAACAGCAGAAGGATCTGCACTCTCTGTAATATATGTGAACATCTTGCAGTTAAACCTTTTTTCTTGTAAATAAGACTGAACTAGTTCATATTTATTTTCATTCTGCTGTTCCTGAAACCTTCAATATATACCCTGTAATCTTTCAAGTAGTCTGGAAATAATAGTCTCCACTGATAAATCTTTTTAATATATAAATGTAGCACTGGTATGTTAAGAAGAGTTAAAGTAATCTTGTTTAATGAACCGCTGATTTGAACAGATAGCCCACTGGCTTGCCAAAGTATATTCATTAAACATGAATGCTGCTCAAAAAAAGGATGGCAAATTTCTTTTGTTTCTTCTTTTTTAAGTTAAAATCTGACATACTTATTTCTTAAAAGAAGAAACAAACCATTTCAATACTCAGTATGTCCCCTTATCCTAGTGTTTTGATGCCCTGTCAGATTTCAATTAAGTTAATTTTTCTACTTTTTCCTGCTTATATATGTAGGTTTGTTCTAGTTGTTTCTGGTATTTTGTTGGTCTTTTAGACTGTTAATGTTTTGGTTCCTCCCCCCTTAATGTTTTCAGCTTTTTGACCTGTAATTATATGTGGTTTTCCTGGTTTTGGATTGTACTGTTCTTCTGCCTTACAAGAACAGCTTCTGACTTCTGAAATGTCGTGCCTGAGCATTTCCTTCCTCCAATTGTTGCCTGCCTCACTGAGAAATAAAGAAAATCTCAACTAGGAAATTACTTGACCCTTTCACTCAGTCGCAGATTGTCATAGTTACTCATATTTCTCAGGCTGGAAAATTACACCAGCAGTAATTCTTAGTTTACAAAATCCTTATGAAGTTCTAAGCAGCTGACAACAGTATTATTCTATTTGGAAAAATACATAGAATATTAAGTCAAATTAACAATCTTACAGTTTGAGAGAAGAACTTTGTGGATTTAACTCATTCACTCCTTGCCCCCCATCCTCCCTCAAGTGTGACCCACCATTCTAGTGTAACTTCATTTCTTATGGCATTGTCTTTCTCTATTCTGGTCTGCTCACACCTTGAACATTGTGTGGACTGTGCCTTGGAGAAGGGGCTGCTTGAGTGGCAGTTATTGCTGCAGATAGTGACGGGGATCTAGTCATTCAGGAGGGTGACTCAGAAGGATGTAACAAATAACATGCACTGCTTCAGGAGGGCTGAAAAGCAAGGACCAGAACAGGGGGTGTTGAAGCTGTGTTTTGGTGCACACCGTGTTGAGAGCAACTGGTTGGTGACCTTGTGGTTAAAAACCCATCTTTCCAATTAAATTGGATGGGCATAATGCCTTAAACGGAATTTAGTGTCCTCCATCACCTCTCCAGAAGAAGGATGAACAACTCTGTAAGAGGGGCACTGTCATGCTGGGATGTGCAGAACTGCCAAGCAGACATACTGTGTACCCAGCATCCTTATTTTCCTAAGCACCATGTACAACCTTACCTCAGTACTTAGTTACAAACCTGCTTGAATCTAATAAAAGCCTTTATATCCTATTAAGGTACCAGGAGATCAGTTATGCTTTTACATGCCCAACATCCAGGTGAGCTCCTGTTTCATGATCTCAGGGTGCAGACGGTCTGAGATGCTCTATGGAGATGATTGTCTGGATATGAGGATGTTTTGACTAAGGCCAAAATGGATTCTAGCAGTCCCCTTAAAGTTGTGGCTCGATTGGAAAAGGCAGGCTTCTTCCAGCTGATAATTTCAATTGAGGCATGGAACTTTTAGTGTCTTGTTTAGTTTTATTTGTTGTTTGCTTTCATTTCACTGTATCCTGTTCTTATTTGGAGAGCAGGCTGAGTGAGCAGGCTGTTTAAAAGTTTGCTGTGATTGCTGTGGCTTTCAATAAAGTTTTTAGAGTGGGGCCAGGATTTGAGTTTGTTGATCTTAACTGGGGCTTTCTCCTCCTGTCCCCACCATTGGTATGCTTCTTTCTCTCAGTAGTTAGTGCATTCAGAATGTCAGGTTTATGTGTGTACATGTGTGTTACATCTCAAACAGCATGGATTGTATTGTATTTACTTTTTACTGCAATGAACCCATGGGGAAGTTGGTGAGTTTGTAATGTGTGAAGTGTGAGAATAAGAAATTGCTCTGTGCCTTTTAATTAGTGCAGGAGTTGTTCTTGTAAAGGCATGGAAAGGTAGCAGCTAGAAATGGTGCTGATGGAGAAACTGGATGCCTGTGTGTTTGGAGAGGGCATGGCAGCCATGCTAGAACTGTGCGTGGTGTCATTGGAAAGGTGAGCCTGCTTTCTTCTGCTCCAAGAGAAGTGAGTTTGCAGTACCTTCACAGATGTCTCTCTAGAGCTTTATGGAGGGCTCTGGGGAAGAGACCATGAAGAGAAAGGTCTGGTGGGCTGAGCAGAGGCATGCTGACCCATCGGCAGCTACAGAGAAGTCTTGTCCAGTGGAAAACTTGCTTCTGCGTTGTCATTAGCTGTCCTGTTTTGTGGCAGTAGTATCCCAAATATAAGTAGGAGCTCCAGAGGCACCATTTTATTCAAAAATCTTCCTGGAAATATGGAGCTATATCTGCTGCTGTTCTCACAAAGGTGGGATGACATCCCTATTCTGATAGTACAGCTGAGAGGTAATACCCCTCTCCCAAAAAGACTGGAGGTAGAAGTATTGTTAAAACTGAAGGAGTAAGAGGAGAAAGAAGCAGCTGGCTTCAGCTGGCTACAAACACGGTATTACAATCTCTCCCTGGTTATCCTTTCTTCTCCTCCCAATCTTTGTATGCTCCCTGGGGGCTTCCCGTTTGCTCTCCTGTGCTGTACTGTACTTGGAGACCACTGGAGGGGTCAGACTCCAGTGGACACAAACCAAGACTGCAAGTCCTGTTAACTACCAGTCAGCATCACCATCCTCAATTAAGAGCCACTTGGGTTCTGAGTTTATAGATTCTGTGATTTTTTTTTTGGTTGGTTTGTTTGTTTTTTAAAAATAAACTCCCAGATATTACTGTGTGGTACTTGAAAAAGACAAGAAGCAATCAGTGCACTATATTTAAACATTGGAATTATAAATAGACACAACGGGTGTCTTTAAATTATTGATTAAATATAAATAATGGAGCAACTTTGTCTCCTTTTTCTAAAGGAGAAGAAACAAAGTGCACTAATGCTTAACTCAAATTTCAGTTTCAAAAGACACTGTCAGTACTAGGACAACATATTTTACTCTTTTAATCCTTTATTTCGGGATCAAGATAATTTGGCTAGACCTGGTTGGTGCATTATGATGGTCTTTAGCTGGAATTCCATAAAGCTTCAAAATTGTTACGTACCTCAGGGAGCATTGGGTATTGGTAGGGTCTGAAGGTGTAGGGCAGCGTTCTCTCCTATCTCCCTGTCTGAAGAGATGTGAACCTTTGTGGTGTATGTTTCTGTCTTTTCTCTCCTCGGCGATCTAACCGTCAGGGTACTGCCAAGTGTGAGGTTTTTTTCAGGGCCAGCAATGGTAGAACTGTCCTCCAGTTGTACTCCTTCCCTCCCTTCAGTAGAAAAGTTGAAATTTCTGATTTTCATATCACAGTGGAGCCAGAAGAGATTTGGGATTTTTCTCCAATGTGGAAATGCCTTTTCTTGCCCGGCTCTAATACATGTTTGCACATGAGTAAAATAATTGCATTCAAGTATTTGCTTGCCTGACCTGCAGTATGAATTTTAGGTTCTCCTGAGTTGGGTTTACTGTTGTACTGGTTGTAGCGATCTAGTTTTAGATATTAGAAGGCTTTGTTTTTGTGCACTGCAAGGCCAAAAATTGTAATGATTTTCCAGTAAGTTCATTCAATGCCCATTCTTCAAGACTTCAAAGACTTCACCTTTGGGACTAGGTGGTATTATGTTGTGCTGAATTTAAATGGAATGAATGGGATACAAAAAAGAAAGGTATTTAACACTATTTTATAGTGCTGCGAGATTTGGTGGTTAAATAAATGTCTGAGTACTGAGGCCTTGGTCTGTTTGATTACAAAGTAACCAGTCAGTGGTTTGAGGGGGGGAGAAATCTATGTAACTTTTTTTTTTTTTTTTAAGAAGGAAGAAACCCCACAAAAGAATACAGTTAATTACAGAACTAATTTTTTGTTGTGATAATGACATCTAGTTATTTCTGTACCATATAATTACAATTTTGGGGTTAAAATATCACAGGCATACTAATTAACGCTTTTAGAGGAAAGGACGAGAAATTAGTGGTCAGGTAGCGAGGTGGCCATTGCTGCTGTTGGAGCAGAGTCCAGCTCTCTCAGATTACCCCACAAGAGGGACACATGGAAAAGAAGGACAAAGACCAGAAACAGCATCTGTTTCTGCAGCCAATGCTCAGTGCTAAAGGCAAGTGGGTGGTATGGTCCCTCCTTAACCTCTGCTTGCCAAGACTTGTCACATTTGTGTCACTAGTGGGCTGCTTAAGACACTGATTTCAGTAGTGCCTTGAGTTGCTGACTTGCAGCAGTGTTGTGCAGAGGAAACCATCTTGGTTAGCTAGCTTACGCTTCTTTAAACAGAAGCCATAAAGAGGGTAGGGTTGAGTGGGGAAATGAGAAATCTCCTCTTTTGGGATTTAGCTGATGCTGGTAGCTATGAGCCCCCTCCCTTACCCTTCAAGGAGAGGAAAAAAAAAAATCCTGTGACTTTTCTTTGAGGTGTCACCAATAGATGCTCTCTCATAAGGCAGAGATTTTCCCCAAGATTACTGAAATGTAGATGATGAATTTACCTCTGGTAACCAGTATTCTCCAAGCAAATACTTGTGGCTTCTGTTGCACCTCTCACAAATTTAAGTATATTTCCAGTAAAACAACTCATGTGAGTCAGCTGGTTTAGCTCTGATGTGTTGGTTTATGTAGATGCCTGTGCTGAACAGGCCTTCCATTACCCTGCTGGCCTGGTTTAGTTGGCCCAGGAATTAATGCACAATCTTCCTATGGTGGTGGTATTTGGAGAATTAGGTGGTATTCTCATAGGTAGGATAGCAAATCATCTTTGACTTTTAGCAGATGGCATAAATTAGAGCAGCCTAAGTTATGGGAATGAAAGAAAATTGCAAAGAGGGGATAAGCAGAAATAGGGCTGTATCTTAGAATGTGTTTTAAGCATGTGCCCTGCAGGTTGTGAAATATCTAGGAGTATTTTGATGACAAAATACAGAGATGAATAGTAGAACATACAATGAAAAGCTCTTTTAAGAATGAGTGGTTTTTTGTAAATTGATTTAGTACTGCAGCATGCAAAATGCTGTTTACAAAAAAGGAAAAAAAAGGAAGCTGTTTCCACAGTAATTGTGGAAATTCATTACTGTCAATTTTGAAGAGTGGGCATTAGAATTTGCTTGGCAAATTCTCAACTGGGTTCCATTTGTTTTAAATGTTAACAGGAAACTTTTCTCCCAGGTTTAGAGCAGCTAATTCATTAATATTTTGATACTTGATGAATGCAACTTATTTGTTTTCTGCAATGTCCTGATATTTTCCATGATCCTTATGAAAATCAAAGCTTCTGGTTTGTTTCTTACTACTTCCTTAGTGGAGTCAGTGAATTTGGACTGCTGTCGAGTCAAAATATTTGGTTTGGGTTCTTTGGTTTGGGGGTTTTTTTTGTTTTTTTACTATGCAGTGTGTACTGTAATGAACACTTTTTTTTTTTTTCAAGGCTGCAGTTTTTACTGCATTTAGGGTCAAATGAGGCTGTGCAAGGATGTGATTTTCATTCGACAATGCCTTAATCCCCCCAAAACCCCACTATGGTACTTCCTCTGCTGGAGCAGGGCTCTGTGTGTCTCTGTGAGACATGACTTTGCAATCTACAAAGTTTGTGGAAGGTTTCTAACAGTAACTAGTCTTCTACTAGATCTTTTTGAGATTTGCAGGCTTGCTTTTTTCCTTGGGATGAATGATTCTTCAAAGGGAATGTGCATTTTTCTGCATGTGGACATATGCATTGGGAAAATGAGCTCATCTGAGCTGTTTGGTGCCTGGCTGGTTACTTGAGTCTTTATGACCGTTGTACTAGGAAAGGGAATGTGTGCATACGTAGGTAGTGTGATTTATATAGTACAGTGAATTTTGTGCTGCTTTGAGCAGCAGTAACCCCTCTCTCCCTTGTGGTTGGGACCAATATGTGGTTGGGAGAGCAGAAGCACAGTACTGCCTGCTGTAATGGAAGGTCAAGGTGAATGTCTTTTGAGGCTGACTTCCCTGGGGTTTGCTTCTATTTACTCCAGTTCATTCAGTACTATTTTGGATACGCAATTAAAAATAGCATCAAAACAATCTCCCCTAAAATCACACCAGAGTGTACAGAAACTGCTTTGTGTCCTCTCCCCCCCAGCAATTCTAGGTCCCCACCTATCTCCCTGTGGCTCCTGGGCAAGGAGCAGTGCTGGGGGAGCTGGCCTGGTGCTCTTTGGTGCTGGGGTGCTCCTACTGCTGGGCCTGCCAACCGTTACCAAACCAGCTGCAGAATAGCTGAGCTTTCCCTTTTGGCTAAACAAAACTAACACCCTTTCTGTTGGAGTCCAACCCTTCTAATCAGCTAATTGCAGAACTCTACCCAATCTTAAGACTTTACCTCTTTCTTATGTTTGCTTGAAAGTTGCTAACAGGCTCAAGCCACATTAAAAACACTGCAGTCTGAGAAAACCATCTTGTAATATTGTGGTAAATGCAGGCAGATCCAGATTGTTTCCCATAGATAAGAGAATTCAGATGCTCCTTGACACAGCCAGTCTTGAGATCACACTGCCTCTGCTAAGAAGTGCCCCTTCAGCACAGAGTGATGCTGTTAAGTTTCTTTCTGTTTGCACCAAGTTTATCCTTCCTATCATGTGGCTTACCATTGATTCTGTTGGCAGAAATTTGCTGGTGTGTTTGTGTTCTCCTGATTTTGCTAAGATAAAGACATTTTAAATTTTAAAATTAATTGGAACAAAGAGGCTAATTTCAGTATTTCATCCATGCAGGAGAAATTTGATATGTATAGGCGTAATTTATAGTTATGTCATGTTATTTGAACTAGAAGCAATGACATTCTGTTTTCTTAGTTACTCTTTAGGCACATCAGACAAACAATGTAATTTTTCTGTTTATCTATCTAGAAATAATAGATCATGTATGACTGTTCCATAAAGCGTTCTAATGAGAGAAAAGAAGGTTTATTAAGCATGGTATTAAATCATGCTGTTTATTCTTCAGTTGTATTTAGCTGAAAGGCTACTGTTAAATTTTCACATTGAAAGTAACTTTTATTAAATTTCTGTGCATGGTCAGGATAGCTATGTAGGACTTCATAACAAAGTATTAGACTCTATGTTCTTCATTCATACTTTCTTTTAGTAGGCATATAGTTCACCCAGGGGAAGTGCAAAGTCCTGGACTTGGGGAGGAATAACCCCATGCACCAAGATACGTTGGGAGCTGCCCAGCTGGAAAGCAGTTTGGCAGAAAAAGACCTGGTGCACACCAGGTTGAACACGAGCCAGCAATATGCCCTTCCCACGAAGAAGGCTAGTGGTATCCTGGACTGCCTTAGGTACAGTATTGCCAGCAGTTCGAGGGTGGTGATCCTTCCCCTCTCCTCAGCAGTGGTGAGGCCACACCTGGAGTGCTGGGTCCAGTCTGGGCTCC
>JAVJGG010000009.1:10717194-10731671 GCA_035590195.1 Aviceda cuculoides | reverse complement strand
GTATAGACCCCGGGGGGAGGGGGGGGGGGGAGATCGCCGCTCGGGAACTAATTGGGCATTGGTCAGTGGGTGGTGAGCAGTTGCATTGTGCATCACTTGCATATTCCAAACCTTTTATTATTATTACTGTAATTTTATTAGTGTTACCATTATCATTATTCATTTTTTTCTTTTCTGTTATATTAAACTGTTCTTATCTCAACCCATGAGTTTTACTTTTTTTTTTCCCCCGTTTTCCTCCCCCATCCCACTGGCGTGGGGAGGGAAGTGAGTGAGCAGCTGCATGGTGCTTAGTTGCTGGCTGGGGTTAAACCATGACACTGTGAAAGAATTTTTAATGATGAATCCAGTCATCCTAGAAGTCATGCATATTTTGGAGTCTGGACGTATTCTAAAGGGTTCAAAATATAACCTTTAAAATACTCTTAGACTGTCCAGGAGTCTTATCTAAAGTTCGTCAGCTGCACCTTGTGTCACTTCAGAATATTGAATACAAAACCTCTGAAATGAAAGAAAAAATCATTGAAGTTATATAGAGTGACATCTGAAAAACAGGCAAAAATCTTGTGGCCAGTTTAAGGAAGACTGTGCTCTGATTAGTTTGCAATGTCTCTGCATTTAAAGTATTGTGAAACGTAAGTAATAAACTTTTTAGGTTGCCATTTCAAAATAGCGGTTACTTTTCAAATGTAAATGCAAATCTCATTTTTACTGTATTTAGGTTTTTGTGAAGGGCTCCCAAGGGTTGACATTGCCATTCACAGAGACAGCAAGTTGGACACAATTTACCAGTCATTTCTCAGTTCACCTCAGTGTGAAATGTTGCCTGTAGTAGTAAGACAAGTTATTTTTCATATCTGCTCAATCTTTTTCCTCACTATACACACATAGTCCTAATGCTTGGATGCTCAACGGCTAATTTTGAAGTGAGATGAAGGTTTCACTTGGGTGGCTAAGTTTGAAAGATAGAAAAGAAAACCACCCAGGTGTAGACGTGAGCATATGGCTGATGTGCCGTTAGGGGAAAAATCCTTCAGGTACCTTAAATCTGTGAATGCTGCTTGATTCCTTCCTTGCCTTTGAAAAGACAGGAGATGGAGCAGCTACATTTATTCCACAGTTCCATTTTCTTCACCTTGAAAAATTATAAACTTTCAGGACATACCTGAGAAAAAAGAAATTGGGGTGAGATGTGTTTGGATGGGCAGTTTTAATTCTGAAGAGAAATGCATTCTATAGCAATGGACCTGTTATTAAGGAATAACTATGCTTATTTCACAATACGTTTTGAAAGTTGGGCTAGAAGACCTCATCTGTGTCTATATGCTGCAGCTACCACAGCTATTATAAAAGGAGTTAATGTGAAAATGTTCCTGTTTTTAAATAGGAAAAGGTTATTGACAGGTGACATTCTCCTTGAATCAGGATCCTCCTTAATTTCCATGATCCAGTTTGTTTGTTGCGTTGTTTCCCCCCCGCCCCCGCCTTATTTCCTCCTTATTCCCTTCTCTGCCTATCACTTTAGCCTTTTAAAACTATCCCCAAAACGTATTGTGAGCCTTTCTTTTTTAAAAAAGATAAAGGGACGGCAGAGGTGACCTTAGGAAATCAACCTTTTCTTTTTCTAGGCTTAATAATTTTTATGCAGTAGATTTTCTTTCTTATATTTTCTGTTTCTATATCTCAGATTGTTCTGGTTGCTGCTGCTGACTCTTCAGTTGGTGCCTATATTACTGAAAAACAGTACCTAACCCTGGTCTAATGAACCCAGCTAAGAGCTTATCCATGTAAAGCAGGTTGGAGGAATGATTTCAGGTGTTTTTCAGGCTGTTATGCTGTCAATGTTTTTATGTTTTTGCAATAGTATTGAAAACACCGTTGCCTTATACTCAGCTTTTGATACTTTCCTGGGAGAATTCATCCTTAAAAGAACTACTGCTCCACCACTGTCTTTATCCTGTGTTTGCACAGTTGATTCTCTCTGTGTAAGTCTTCAACCTTGGGTTTGTCCCTTACTGAATTTCACAGAGGTTTCTTTTCAGGCAATTTACCAATACTCTCAATCATTTTGAGTTTCTTCTGGCTGCCATTGTCATATGCAAATAAGTGTATTCTTTCTTCAACTTCGTTAGTTAAGACTCATGGGAACAGCATGCAGTGCCACTTGATAGGTCTTTCCATTTTGAGCGGTCCATTGACAGCTGCTCTTTGTCTATAGTTTAGCCATTCAGTTCTGCATCTGCATTTGTTACGTCAAGACTATGCAGTGCAGATTAATTCATCTTTATTTTTAACCTTTTTGTAAAGGACATCTAAATACCTAGCTTGATATAGGTTTTCATTAAGAGGTAAATGAGAAGCTTTTTTGAAAATCACTGAAAAACTCAGAGTTGGTTCTTGCTGTAATAAAATCTTGTAAAAACTGCTTTTTCTGGCAGATGCAGTTACTGTAAATTACATAAGGGAAGCTGATTAGGTTAGATTTTGCTGTAGGTCGATTGAACTTACAATAGGACATAGTAAAACAATGAAACTGTTGCCACAATTTCTTTTTTCTGTTAGAAGCGGGGTTTCCTGCTACTAAAGTGTATTCTTTATAAAACTGACTAATCTACATCACCCTGTTCACTGAAGTGGCTGAGATGCTGAATTATTTAGTGAGGTAGTGTGGGAGGCCCTATGAACTAAAGTCATTTTGCCTCCATGTTCCTCACTCTGACAAAAACTCCTCAGTCCCTACGTCAGCTTTATTTGCACCAATAGTCTCACAGAAAAGATGGGAAATCCTGTGACCAGAGTTGAACTGGAATTTTCTGTATAAACTTCACTGAGTGAGCTTAGGGAAGTCAGTTGGTCCCACACCCTTTGGTGGTATTTGAATTCCCTACTTCCATTGATTTCCTTGAGTTAAATGTCTAAATGCCTTTGAAGGGCCAAGCCTGACCGTGCAGTTTGGCTAGCTGAGGTTCACGTAAGGCTCTGCTCCACTGATGTGGGGGTCCCTGGCAGCTCAGGCAGTGATTATTAGTGATCACATCACCATGTTTATCTAACTAAAATCTGACCCTGCAAAACAGAATTAGCATTCAAGTGTCTCCTCATCTTCACAGCACCTCTATATATGTTAAAGAAGATGGGAGCCCAGATCATGCGGGCTATGTAGTCCCCTAACACCAAAATTAGTAGGAAGAAAGATACTAAATAACACGCAGGTGCCAAGGTCTTTTGGTTTATTGAAAGTTAAAGGAGATGCTGGTTTTAAATGTACTGTAGGCTTTGTTTCTTAAATTGTTTCATCACATTCTGGCGACTGATTTTTTTTTTTTTTTTTTAACTTGTACTTTTTTTTAATACCTCCTAAGGGATATCCAATATACCTGTATATTCTCTTTACCTTATTGAAGATCAGATTTGCTCACAAAGGGTGAAGTTCATCCTTCCCACAGAGTTATTAGTGCTTTTTTTTGTTTTCTTTCAACAACTCTTTAGAGACTTTGGGATAGAGAAGGAGTTACTTTGCCTCAATCTACCACAAGCCTTCAAAATGTTTTTTCTGGGGGTGATAGTCAAGTTTGTGTAATAGTAGATGACTTGTAATACTAGCCTGGACAGCCTTCCTCCACTTGGCCTTCCCTCACGATGTTGGTAGCCAAAAAAGCATGAAATCCTTCCATCCTTTTCCCACTGAGTTGTGTTGACCGTTACCTTCATCATGCAGAGTAAAGAATGTGTGCTTGGGTTGCATCTTTGCATAATTTGTGAAACTTCCATTTGATGCGTGCTATTTCAAATCTCTTCGGATGTCCTACAGAGGCAGCTTTCTTCTGAAGCTGCATTTGTCTCCTGCTGTGAATTGGAGCTCTGTGTATTCCACTATGAAAAAGGCTGAAGATGTGCATGATTTCTTTGTAGTGCTTTTAACTTAGGTTTAGAAAATAAAGTTCTGTGTCTACTGATTTTTCAGATTTTTGTCTTGAATCTATCCAGTATAGTTTGTAACTTTACTGCAAGCCAATAAGGTTGCATTTGCAACAGGTGATTTCTTACTATATCACCGTACTCCTAATTAATATGATGTAATATTGAAGTATCACCTTTATGACTAAGAAAACACAACAGAAGTGAACCTAGATAATTTTGTTTCTACAGTGTTATTCAATAATATTTAGTTAATTATAATTCTGGAAAAGCTAGCTTGCCTGCAAGCACAATTCTACTCATCTGTATGATTTAATTAATGGTTAATTATATCAGGATCCCTACTTAATAACATTATGCAACCACATATGTATGTAAATGACTCCTTACAACTGACATGTTAACACCAATAGCCTCAGGAAATAAGAGCGGTTTTCTGTATTTTCAGCAGCCTTGCTTTTTGCTAAGCTCAGAAACCTATCTCCCTCTCTTGCTGAAGATGATAGGTGATTTGCCAGAGACTACAGATTTTGCTGTGGGTTCAAGGAAGATATTTTGAATCAATGTATATAGTCCTGGTCTGGAAATGCAGGGACGGGTTTTTTTGAGTGTCAAGAGCTGTCTGCATACTCTTTTTGCAGGGACTTAGCTCCTTGCTGTTCTAGCACCTGTGCCCCTGTCTTGCATTACATTTTCTTATTTTTTCTTATGGCTTTATAGTCTTTGATAAACAGCAAGATTTTCCATGTATCTTTAATTACAGTAGCATCTGGGTACTTGAATCTTTAGTCTGTGTAACCTTTTATGCATCCCTGAGACTATATGATAGCCAGGTAAAATTGGGGGTACAGGTGGGGCCTAGAGGCCAGAAGACAAGGAGTGGCTTGTCAGATGTCACACAGTGCAGGTCACTACCTCTGGTATCTGAGCCTTAGCCCAAGCTGGCAGGTTGTCCTTCCTCTGCAAAATCATTCTGAAACATCCATTTCTAAGGTATTGTGTTTTCCGCAGTGTGGAACAGAATGCAAAATACGCAGCTGAGAGATGTGCTGTTGTAATACTGATGCTGTCCTTTGGTCTTCAGAGGTATTAATAGTAAATTCTTTTAGTAACTGGTTGAAACAGGTCAAAAAGCATTTTTTCTACCACTTTAAATGTGTGCGTGTGTGTGTACAGAGAAACTGCAGCACAGATAGTTCACAGAAGTAGCCTGTTTTGCCTGTCTGTGTTTCAGATCTATTTTTATGTACCACTTTCTTTTCAAGGTCCTGAATAGCACTACTTGTTTGTGGAATTGTGCATATCCTGAATCTTTGATATCTGGTATATCTAAATGTGTACTCTTCGTAATGAAAGCATCACAAATAACCGTCCTCTAGAGACCTGGCACATTATGGATGTAAAAGCAGATGAGATACAGCCAAGCTTAGAATGTAAAAATTTGTGATACAATGCTTGCTACTTATATACCAAGAAATAAAAGCTAACTTTCCTTTGGATTTTTGGCTCATACCATTTTTCCCTTTATGTTATCATGTAAAGTATTTTAATCTAACTCCTATGATAGTAGGATAATTGGTATTTTGAAAATTAATATTTAATATTGCAATTTGTTCTGTGTTCTGAATTTATTTGTGAGCTATGAAACATAAAAAGGAACATAGTGGTGCAAAGATCATTAAAGCTGAAAGAATTCCAACACTGCTTACTTTTAGAGCTTGTGCGTGTTTTAGCTGCAGAAATATTTCCCATCCCCCTTTCTCTAAGACAAGTAATCATTTTCATTTTCTTTTTTTTTTTAAGTCTAGGTAATTCAGCATTGTCTGGGTCAAGCCACATGGAACTGTGTGAAGTATTCACATGAATGTCGATAAGGAGGAGAATAATCTAATTTTAATGTCACTAGAAAGTAAAGTAGTATCAGGAATTTAACTTAATTTTGAGATCAATAGTTGCAGTACTAATAAAGGGGAATTTATCACTGTTGTATAGTAGCTTTCCCTTAAAGACCATAGGACCACATCAGTGAGGGTAGGGGTACCCTCAGCTCGATGCAGAGAAAAAACAATGAAATGCAAGTCTGAAGTGAATGTAGGGTGGATACACTGGTTTGAATAAAAGGTAGTGAATATTCCTTATTCCTTTGCCTTATGTCCTGGTATATAGATATATTCAGTGAGAGTGTATTTAGCGAGTCTCTCATCTCTTCAGAAGTGTGTGGTACAAGGGAAAAGGTGAGCTAGCAAATGAATATGGCGGAGCCAAAAGAGGCAGAATTTCCTAAGAGAGATAGGCATCAGGAAATTTGACTTTTGCTACAGGTGCAGAGCTAAAGACAGGCAGAGAGAAGCTGTTCATTAAGGTTGAAAATGTCTTGTACTGAAGTGCAGTGGTAAGCTGCATGGGTGGGAGGGGTAGTTCAGGCCTGTGAATCGTGAGGCCTTCCATCCTCCCTCAGCATCCTTCCCTCTGAGCTATGGTGGGGAAGAGCAAGTGAATGAGGTATGTGTTTGGTAAGATCCATTGGTGCTGCCATATTGTCTGCACAGCCCACAACAGCTACTTAAAATTGAGAGCAGCTCAATTTGATGATCTTTGGGTTGCTTGCATGTATGGATTGGTATGTATGTATGCACATTATGTAAATAATTGTTCCAGATTGGAGTTGTTGCAGGCATTGTGCTAGTTAGGACAGTGCAGCTGGTGGCCACATAAGTCTTGTTTTGCTGTAGCAGTGAAAATGTGGCAGCCCAAGGTCTAGATATCTGCAAGGTGCCTGTGGTCACTGGTGTTGAGGAATTAAGCACCATGATTTGTCAAGACAGAGCTGATACCCAGCCACCTAAGTATTTTAAATAGAAATGCAATTAATTTTCAGTGTTTCCTGAAGTGATTTCCATGAAGTTGCGTATCTAGTTTCTGAAGCTGTAGGTGTTTCACTCTCAGGCTTAGACAAGTGTAGACTGCTGTAAGAATGACATCACCTTACTGATTTTTTGTGGCTTCCTGCCTTTTCCTACAATTACAGCAGGCACTTAGGCTGGGTCCTGAACTGTTTGCAGAACAGAGTCCAAAATAGGTAATGGGGAAAGCTGAAAATAAACAAACAAAAAAACCCCCAAACCAAGCCCCACCATCCTTTCTACTTTTCTGGCTTATTTTTCAGCTATTGTAATATTACAGAGAGACATCAAAATTAGAATAGTACATCTCATATTTAGGGGATATGTCCAAAGTGGAAATCATGCAAAAGGACATGGGCTCCAGGGCAGCAGTGTTCACTTTTTTTGGTCTTTTTTCTTGTTTGCTTGTTTCTTCCCTGTGCATCCCCATGTGGTTTAGGGCTGTCCAGGCATGGAGCAAGCATGGAATCACCATGGGACAACTTTGTGTCCCTCTTCTGCTTCCCAAGCTTTTTGAACCACTTCTAAGATTCTTGTAACAGAAAGAGTAGCTGTTCTTTATTCCTGGTTACATAGTGTACTTGGAGCTATCTAGCATCAATATACATTATTCAGACTCTATATAATGGCAAGCAACCAGCACATATGTAATCATAAGATCAAAGAGACTTGGAAAACAGCAGAAAAGGAGCTGCTTCCTCATTAAATTTAGAGATAAGGACACAGGCAGAAGTTGAAATAAACTTTTTTCATTAGGGGCAAAAAACTTGTTGGGGCCAGAGGATCCCAACTGCTTGACTAATACTGCTAGGCTTTAAAGTGCTTGCAGGGCTTGTGTTCTGCGCACCCATTTCATTTATAATGCTCCTTCCTTGGGGAAGATAATCTCTCTGAAAAGGGGACAATGTGACCCAGAAACAAGGCAGCTTTGGTCTTGGGAGAGCTGGGAGAACATTGTGACCTCTGTGACCAAGTACTTTTGTGATTCTTGGCAAGTTAGTTCTCCCCTTTGTTTCTCAGTGCTTTGCCTAATGAGGCAGAGCAGGCAAGACCAGTTACTGGCACAGTTAATGTTTCTTACTGTACATTTCTGTAGTGCCTAGTACAGCACATCTCTAGTTGTAAAAGGCTCAGTGCTGGAGAGAACCCATCTTGTAAGCTGTGCAAAACACACTGAGTGCTGAAAATCCTCAGGAAAAGCAGAATCAAACTATGTTAGCCCACCAGATTTCTTCATCAAGCAACAGAATCGGGTGGTCTAAATTTGACTGTGATGTCTCCTTTGGTGAGGTCTCATTGCTATTGCCTAGCCAGTAGGTAGCACTTGCTGTACTGCATTAGTAAGTTTGTGTCAGGGTGGGAATGAGGGCTTGGTCTGTGCCTTCTGTTTTTCTGGCTATGAGGCAGTCAGTGGGCTATGGATTCTTGATTAGATCTTGGTTCTGCTTCTCATTACCATCTCGGATATCTGAGTAGCAGTAATGCCCAACGTGCCATGAGGATGGAGTCTGCTGGCGGACCTTGGGAGGGAACCCAGCATTGTGTGCTTGGTCCAGAGTCCAGCAGGATGTTGCCCCCAGAGTGAGAAAGGGGGCCGAGCCTGGCAGCTGGAGCAGCATTGGCCACCCAGCTTGGCCATGAGCACAGTGCTTTTGCTTGGGCCACTGCAGCAATAACTCCAGTGGGGTCACCTGCTTAGGCTGCCTCGTTGCTCACTGAACATCTTGCTTGGGATTTAGGCAGAATTTAAGCTGTTAGCCCCCAACTCGGGTTGCGCACTCCTCTTTTTGTAGGGGAGAGACTGTTACTGTATGCATGGCTCTTGCTGAGGAAAACCAGCTTGTGTCTAACAACCTCCCTCACCCCTTAGGTCTAGTCAGCTGAAAGAGCCAAAAACCAAAGGCTACTTAGGCTGCTTTTACGACCTAGTGATTCATCACTTGAGCAGGCCAAGGCTCCAGGACAGTTGCCAAACTGTTGGGGAGCACAGAGCATCTTCGCATGCCATAAAGCAGAAGCTCTTGGCCAGTCGTCTCAGCGTTTTCTCCTTCTTCTGCCTGCCCCAGAACCTGCTCGGCCTTGGGGGATTGGGGGAGTCAGGAGCAGCTCTGCCCAGCTCCTCTGCACCTGCTTCCTTGCCTTCTCTGCCTGGGACCAGTTTGGAGAGTTTTCATCTGTCTCTATGGTAATTACTCTTCCTTTTCTTATGAGTATTCCTTATGAGTACTTGAAGGAAAGAATGGAGCTCAACTTTGGTTTGAAGGTTGAGCTATAGTCTGCACTTGTATGCCTAGCGCTGAGAAAGCAAGGCATAAACAGTAGTTGAGGATGTATCACTGTGTAATAAAAAACAATTATATACTAGACTCCCCATATTGAGCAAGTTTTTAAAGCCAACAGAATGTGCTTCATTTAATAACAGGTATGAATATTGTATGGGATAGTAGGCAGTTTCAAACAATCCTTTCTGGACAGATTGGAGTATGACACAGCTTTATGAATCAGAAAATCAACAATTAGAGTATATTAAAAAAAATAATGATTTAACGTCAATTTCAAAACTTTGATCTTTTGCCTGTCACTCCCTAAATGGCAAAGGTTTATGGTGGTTAACTGTAGTAGAGAGGGCCAATGGGATAACTAATGTGCAAGATTTTCTGTGATTAAAGATTCTAATTCTACTCTCTCAGGTAAATATTTCAGAAGTGTGTTTTTCATGGGATTTTTGATTACCCAAGAGAATGGAATGGTAGTTAAGCAATATTAAAAAATGCATGTTATGTAGCTAATAGGCCAGCACTGTTGAATAGACATAACTACATTTCCATAGCTTTTTTCCCCGAGTTCAGGATGTTAATATCTTTTGAATAATAGAGTATTTTGGATATTTTCTGTTCAAGGAAGCAAAAGATCTGTTAATGGCAAATGGAGAAATCAAACTACAGTCCTGGAAGAGTCTTTGGCTTCCTTTTTTTACAACTGAATTCATTCTTGTATTATCTAGGACATGGACATTACTTTGTCTCTGTTTTCTCCCTTTCCGGGCCTGTCAGCCCTGTTGGTAGATATTCTGGGAATATTCAAAGGGAGATCTCCCAAGCTGAGCAGATGTTACGTTAATTTAGGAGAAGAATTTAAGCTTAGTCACACACAGAAATTTGGACCTAGTCATACGGAAAAGACCATATGACATCACTTATGTATCTTCTTTGATGCTTACATTGGCTGTATACAAGTTTTATATCCTCCAAGCCAGCTCTCTTTCCACAGTTATTAAACAAATGGCAACATAGAGCTAAGTTTTCATTCATTACAGACTATGTTGTCTAAACACAACAAAAAAGCTGAGGTCTAATCATAATCTAAACTATATGAGAACGTATTTTTTAACATAATGGAAAGTCCCATGCCCGCCCCCCCCCCCCCCAAGTAAAACTTTTAAAACATGCAACATCCCAAATTCAAATTATCATGTTTGCCTTCTTAAGATAACATTTGCATGAAGTTCAACACACTTTCAGAAATATTTAAATGGACTAATAAGAGTGGTAATGCTTCATAATTTGTGGAGTATAAGGGTTTTGAGTGAGTATCTAATGTAGTAATGAGTATGCTAACTCCACAATCTTTTTTCTGCTGCATTGGTTAGCAAAGGTAAGCAGGTTAATATTGCATGCTGAAAAGTACAATTATTTATGATGCAAGGGATGGAAGATTTCCATGAAAAAACAAAGCTGCTTGATATGTAGGTGCCAGTGAATGGTATTCCACGTTGAACTGTTGAGCATTCCTCCCAGTTTATGTGCATGTACGTAATGTGCTCAAAAGGATAAAAACCCTGAAGTGTTCAGTGATAAAGCAAAACACAGCAACAGTGCTTTATTTTGATTGCACAAAGCTCTACTCCTAAGCAAGTCAATGCAGAATCAGCCTTTCAATATTAATAGAATGTGGTGGAGCAAAAAACATATAAACTATGACTAAATAAGAGAAATTAAAATGTTACTGTCTTTACTATTTATGTATTAGGGAATTTTGCCACCCAGCTTATGATGCAGAATAGTTTAATTAGGTTTTCTATTTTATAATTGATTCCGCCAGTGTCTATGTTTGCCTTTAATGTCATTTTAGGTTCTGTCTTGCCTCTGATGTAGTTTTTAATCTCAGTGAGATGTGGCTGAGTGGGATGCCTTACTCAGGAAAGAGATAGTCTGTGTCACTGTAGCCTTGGAGAACCTGAGCAACCCTTAATGTTTGTTCTTTTAATGGCCAAGGTGAGGTAGGAAAGTGCTCCTGTCCCCATTTCGTTGATGGAGACTAAGGTTGAGAAAGATGATGTGATTGAAGCCCAAATGTATTCAGGAAGGACTTTCTGAAGATGACTGGGTGATCTCTTCAACTCTGAAAAAATATACAACTGTTGCACAAGAGAGGGTCTCTTGTGCACATCTGGAAGGAACAGGGATCAGAAAAGCTAGCCTAGACACCCTGTGCGAGCAGGGCCAAATATCCTGCACTGAGGCATCTCAGGCTTGGCACTGTTGTAGGTATCGCCTTGAATGCTGCCCCAGTTGGGGCCTTTTTCTAATTCCTGTCCATTCTGCATCTCTAAACTGATTGCTGTCCTACTTGATACTGGAGAAAAATGTATATCATCATAAAAGGTGATTAAATGCACCTCCACCTCCCTAAGCACCATTGTGGTATATGAATTTAACAAGATTGTCAGGAAAGCCTTACATTTTGTTATCAAGTCAGATAAATTTCCACACTTCTATGTCTTCATAAATGTAGCTTAAGATATTTTTTGGACTCACTGACTGTTTGATTAAGTAAACAGAATCATTTTAATGGTCCTTCAAATAAGCAATAGCTAAGGGTTTCTTTTTATAAGAGGTTTGTATTGCTTGCCCAGATGTGGTTGATTCTTTACTAATTTGCATGGAAGTGACAAACTCTGTTGTTTGTGTTTGTCGGCCCCAAATAGACAGAGAACAAGGGTTAGAGCATATTTTTATTAAAAGGGGATACCTTTAATAAAAGTATATTTTTTCAGAAAAAAATGATGCTTGTGTATGCTTTTGAGAGACTTAATAAAGAACACTGTAAAACTATGTCTGGGAGATGATTAATGCAAGCCCTAAGGCTTATTTCAATATGTTAAAAGTAAAATGTAGCATTTCTTGAAAATGCATTATTCTGTCTTGGTGGTAGTGGGGAGACTATCCACGAAGTGGTTGTCGGTAATAAAATGAGACTCCATTTTTTGTTGAAGGAATTTGAAATGAAAGAAGTTTGAAGCTCACCAGAAGTGCTTTATGTAATCAAATTTGAGAGATCCCGTTTATTAGTGTATGACAACAACATCCATGTGTTCAGAGTTAATGGAACTGTATGTTTATCTCATTATGGCCATGACTGGATGGATTTGTCACGTTAAGTGTTGTGAGGTCATTCAGCAAATGACTGCAATTTAAGAGTTGCAAAAGCAATGTGTAATTTCAAAAGTAATTTTGTATACTGGAATATCTGGATATTATGAGTAATCTGTGCACTTGTGAGTGATTTGCTACAGCTTACACTGTTTTAAAGATGATGAAAAATGTCCGCATGCTCATCAAATGAGGGCATGCTAGTTTAGTGTTTTTTGGGGGTTGGTTTGTTGTTTTTTTTTTTCTCCTGACACTCTTACTGTGACTATTTAATATATACTGTATTTTCAGTGGTGGTATGGAGCCAAGACATATATATCCTTGAGCTGGGATATGAAAAATAATATAGGGTTATTCTAAAGCAAAAAAATCCCTACAATAAGTTCCAATCTCTGCTATTATTTAAGCAGTAATATCTTACCTTTTTTCTAAGACATGTTATGTATTCTCTTGTATTAAAATCAATTTTCCTTATGTTGGGGGGTGATGTGTGTAGAAATCTATTCAGTGGAAAAAAATGCAGTTAATTATAATTACTGTTCTGTCTGTCTCTGTTGGCAGAACAGTTAGCATCCACAGGGTATCACGTGTCCTGTACATAAAAAGTAGAACTATATATATTGTGTAGTCCTACAAACTCTCGCTGTGAAACAGGTGACTGCTGACGGGAGCTTGTGTTTTTTATCTCACTTTTGTTCACTGGCAGACAATACCAAAAGATGCACTTGATGTATCTGGCCTGAAATGTTGAACATAATGAGCCAAGCAATTCTGAAGTAAAATATAAATTTGAGTATTTTTGTAACTTGCATCGAGGTTTTTATCACTTGAGGTTTCTGGTAAGATTTGTTTTCCCCCCAAGCTTTTCTCTGTGTTCAGGGCAGCTAGGATTTTGTATGTACTGGTGTGTGGTTTGAACACACCATGTCGGTGTATGCTACAGATACACTGTGTTTCTTTCATCACTTTTGGATGAAAGCACAAAAAGCATATCTTGAAATCAGCCAGATTATTTTTCAGAATAAAATTTAAATGAATCTGTAGCTTTCTAGTATATCCCTTTCCTGTTTTTCACTTCAAAAAGGTGTAAATTTCATATAGGCACTTGTTTCTGGAAACTGTAATAGAAGTAAATTCGCCTGTGTTGTAAAACTAGAAAACTGAATGTTGGCAAACCCCACTAGCTGTCCTACCCTGTCCTATATGTGTGTGTGTATATATGTATATATACATATGTATATGTATACACACACACACACACAGATGAAATACTGAGTTTCCCTTGACTCAGAAGTGAGGATAAATGAAGTGGGGAAAATAATAATTTCTCTGTAATCTTTCAACATTCTTGGTTTACTTTGTAACTAGAACTCAATAAAATATTTGAAGTGGGTTCCAGCCAGTTTGGATCAGAATGAAAATGTGTGCGAAATTTCTGTAAATTTAAGCTACCACGTCTATTTCCTGTTCTTAATTAGTCCTTTCAGGTTCTCTAACTCCCCAGGGAAATCTTAGTTTATCCTGCTGAGTATTTGTAAAATTAATTAGGCCTTTATGATTTGACCTTGTTTGTGGAAATTCAGTTAACTGAAGCTGTCATGAGTAATTATAGATGTAGATACGTAAGAAGTGAAGGAAAAGCATTTCATCTTTGCCACTTTATTGTTGGATGTTTTACCTCTATCAAAAGCAAACACCTTAGGTGCAAATTATGCCTTTATTTATTTACTCATAAATCCCTGGTCAGGACAGAGCAAAAGATGATCCCTCCCCTAAAGATATTTTGAGATGTTGGATGAATGTAGTAACATAATGTGGATGCATCTTCATTGCTGGTTTTAATTAGATACTACATCTTTCCTGAAAAATCTGATCAGTTTGAATGAGTAGGAACTCAAGGCTTTAGAGAGATCTTGAGCTATTATTTGTGACTATTTAAGATTGAAGGTAGGTGTGAGGACTCCATCACTGTAAGATGGATACTACGTCACTGACTTAAATTGTAGTATTTCAGTGTTATCTATTTTCACCTGGCATTCATTTCTGCAGCAGATTTTAACGTCTTATGGCTGGTCTTACCCATTTTGCTAACCCTAAACCACTTTCTATTTAGAGGAAAGCTTTTGCATGTACCTTCTTTTTTAAGTAGATGTGATGGGTTGACCCTGGCTGGACGCCAGGTGCCCACCAAAGCCGTTCTATCACTCCCCCCTCCTCAGCTGGA
>JAVJGG010000009.1:10686146-10717094 GCA_035590195.1 Aviceda cuculoides | reverse complement strand
GCTTCCAGCAGCTTCTCACAGAAGCCACCCCTGTAACCCCCCCCACTACCAAAACCTTGCCACACAAAGCCAATACAGTAGAGCATTCTGTGACCTCTTCTCTTGCACGTCTGTGTCTTGTGGTTTCAGCCTGGATGAAATTGCTTCAGAATAATCCTATTTGTGTGATCTACTCAGGAAATGTTTTCATTCTGTGCTCAGAAGATGATCAAATGAGTGAGTCAGTAAGGTGCACAGTATAAAATGGAAAGAAATATCCTTAGAGTACATAGAAACAGGACAAAGGCTAATTTCATGGTTGGTGTAGTAGAATAGGAGAAGTAATGAAGTCTAGTTATAGAAAGATATGTTGGATTTCAAAATAGTTTATGTAGTTCTTCATTTTGTAAAAAGTATGATGTTAATTTTTAGTAGACCATCTCATGTCCATGCCTGTCTTCCTTTGTAAAGATTAGCCTTGTTGTTAAGCTGGTGAATGTACGTATAATGTATGCTTGAGTCAAAGAGGTTAAACTGTCCTAATTCTAACCTCTTTAAAATGTTTATCATGTACTACTAGCCTTTGGATGGACAGTGAGTAGACAAACTATTGAGCATTTCCCTTTCCATTGTGGACTTCAAGTGGGGTGGGGGAGAAAGAGAGGGTGGCATGTGATAAGGTTTTTGTGTTACGGACCTGATTCTAACACTTACGGAAAGCAGGTCGTTCACCAATCAAACTTAATTCACTCTATCTCATAAGACGTATCATACAAGCTTCTACTTCACACAGTTTCTTAAATATAAAGCTTGTTTTGGCTGACACTTAGTAAGGCGTGAAAGGCAGTTGCCTGAACGCCTCAGGAAAGAATCAATGATCCCTAACTGTCACATGAAAAGAGGGAAGGTCACAGTGTGTTGAATTAGAAAACATGAGCATGTATGGTCTTCCCATGTCCTCTTACATTCTTCCCATTTGAACATTTCTGATGTGCTGTGAAAGATGTCGGAGCTGCCCTTCAGTAGGTGTACAGCTCCTATAGCTGTTAGCCTTAATGCTTATTGAACAGCAGCTCTGTAACACAGAGAAACCTCACTTAGGTGAAATAAATATAGTACGCACCAAAGAATGAGTCTAAAATACTTTGTAGATATTATACTTCAAAGGTCTTGCAGGCTAACACATTCAGACTGACATGTACTGCATAGACTGAATAAGCAAAAAGATTCTTGGAATAAGAGAGGGGCTAAATGGCTGGTGATAGGATATAAATTAATGGGTTTAAACTGAAGCGAGGGTACACATTGGGAAGCACCCTTAAATGCTGAGAATAGTGAGACCTTGCAGTGCTTTCCCACAAAGACTGCAGGATCTCCCATTTCTAAAAGTGTTTAAGAATAAGGAAATATTCACTAGGAGCTATATAGATGAAAGTGACTCTGCCTTGCAGGGAGGTATGAGATAAATGATCTCATGTAGATCCTTCCCTGCCCAATTTACCATACCTCTTCATGCGTAACCTAGGATGACTGGCCACCTGACACACACACGTCCTCAAAAAGTAGAAATTTCTCTGTCCCAGTGTGTCATGTGAAGCACCAAGACAGACATTGCAGCTGCCTCCATCTTTGCTTCTGTTGCCGAAAGCACTTTTTAGTCACCCATTCTTTAGTAGGACAAAAGACAGGAGGTAGGACACTGAAGATGTGTTTTGAGTAAAATCAGTCTTTTAATTAAAAAAAAAAAAAAAAAGAAAGAAAAATACAGGTGAATACAAAGTGCCCAGATACTGTATGGTCATATTACCTGGGGGAAAAAACAGTACCAAATCTTGACTGTAACTACATACATTTATAATTAATATCCTTTTATCTGTCAGCCACAAAAACTTAGAGTTTAGTTTAATGAAATATAAAGATCTATGAACACTTAAGAAAACATTTAATTTAGTCTGTTTTGTTTCATATCATCTTTTCATTCTTAATGCATTTGCAGCACCTAAGGTTGCGAGTAATTGCAGATAAGGCTTCAGGTAGTAAAATGTCTTGATATTGAAAATTAGCCAGATGATGTTTTAAGGTATCCAGTACCCAACAAATGGCAATGTTTTCTCATCAAACTGCTGTGAGAAACAAAAACATGCCCTCACCTTTTCTTTCACCTGTGAAGTACAAGCAGTATTTCACTGTATTCTGAAACACACTGATAAGATGTAAATCATGGTTGTGTCATGATATGTTATGACTTCATAATATCAGTGATCGTTAGGTATGGAGACTGTTAGTAATCTGTGGACTGGCCTTTCCTGGGCAAGTTAGTCTGTCTAGACCAGGCCAAGAACTAATGATGGTTGTTGTCAACTGGTTACCTATATGAGCTTTCTGCAGTGCATACCCGCTGAGTTTCTCCACTGTATCACAACACAGAGTTTTCTGAAAGTTCAGAATTGTTCTGGTATTTAAAGTATCTGCTATTTTATATAAAAAAAGAAAAATACTCCCTAATGGTCCAAATCCTCATCATGCCTGAGTATTGGTCTAAGTGAATTTAGTTTCCTTAAATTGTTTTAAAGTACCCCCATTGCATATGTGAGGAATTGGGGAGAGAAGAGTTGTGCTTTTGCTGGATCAGGAGTGATTCTTGTCTTGAGGAAACCTAGAAAAATGGACCTAATCTGGACATTTGGTTAGCCTGTACTCTGACCCTTGTTAGGATGCATGTCTAGCTGCAGCCAAAGTGGTCTTCCCATGTGCAGGTTTTTTGTTTTGGTTTTGTTTTGTTTTAAAGAAGACAAAGGCATGACTTTGATTTCTGCTATGGACTTTTTTCCCCCCTCTGGAATTTAATAAACTCGGGATTTTTAGGTGGTAAGACATATGGAGCCCTTAAGGCTTGGCATCTGAACAGCTACTGCTATTTTTTTTTTCAGTACAACAGAGCTTTCATTGTTTCTTTTCATAATAAAGATGCCAATAACGAACAAAGTTATTTTATGCACATTGTTCTTGGTGCTGTGTATGTATTCTTTCTTCCCCCACATTTTTTTGTCTTATGATATATTTTTACATTTTTTTAGAATGTTAGAATTATGCAGTTAGTCATGTTACAATATATGAGAATAAAAGTCTATAATATATGTAAATACTACATCTAATTCAGAATACGATATCTTGTTCTTTATGATAAAATTATATTAAAATCTCTCATAGAACATCAACCTGAATTCGGTGTTAAGGCACCTTTACTGAGTTGGTTTATTGTAATGAGCAAAAGAAGACATTACAGAAAATAGAGGAAACAATACATTAATTTTTTTTTATGTTGTGTGAGTCGGGCTGTATATTTCACTGACTTTTAGACACAGTGTTTGCCAGCATTTTACAGTATTTCACATTTTATCCATCTAAAGAAATACAGGGTTTACGTAGTTTATCCCTAAGAAAGAACAAAAGGATTGACCCAGAGTGTTCGAACTGAGACATGCAAAGCATAAGATTACTAACACTAGTTTTAATTGCAATGGATACTTCTATTACAGTGACGCTAAAGCTAAAGCCTGAACTCTATCACAGAGTTCAAAGGGCTGTAAGAGACAGGCTGTGTGAACTTTCTTGCTGGACGCTCATGGGTCTTGAGTGTTTTCGGACTCTACTTTTCTCAAGGAGTACAGTCCATTTGTTTACTCTTCTGGAGCAGAAGCGATAGTTTATACATTCATGGCACACATTAAGGAAACCTGATCACACATATAGTGACTTGGAGATCTCCTCTGTAAAAGTCTCAGTCCAAATAGCAAATGTCCAAATCCTGTTCTGCTTCCTTAGAGCTGAGCTGTTAAATTGATTGTTTTTCACTACTGAATTTGCTGAGCTTTTATCCTGCAGTAGTCAGTGATGCAAATATTAAGTGGCATATGTGAATGTATAGCCATAGCTTTTCTGTCTCATTGCACATGAAATCAAAACAAGGTGGAGCAGGAAAATTGCATCTTCCCTGCAATCACCTCAGCTCACGTAGTGCCCGATGTTAGGGCTAATTCAGGTATCGCTGTTTGCAGAGTAGCAGAAACTGCATGGAATTTAGTGTTAGTGCACCAAAGCGTTTATTTGCATTGCTTTGTGAGGGGGTCTGTGCTGCCCTGCATGCATGGATGGTACTGTCTACCCTGTTAAAATCAGCTTAAACTCCTCTCCATGTAGTGTTGAACGTGAAGCAACGTGTGCAGCTTCCACCTGTCAACGTGCTCAGTTCTTGTGTGCCCTGGTGTGCTTGAGAGAGGCTAGATAATAGCAGGTGAGGGGAGTGCTGTTGTGGCTTGGCATAACTTAAGGTAGGGCAGTCCTTGTGGACACCTGAGGTGAAGCCAGGCTTCAGCCAGCAATGTTTTCACTGCTGAGAAAGGGGAAAAGTCATAACTTCCTTGGAATGGACACATTCCCACATGCTATCCTATCAATTAAGGACAAAGATGTTGTTATACCCGGTATTTAATATACATTCATCTTAATAGAAAAAGTTTTCATATTTATTGAATAGGTCTGTGTTTATGAAAAACGACAGTCTTAAATTTGCAGCTTCTGTTCTTGAAGGTTTTGGGAGCAATGTGCTGCTGCCAGTAACTGCATTTACCCATCCGGCTAGCTTCCCTTGCAAAGGGTAAGGAGGTGTCGCTGCTTTTTCCTGAGTTAGGTTGCATTGTATTAGGTTTATGCATCCTTCTGAGCTGTGCTGCTATTGGAATACGCTCTTATTGAGCGTGTCCCCCACTGTTATTCAGCCAAAGCCATCTACTTGATACAGCAACAGATCCTAAATTTAGGAGCTAAAGCAGACTCTAGTAAGAGTGACAGAGAAAGATTGCTGGGGTAAGGATTGTGGCATATTCATTGCAGGTTTGCGTTCTGGGCTGTAAGCCTTTTGTTTGATGGCTTCAAATTTGGCAGATGACATTTATAGAAGCAGTGAACATCCGTTTGAACTAGATTGGCTCATGATCCAGCTTGAGGCTTTGGGGGAAGATGGCAGGACTGTTTAACAGAGAAGCCCTATGCAGCTACTGTGACTTCCGCTCTGCACAACTCTCTCCTGTAATGTCATTACTTCAGTGTCACGTGGTGAAAGCAAATTAAGATGGTTTATTCTCAAATCCCCAGCACAACTCTTCCCTTTAGTAGGTGCATTATGATCAGTTGATGTGACTCTTCATGCCAATTGGCTTTCATGTGAGCAGCAGTTACTCTCAGCAAAGTTAACTTCAGTGCAATTTATTTCAATCATCCTAGTCTTATGTTATTTTTTTAAAAAACCCTCAAGAACCAAACAAAAAAAGCCACAAAAACTTGCCAAATATTTTTATTTTCTGCATGAAGGGTATTTTTTTCCATCTTAAGTTACAATAATTTCAAACAGCTGGCAGTAGTTACAAATCTAGTGGTATCATCCCACCCTTGGGTGATAGCTGGTGATGAATGCTGCTGGGACACTGCAACAGAGCAGTCTCATGATGTTTCCCAAATGGCTGGCCAGACAAGTTGTGCTCTGCTTTTTTCATAAGCAGGTTAGTAGCTCTGTTTTTTTCAAAGGTGCTTAAAGCCAGCTGATTAGAGTAGGAGTTAACAGGTGGTCTATACTTGTTTAATTTGGACCATGGGAAATCTGACTGTCCTATAGAGCATATAAGTAGTATGTGGGCTGATTTTGTATATGTTAAGTTACTGGTTACTTAAAATAGGAAACTTTGTTTTTAAAACATTAAGTTAATTAAATGTATTTTTCCATACTTTGAGATCCTTTGAAGAGTCTTGTGAGTTACAAACCATAGTTTGGGGCAGTCTCAAAGATCGCAAGTTCTGTTTTTCTGAGTACCACATCACTGTAGTATTTGAGTATTTTTCTGATCCTTGAATGGGAGTACAGTCTTACCATCTCCATTTAAAATTGATTTGCTTATATGGAGAGTTTCACTCAGAAAAGCTGAGTGAAAGTCTGACCAATGTATCAAAACAGCTAAGCTACTGTGAGACTGTAGGAACTGATAAAGTGAATTTTGCCCCTTGATTTGGTAGGGGTTGGCACAGCATTGTTCCTCATGTCACACGGAAGATCCGAGCTCAAGCTGGCTGTCTTTTCCTGTTTCTAGATACACTCCCTCTTGTACTCAAGAAGCTTGCATGTTCAAAATTCAGAAAAAATCCATAACAGATTGTGTCAAGCTTTGATTTGGCCTACGTTACTGCTTTAGTGCTTTTCAGTCAGATGTGTTTTTCTCACTGGGAGACAGACGCTGGCAGTGAGAGGCAGCTATTTTTGCAAGACATCATGAAACCAGGACCTGCTGGAGTGCATCTTTCCCTTCTCTTCTAGGGCTTTGTGTCAGGAGCTGAGCGGGAGGGTCTGCATCTCAGTGGGTTTCTTATGCTTTTTCTGGCTGGGATGGGCACTTTCAGCTGCCTAAAGGAGATTTCATGACTGGTTCTTTTCTTCTTTTTGCTTTGATATTAAGGGTTTTCTGACATAGCCCTTCATTACAAAAGGGCAGGATGGAAGGGAGTTGTAAGAGATCTGTTGTACTTGTTGCAGCCTGGAAATGAAGATTTGGGAAATGCTTTCCTTGCTTCTGGGACAGTAGGTGGAGCTGTTTGTAACACACTTGAAACCTGCTCCTTTAAAAATGAAAAATTAAAAATGTGGTTGAGAAACAGTTTTGATTTGCACTGATGGAATGCCACGTCGTAACATCCCTAAGATGATAATTCCATAAAGATCTATCAGTTTAGAAAGAAGATGTGAGTAAACTGGTTTTGTAAAAATACTACAACTTCTTGGATGCTGCTTTATCTTTCCAGTGTTTATTGTGGCACTTGTGTAATTTTCCATACTGATCAAATGGAGCAGTTCTATCCTGTTGTGCTGTATGTGACTCTTCTGGTTTTCTGTCTTCTTTTTGTAAGATTACACAGGCGTTTGCAATTAAAACATCTCTATTTCTAATATGATTCATTTTATTATCATTGGAGAATTTTATATTGGTTATGTCACAGTGGTAGGGTTGTTAATTTACCTTTTTTTTTTAGCTTTACTATTATAAATGAATTTTTAAACAGTCCTTTTGAGGCAGATACGGAAAACAACATTCTTCTCAGTACCTCCGTTTTGCAAAAGTGAGGGAAGTTGATATTTCCTGCACAGACCAAATAGAGATCCAAGTGACAACAAAACTACCTTTAGGCTGGCTTGCCAAGTGTTCCTTGGCATACAGGGGCTCAGTTTGATTGACGTGAGATGGAGGAGCTTAGGCTCAGGAAGGATGGACCTGTTTGTATTTTAATCTTGTTTTGCAGTTCTTTGTCTGAATGAAGATCAGGTAGATCCAAGGAGACAATCCTGGTACAGAGGGTGGTCTGAGGGTTTTCTCTGAGAACTTGCATCATTTGCAAAGGCCCCCGGCTGTTTCCCTGTTTGATGAGCTGCTGTGTGCACTGCCAGCCTGTTGGAGTTTTTCTAGGAGAGCTTTCTCAATCCATTCTGATGGTGAAATCTCCTATAGCATTACAGTAAATCTGTCAAAAATGTAACAGATTGGCTTAATGGAAACTGATCCTGTAACTGAATTTACATTTGATACTTAGACAATTAAATTAAACATTATGTTGCCTGCTTGCAAGCTCAAAAAGCAGAGTAAACATTACTGAGTTAAGTCATAGATTATTTAGTAGTAATATATATTCCTGCTGTTTTCTTTTGCTAGTGAAAGCCAATAAAATGGCAATTGCAGTTATCTTTTGCCAATCTGTGCTTAATGATAACCTTTGATGTAAATCAACTTCTTTCATGTAACAGCCTTCTTTCCAGTGTTGGCAGGTGAGAAAATTCATAAAGTTAGCATATAATTTAATTTTCTGCAGCAGGTAATGTAGCAGAACATTACAGTACACAATCAAGAACACAAGCAACGGTATGCAATCAAGAGCACAAGCATTTTCTTGGTGTTGTACAGGTCCTCAGTTAATAAGGTTTACTGGTGAAATAATCAGGTTTACAGGAGAGATAACAAACAATAAACAGCAGTACATCATTTGCAGAACCCCTGAGCTCTTGCTTAGTTAATTGTATACTCAGTAAAACTATTCTTGGAAACCAGAGGGATCTGCTTTTACAGTATTACATAACTACAGGCTGAAGTCAGGAATCTGACGCTCAAAAAAATATAGCAGCAGCAGCAGCTCAGAATCTCATTTTAAACAATCTGAAATTGTCTAATGACTTTTAAACTGAATTACTCAGTAATGAAAAAATAGCAGTGCATCGTTCATTATTGCTATTATTCATCTTATCACCAGCTCTGGAAGACTTCAGGATGTTCTATGAATACAGGGTCATATTTTGTTCCAGTCATTTGAAAGTTCCTGTGTAGGTGTTGTGCCCTTCTGTAAGTCAGTGATAGTAGATTACTTATTTCTGAAATACTTTTGGCATTTTATTGGAATGTGATTATTTTCATATAAGAAGAATTTTCTGCAGGCATATCCCCTTTGATTTTGAAAATCTGAGGAAAACATTTGACCACAGCTTCAGTAGTTTGTACTTTTATGAGGAAAACAAATAGACCTGCTTTACGGAGAAAGCTTTGGAAAGCATGGTTAGAACCACGCCAATTCGGTCATGTTCGCTGAATTTGCAGAAAAGCTGAAATGATGCTTTGGAGGTGTAAACTATCCCATTTGTATCAATTCAGATGGCAGTAAGGATGCTGGTAGCATTAACTGTTTTTTTGGTCATTGAAATGTGCACGGAAGGAAAGGAAGTAGCTTATTACTAGGATTTGAAATGGAAGTGATGTTTTCTTGGGGAATGCCTAGCAATTCAATTTTGATCACTCCTTTTGGTTTTCTGTAACATGGATGACTGAACTTGCCAATGAATTAGGACAGCTAAAGTGCTCCTTAAAGATGAGGGGAGAGTAATTATTAAAAATGAATACCAGGAAGAGGAGGCTTTCTGAAGAGTCTTTGAGTGAGTGTGCTATCTAAAGAGGAGGATGGAAAAGGAGCACTCCAGGAAGATAAAATCAGTTAATGACTGCAAAAAAATTTTTTTGATTGGGGTTTGGGGGGGTGGGGGGGGGGGGGGGGAAGGCAGGGTAAGGTTTTAGGGGAGTTTTCCCATCAGTCCATCACTGTGTGAAGCCCTGCATAATTGGAAGTGTCAAGAGTAAGTTTTAGACTAAATCAGTAAAAAGAAGAGAAATTAGTCTCCAGGACCAGATGGCAATTGCTCACAGGTTCCACAGGAACTCAAAAATGAAATCGTTGAACTATGATAGGAAAACTGTCTCCTAAATTGTTCTTGGTACCAGGAAAATGGACGGATTTGATATGTGATGCTGGTTTCTAAAAGGGGATGCAGGAAGGGGGAAACTGCACACCAGGAAGGCTGACTTCTATACTGAATGAATGACTAAGTTGATAAATAAAAGTCATACTCACACGAGGAATATTGGGGAAGAATCTACGTGATTTTGGAGAGCGAAGTCATTCCTTGCAAATTGAGCAGAGGGCCTTGAAGGAGCCAAGAAACGTGTGAATTTGGGTGCTATACAAATGTGACATATTTGTTTGCTTTAGCGCAGTAGTGAACTTTGTTTGTGCTTTTTTCTTTTTTTTCACTTGTAGTCCCAGTAGAGTACACTGCAGCTGGATGGCCATTTGGAAATGCTTTTTTTTGTCCCTTAATGTTGGGAAATAACATTTCCAGCAAGGCTATTACTAATTTTTTTTTCATCAAGGCAGAGCTTGAGGTGGTTCAAATCTAGGTGCTGCCCAAAGTTAGATACTTCCATTTTTTGAATGGTCTTTACTCCTGGTAGAAAAGCTAAGTTGTGCTTGAACAATTTTGCTTCCAAAGCTATGTGCTTGCTCTCTGTATTGCCGTAGTTTGAGATGATTGTCCTGTCTTTCTTCTCCTTAACATTTAGAGGGAGCTTGCTCCACTGTGTATTAAAATCCCATTTTGATCCAATAATCTTGGATATCTTAAAATTAAGAAAAGCAACAAACATACCTATCAGCCTTAAGGCCTTTGTAAATGTTTTGGCAGGGAGAATGTAATCCATCATAGAAAATATGTTAATGAAAACAATATACCTTAAGCAGAATTACATTTTAGTATGAGCCTTTGTGTCTCAGGCTCAGCCTCACCTGAAAGATTTTGGATCCAGCTGGAGCCTTTCACTGACTCCAGCAAGGTTTTGCAGAGATGTAAAATTTTTCATACTGTGCACCTACCTGAAAAATTGGAGGCCCAGTTTGTGATTCATGTTGTTACATTTGGGAAGGTAATTTCAGCCATTCCTGAAGACTATTAAAGCCTTTTTGTCCTGCTTCTTTATTCAAATGTTGATAGCTGTTCTTGCTTATTAAAGGTTGACAGGGTTTGTGACTGGATCACAGCTAGGAGTTTATATAAGTAGATAATTATTTAATTAGGGCTACACAGCTGCAAAATGAAGCTTCAGTAGTTTAAGTTTTAAAAATAGTTTTGATGGCAACATTTTCTCCTATAGAAGCTTAAATGTGCGTGGGAAAAGTTTATCTTCGATTTTTGAGGGAGATAAAATTTTCTTAGGCATGTCTGAATAATTGGAACAAAAGAACATATGATGAGGTTGTTCATGGTTCAGAAGATAATCTCGCCATCTTTTCCAGCAAAATATTTTGATGTGTTTTGGAATTCAATTTATTTTCCACAGGCTGCAGTGTTTCACGTATTTTTTTTGTTGTTTTGAAGAGTATTTGAATGCTGCTGTTTTTCGAATGTAATAAAAAAATATTTTTAGCTATTTGTTATGTTAGCTATTAATTAATAAAATGAGAAATTATAATAGATTTGGAATCACCTTACCTTACATTTAAATTAAAGTATGTTTTCAAATTTGTAATGCCATTATCTCTAGCAACAAAGAATAAATTAAAAGGCATCCATTATGTGTATCTCATGTAGCACTTTTCACTTGTAGGTGTGATGGTATCCTACAAAGGAGTTGGGTTAAATGTTGTCATCTCCATTTAGCAAATGAAGAAAGAACAAAACCAGTGCTCTGGAGGATTGTATTATTAAGGAAATGCAGAATTGTATTCTGATTTCCATTAATCCATTAGTGTTTGTTAGAATATTTAAAAAACAGTAGACGTAACATTTATAGTTTATATCAAACTCCAGGTGCCAGAGTAAGTTTCTAGTCTTGACCCATTTTGCTATTTGCTCTGCCTAACTCCATAAGTTAATTTCTTTGATCTCTAAAAGCTTCTGAAAAAAAATCCCATAAAAAAAGATGAAGAAAAGGTCATTATGTTATCAGGAGGTTAGAAATAAGAGTTGTGAAAGATTAGAAACTGCAGCTGAAATAAAGGAGTAGGAACAAACGGTGAATTTTCAGCTTTGGCTAGAGACATGTGGGACTTCACATTAAAGGACTTCTTTAGCTTATTAAACAGTGATTTGGAAATGAATGGCAAGATGTTCAGAAGCAACAGAAGGATTTAGATTAGGTGAAGTCAAAGGTGTCTGCAAAGATATAGGTAAAGATTTTATTTCAAGCTTTGACTGGATTGGGATTTTTTTTTTCTTTTTTTATCATTTTTCTTCTTTTTGCTCCCTTGACAAATGCTGGGCAATGCCACCTGGATAGAGGAACATAGACAGATGTGCTGTACTGAGTTTGAAAACTTGTGGGGAATAGTCAGGTAGGAAAATGCCTCAGCAAAAAACTGTACCCATGCAAAGTAAGTACTGGAGCATACAAGAGTTATGATGGAAGGTAACACTGATGGTCTCATAATTCCACTGTGCAAATTGAAGGTGTCTTCTTGCCTAAAATAGTCATTCCTTCTGATCAGGAAAGGAGCTAATAGATAATTATGAGAGCTTTCATTAGCAGCTTTCTTTCTGAAAGGAATGTGAAAGAGTTTGCCTTACAGAAGAGACAAGAGGGGAAGGGCATAGAAAAAGTACAGAAGATATTATGTGGTATAGAATTAAGTGCTCTTGCAGTTTCTTTTGATAACAAATATACCATCATCAAATTTACACTAAATAAACCCAATTATTTTTGCACAGTTAGGCTAGGGAATTCATTTTCCAAATAATACTGAGGTTCAGATTTAACAGGATTTTCGAACAGACAGACAAGAAACAAAATTCTGCGTTAGAACTCCTCAATACAATACTGACTTTCACTCTTTGAAGAATAAGACTATTTCTACAGACAGGAGCAGGGAGGAAATTTACAAATAAATCTACTGTGTTCTAGTAACTCCTGCCCATCTGGTCAGAAATCTAACCCAATCATTACATGGACCATAGTCCATTTTGGAATTTACTTTCCAAGGCTGAAGTCCATCACTTCACAACTGTTAGTCATTAAACTGAAATATGGAGGGGGAAAAAAAAAAAGAAAGAAAAAATAAAAAAGGAAGCAATACAAAGAATAGGCAGGGGAGGTACCCTGATCAGAGTGAGGGAGAATGAAGTTATGTGTAAGCTTCAAAGTCTGTTACACCCAGCCCAGCATGCAGCCTTGACAAACTATTGTAATGCTGATAGCAGGTTTTGATTCTGTGCGTTTCCAAAGAAAAAGATGGGTGAAATTTAGTTCTGAGATTGGGTTTTTAAGTGAAGGCTGAATGAAGAAGCTGTTGAGGTAAATTGCTGGCTGTTGTTTAAACAGTTCACTAAGTTAGAAAAATTCATTTTTTAGAAGTTGAAAAGTCTCCCAAGCTCGATACGTGTAAAAATCCTAATTCTGAGAGCCATTTAGACAACCAGAGGAAGGGATAAAATGATAACATTACTGAATAAAAGCAGCAAGAGCACAATGTACAGTAATCAGTCTATACATCACCTGCTTTAGATGAA
Source organism: Aviceda cuculoides (assembly GCA_035590195.1). Lineage (NCBI taxonomy): Eukaryota > Metazoa > Chordata > Aves > Accipitriformes > Accipitridae > Aviceda > Aviceda cuculoides. Next base: position 10,704,202 of record JAVJGG010000009.1, on the reverse strand, counting down.
TGGATTTGGGCTGGCGTGGAAAAGGTACAGTTTCTCACAGAAACATATTGATTTTTTTTTTTTTTTGATATACAATAAATTTCTATGCTAGGGGATCTGACGCTTTTGCAATATGATAATGAATTCTTTGGTCTCTGGCAGACCATTAATAATGCCAGGTGCTCTAGAGTCAATAAAAAGCAATGCATTTGATGCTCTAATACTCAGAACACTGATGGAAAGCCTTAAGGGAGGCAGGTGATTTTTAGTTAACTCGGGTTGAGAATTTTGCTGGAAAATATGATTGGAAATCTAAAAAAAAGATAAAATTAACAATTTTGGGGAATCTGAAAGTAATTTCTGTTCTAAAACAACAAAAAAATGAAGCTAGAATTTTGCTGCTGCTTAATGAAGTAATATGGGGATGATTGTTAGAAATCAGGTTTAAAACTAATGTGGGTGAAAAACGTAACAGAGATAGTATGTGTTGAGCAGTATTTGAGCGAACTAGCGTTTTGCAATGGTAAAATTTATTTCCAGATAGCAATACTGTAAATGATACCTTCATGGTTCCTTTTCTGTTAGCAACACCTGGAAATGTGAAATGAAATGGGAATCGTTGCTGCGTTCTTTGGCCTAATGTAAGATGAGGTAAATGTTACTGGGCACACATCTCCGAAGCGATATCGATGCTCTCCGAAATGTATCAGTTGCCATGACTTCCTTTCTGGATGCACCAGCACAAAGTGCCACACAAGAACAGTCATTGCTTGCATCCATTATGGGATGGATTGCTGCAGTAGCAGAAGGTAGAAAAATGGGAAGGGGGGGTGGGGAACAGAGGGAAGAGGAGTAATAGCAAGTAGCCATAATGTGGACAAATAACAATTAAAGCAGCTTCTCCCTTCAACTCCCACTTGCTCGTGTGCCTTTTGGAAGGCACAGCATCCCCTTGATCTCTCGGGAGAATATTTTTGAGACCAGTAATGTATTGCTGAGAAATTTTCCTCACATTAGATCTGGTGGAAGGGCCGTTCTTCTGAGTGATAATTAAACACGTTGCTCTGGCCTCTCCTTGCTAAAGCAAGGTTCTGTAATGCAAATAGGGGAGTAAAATATTATTTAGTCAAATATCTGGTTTGAAAGGCAGATTTGAACCTTTGCTATGATTTGGTCCTGTTGCTGAAACAAAGAATGGAGCTTGGTTTGGACACTTGGCTTCAGTACTGTTATAATTAGTAGCAGGGTGGGGTTTTTTTGGGGGGTGGGAGGTGGGGGCTGATGTTGTTTCTTTTAGCAGTATTACAGCATGTAATACTGTCAGCTGATGACCTGCAAACGTGCAGGGTGATGAAGGAAAGTAAAAGAAACTGCAAAGCAGTTGTTAATCAAGTAGAAATTGTTGGCACTCTGGGAAGAGTATCCTGAGTAAAATGTTGAATCCTAAATAGTGTGTTTTAATGTAAACACATGTCCTAGCTGGAGAAAGATACCCCTCTGTCCTGGGGGGTACTTTTTTCAGTGATTTGAAGGGAACTTACATAGCTTGAGCTTCGGAATTATATAATTACCCTTAAAGATATACTTTCAATAGCTTGATAAAATAGTACATACCAGGATAACTGACACTGAGATACCAGACATCTTAGAAATACCTAGCCTGCTAATTAAAATAAATGCCATTACTCTTACCTTATTTTGTTCCTTCCAAGTAGCAGGTTCTGTTATGCTTGTGTTATCTAATGTACTGTGTAATATTAAGGTACTGAAGTAGATGAATCTTGGGCTGACACCACTCATATTAGGTCACCTGCTTTCACACCAAAGTGTTGTGGGTTATGCTAAATGGCTTGAATTATGCTCTTATTTCAGTGAAGGGCAAAGCCCTCATCAATCTTAGATGTGAGAATCAGGGCCCTAATTAAATTTAGATTACATGGTTTGGGGTTTATTGATTTTTTTTTTATTATTTTTTTTTTAACTAGCATAAACCAGGAAGTCAAAATCTGAGTCACTTTTGCTCTATTGAACAAATCATAAGACTTTCTTATATATAATATTTGCATGCTCTCAGGGGTTTGGTTGGGATTTGGGTTGTTGTAATTGGATACATACAAACGTAACAGCCATATAATGCTTATTTTAAAATGTTTATCCAATTTATGTAGCTTACTGCTTTTCTTACTGCATCTGTATTTCTTTGATCTTTTACAAATTTCCCTTTATGTTTTTCTGATTAAATAATAAATATGGGGATTTCTACCCTGTTGTAAATAAATATTTTATCATTAAGGATTTTGAAGAAGTTGAAGTCATTGAAGACTTTTGAAAAGTCTTTTTTCTGAAGAAACTTCTCAGCTACGCAGAGTAGAAGCAGTTTAAAGAAAATTGTTTACTTCAGCGCAGCATTTTCCTTTACTTGGATATTTATGGTATACTTTTAAGATAGAAAAAAGTGCAGATATTCTGGGTAAAATATATTGTGTTGAATATAACCCATTTTAATTGGGTGTGACAAAAGCTGATACTTTACTAATTAATAATAGAGGGTAAAAAGCTTTCATTGATTTATGCTTTTGGATCTCTCAAATTTGAGGTATGCAAAGAGAGAAGAGAGAGGAGGAAAGAAATTTAAGGGACTTGATTTTCAGGAAGGGCTAAGCCATCACTAAAAAACAAACTCCTTTAAAGCACCTATCAACTACATCCCATAACTGAGGAGCCAAAAATCTGATCTTAAATCATCCAGCTCAAGTTACATGCAGTGCATAAAAGGTATAATTTAATATTCACATATATCTCTACCACTGTAAGTATTCATCTTGATACATAGATACGGTAATGAGTAAATAACAAGGATTTGAATAAGAACTAGTTATTTTAATATTAATGAAGAAAATAACACTCCAGTAAGAGTTGAGCATTTGTATTTTATTTGGTGAGCTTTTCCTTTTAGACTTACCCAGACTGAAAACATTTAGAATGTAGGTTTGAAAAACTTGTCCTGAACAGAGAGTGCAGATGACCAAACCTAATGATGAAATTGGGTTTTTTGTTGCTTTGCTTTTCTTGGTTGTGCTCTGGGTTTAGCTGGACACTGTACAGCCGACAAATCTCTGACAGTACTGCTTGCTTTTACAGCATCACTATAATTATTTATTTATTGAGTATTGTTTGAGCTTAGTCTCTTTATTTTCTAGCTACTGGGAGTAACTGATAGTGATCTGTCCCATGTGAGCCTTCAGATTCATGCAGGAATGCTAATGGTGAGATTAATGAGTCGTCATCCCTTTCTTTTCTGTTGAAGTGTCCCTGCTCAGAAATTGCCATCCAAATGCTATAGCAGAACTAGTAAGATCAGGATTCACTGATGAAGGCTAAGCCTGTGAATTTCTATAAGGCCTTTCTAGCAGGTATCTGGCTTTCTTGGTTTCTCTCAGCAGATAAACAAGACTGAGGAACATGAGTTGTGATCTGTGTTTATTTTTGAAGGCTGTCTGTGGCCCTCATGGAGATTTTCAGTTGGCAGAAGATACCTTCTCCAACATCAATGAAATGGAAGACAAAAATAAATTCGGAGAGCTCTGAAAAAAGTCTGCATAAGGGTGGGAGGTAGGAGAACAGAAAGCTTGGCAGAGTAACTTTTTTGGTGTGTAACTTCTTCACATAAGTTTAGGTGCTGGCGTTGGTGACATGATGAACACGATGTCTGGTCTTCGTAAATTCCCATGCCAGAACACAAACCTTGAGGTCTGAGCTGGTATTTCTGCAAAGTTAGAGATAAATTCATCTTTTTAAGTGAGCTGGGAAGCTTAACCATATGTGTAGCATGGTTTAAGTATTTCTTGGACTCAGACTCTGTGGTGGCACTGTTCAGAAAATGAACAGAACTGCAATCAAGGGAATCTTTGTAACGTCAGTATTTCCTGCAGGGGGGAAATATTTCAGATGAAACAGCTTTCTCCATTACTGATCCTGTGTTTTACAGCTGGTGTAAGCTTTGCCTGTATAGCAGAAAGAGAAATGCTTTGCTTTAATTGCTTGCTGATTTCAAATAATGTTTTTTATAAATCAACAGCTCTTCTAAAGACTGCCTCTGTTTTTTGAAGTAAAGCTTTGAATTGATTTATAAACTATTGATTGTACTCTGAGCTTTTGTTTTCTCTGCTTTTGTAGATACATAGATAAAGCTTTTCATTTTTTTTCTCAAGGGGAGAGTCCTTGATTATAAGTATCGATGCATTCCAGTTTGTGTTTTAGAGCTCTCAAAAATGTTATATATAATTAGCCTTTTGCTTTAGGCAAGAATTTGTGCAATTGTTTTTCTCAGTGAAAATAATTGGCTGTCAATCAAGGTTTTTAGGGGATTTTTGTGTTTTGCTATAAGTGCTAAGATACTTCCTTTTTTTATGACTGTCTTGCACATACTGCTGTAGTAACTAAAATGTGCACCCTTGGCCTAGAATGGTGGTTTGAAAGATGTCTAGGAGCATAGTACAGAATTAGGTAAAAAACCATATAGTGCCATATGTGAAGAAAACTGTCGTTTTGCTATCGCAGTGTTTGCCTGTATTTTTCTTACTCTTCACTGAATATAAGTGGCTGATGATTTGCCAACAACTAACTCTTGATTGCATGCTTCTTTTGCCCCTGCTTGTGGGGATAATTACTTGACTTTTGGTTCTTGCGGTGTACCTTTGACCCTCTGTGTCATATTTTATGAATTGACTTTAACTTGCACCTTTTCCAGGATGTGTGTGCTATGGCCAGGAAATACATAAAAGTGTAAAAGCTGTAAAAAGTGTGGCATGCTATAGAAGTGAACAGACAAACAAAAAATGCATTTGAATTGCTTTGCTTTCTATGGAAAGGAAAGGGGAGAAAATCTAAAATGTTTATAGGGCTGGAGGGAAGAACACTTGCTCTGTTCTGATGCTGTAAGGGAACATCAAGACAACATCCTTGTATGCATCCAACTTGGAACTGAAGTGCAAGTGCCTGTACTCCAACAACCCTCTTGTTTGTGGCCTCCACGTCACAGAATGAATCTGTATTGTGTCACTGGGTGTTGCACTACCTGCCATAACCATCACTTTTCAATAAGAGGCTTCCTTTCTCCCACTTTATTTAACACAAGATTGTGCAGGAAAATATGCTTTGCTAAGCTTCGACCCTTCTGCACCCAAATCGCACTGTTGAGACAGAGACACATTTCAAGCAGAAAGCACCTCCACAGTTAGGGAATATTTGTGGAACACATGGTTATGCCTTTTCTCTTTTCTAGGCAGTAAAATCTTGGTTAAATACGCATTTTTAGGACTGTTTTGAAGGAGATCTCCACTTGTATTTCTCTTACCCTTTAAGCATCGAGTTGGTCAGTCCTTAGTCTTTTCACATACTTGCAACTAAATGTATAAAACTAAACTGAGCAATTAATTTATTAAAAAGAAATACTTCTTTTGTGTGCACTAGAATTTTTAGTCATTAAATTAATACAAATTATATTGTTATGGTTCCCGTTAGAGGAACTTAGTCCACTTGAAGTTTAATTAAATGCTTTTCATTATTTCTTATAAATCAACAGATATTTCAGTTACAGAGATATTCCCTTGTGACCACTTAATTATGTGAGTTTTGTAGTCCTGCATTTATGGAGATGCCAATGCTTTTATATTCTGGTTATTCTGAAAGATTAGTGTTTCATGTTCTCTCTTTTCTTTTTTCCTTGAGAATAAATGTTTGGGTTTGAGAATAAATTGTTGCTTTTAAACCAACAATTGTCTGATGTATTTAACTTTAAATCACTGACAGTCACACATCAGAAGCAGATTTGATCTGTAATTCAGGTGATGGCACATCAGTGCAACTCTACAGAGAGGGGTTTAGGAGAGGACTATCTATCTGCTGGCAGTCCTCTGCCTGAAGACTGTCAGTCCAGCAGCTAAGACCAGAAGGTAAATCCAAGCTACATTTACCTATGAGGAAATCGGGTTGGTAGAGCTTTGGTTTCATTTGGAAGCGTGGTGAGGGAAGGAGGATTTGACTGAAGCACAGACATCTGCAAGGCAGCAGAAAAGTGAGAAAATGACTGTGGGTTTGGTTTGTTTGTTTTGGGGTTTTTTTTATAAATCAGCATTGTGCATCTCTGTTAACTGTCAGCAAGATAGATATAGAAACTGTAAGACTTCACCACATGTGAGCCATGGCTACATATGTTGCAGGTATCGGAATTGTTTTCCAAACTCTGTAGACAAGGCTGTTAGAGACCTGTTGATGCAAAATGACCTGCTCCAGGTACCTATGTTGAGAGACACACCTCTAGTTGTCTATGACTGCATTTATGCTAGCATTTCAGTTCAGAGCAGGAGCAAACCTACTGCATCCTCATTTATCACACCATGGTTTACGTCACACGTTGGTTTTGGTGTGCACAAGCTAGATTCCTTCTGGAGGAAACTAAGCCAGTGTCTCTGAACCAATGACTCACATATTGAGACAGGTTCAAACTGTGTGCAACGTGGGAATGTTTTGTCCAGGGAATCAGACTGTCTTCCCTGAAGCAAAGCTGCTGAACCATGTACTGTGTAGGTATAGGCCTTCAGCACTGTCTAGTTCAGTCTACTGATCTGCTCTCAGTGTGCTGAGTTATCTGCGACTTCAGACATAGCCAGAGGGTCTGCACAAAGTACATGAACCAAGTCTGGGGTCTGACTGTGCCTTAAGCTCCCCACGAGGGCGATTTCTTCTGTCTGCTGCTTTTGAAGAGAGAAAATGCATGAGGGAGAAAAGAGAAAAAAGGCATCAGATATCTGAATGGCACTATCCACAGAAGAAGTGAATAATAGTATTTGCAACTCTTATTAGGAAAAAGACAGAACAAAACTTGACATTTTAAAATTCAAAACGCCTCCTTTTAAAAATGGTGAAGAACATTGAAGACCCATTCTGTCTTTTCCAAATATTCACCACCTATTCATCGTTCTGAATTCTAGTTGTTGAATTAGGTGAATTTCCATTTTTCAAAAGCTTCTGGGTTGTTTCAATTGTTTTACTGTTCACCAAAAACATCGTACTGAAGTACATTCGCTGTACTTCAGATTGATAGATACCTAATTGGGAAGAAGCAGGGAGCACACATGGACAAAGAGGAGGAATGACAGAGGCAGGTTTCTGATGTTCCCCTGCACCCTTCCTCCCCTCTGGGAAAGCTCACTGTGTATAGCCTTCTGTGTCCTGGGTGAGGCATACTGTCAAGGGCTGAGGAAGAATTACTGGGGTACATATAGAGCTGTAGGAGCATCTGCACAAGAGGACTTTAATTTAGCACCAGTTCCTTAATATACCACTAGTCTGGTAACCTGGCTGTGTTTTCTCTTCTATAGCTGAATTGCCTTTTCAAGGACAGTCCTTAGTACTACGTTTCCATGGGGATGTGGGATATGGCGAGTACTAGGTGGGTGAGATTCCCAGCCTTTACTTGCAAAGGATATTGAATAATGCAGTTTGTTTATATGTGTATGCATGCATGCTCACACACATGCGCACGGGAAAGCTAAATAGCTGCACTTGTAGTCACAGCTACAAAATAAAGGCCATTATTTTCTAAATAAACCCAAAACTACTAGGTTTTTTATATTTTTTTGTGGTTGCTTAGAGATCTCATTTCATTCCATTGCTGTATATTCCTTTATATGTTAAAATATCAGTATGTTACTAAATTTGCAGAAACATTTCCATAATAAAAAGCTTCTGGATTAATTTAAGAACACTAATTGTGAGATATCAGAAGTATTGTAACAGTGTTAAATGAAGATTGTGTCTTTATTAAATACTGGTGTTACTATAGCAATAGAATATGCCAATACCTTTTGAAGGACTACCTGAAGTATGTGTGTTTGAATGGGAAGGTGGAGGTGCTGTCGATATTTTCTTGCCCTTTTGCAGAGATTTGTCTGGTTTGTAATAAAGGATATGATACTGCTTCCAGAAGGTGTTAATATTGTTGATGCAAAACACACCAGGGTAACATATCATGTTAAATATAAAACACATTCTGTGAAAACAGAGTCTTTTGTCTGCCAAAATACTTTTTTTTGTGTACAATAGAAGTATGTGGTAATTTTAAGCTTCTTTGTCTTTAAAACAAAACCTATATGGAAATTGCAAACAATTTTGGTACTTAAGAAAATCATTGTTTATAGGCTTAAATTTACTAAAAATAGTGAGCTGCTATTTTGTGACACATTATGTGGATTGTTTGGAGTTAGAGGGCTTGCAATTTTTAAGCTACTTGAATTGCAGAGTCTACGTGGAGTATTTAAGAACAGTATTTACTGTGTTAGGAGTATGAAGAGGAGCTGGACTAGGGAAGTGGACTTTAGGAGCTGTGCATGTGTGGACCTGTTGAAAATAGAGTTAAGTGCTGCAGTTGTCAAGGAATTCACTCTGAGACCAAGTTAGTGGGAACCTAACTTTGAGGTTAACTAACTTTGCTTTGAGTTTTTTTCTGTCTGTTTGTCTTTCTTTTGTCATCTTAGGCAGTATAAGCCTGGTGTGCTTCCTAGGATTGTATAGGAGTTTCACCTGAAACAATCCCCCTGTAACCAGGATAGCCCTAGAGCATTTGGTAACACCTTCTGCTTTCTTCTTGTGGCACATTAGGGCTCCCATGGTAGTTGCAGGAAGTAGCGAGGTACTCCGTGGATGTTGGTGTGGCAGGACGTGCTACGGATTTGTCTCTGTTGCATTCCCCGTGCTTGCGGAGGACATGGCTTTCCCAGTGTTCCCCTCCCACCTGGCTTCTGGAGTGGCAGCCACTCTCCTGGGAAGGCAATGGTCAGGACAGCCAAATTTCAAAGCCAACCTCATCAGGCAGAGAAGGCCTTTGTGTATGAAGCATTACTCATCTCATCTGTATACAAAGTGGGATGAACGTCTTTGTGCTGTTGTTTCTAACAACACACACACAGTCCTCTGATGCTAATGACTTGTCAGGCTGAGACCTGCTTCCTTAGCAAGCTCTCCTGTTTATTCTGCTGCCTGCTCTTGTTCATTCTGGTGCCTGTTCTGTGGGGCAGGGTCAAGTAACAACATTGATTCTAGTACAGATCTTTGTAGGTCTGTGTTGCTGGAAGTCCAGCCAAGAGGAGGGAAGAATGACTCATAGTGAGTAGTTCAGAGATTTTCAGAGCCAATGTCTGAGTTACTCTCCTGCTGCACACTAGCCAGGCTATGAATTGTGTTTTATAAGGTCAAGCCAGATGGCACTGTGAAAGGAGCACTGGGAGAAGGAGCTGTTTAATGTAGTAGGAGTGTTTCTATTCTTAAAGGAAATTTTTTCAAGTTGATACAGGCATAAAATTGGATTCCTAAGAAAGGTAGACTCACTGATGCCACCAGTGACGCAAAGAATGCATTACACATAAGCATGATGGGAGAGTACGTACATTTAAAAAATATTTTCACTAAATATTTTTGGTTTGTTTGAATTGAACAATATTTTATTCTTAAGAGTGTTTGTCTGTATTTATCATTCTTCAGGTACAACCAAAAGGGATAAAAAAGGTCATTAACTTTAGATGACCTTGTACTGCAAGTCAGGACCTGATAGGAGAATTGTGAAATTCTCCAGTGGCAGACGCATGGGGAAAGGAACAGAGTGTGACAAATGGGAGGGGGAAGTGCAGGTAAATGCTACAAGTATACCAGCATTTGAGGAATACTTTGCTTTCCTCTAATGATCATGAATGCACAATGAAATACTCAAAAGAAGTTGGTCAATATGGCGAGGAATTCAGTTTTCATCCCTTTAAAATTAGATGCACCCAAGAATTAATTCTGTTAAACTATTTTTTTTTCCACTTGGTACAACAAAGAAAAAAAGACAAGATTAAATACATGACAAAATGCACTATTCTGAGCTGCAAAGTGGTAAATAGACACTGACTGATACAGAAATAACACATTAGAGAGACTTTTAGAACTACATTTTGGCTGCTTAATGTGTAGGATAAACCTCAGTAGATGGTAGGGAATAGAAAGCTGTTAGGTTGTGGAGTTTATCAGGTCAAATAAACTATTTGCAGTAAGTAGTTATGAATGCTGTTGATTCAGTGCAATTCTATAGATGTCTTGATATTTCTGGAAATTATTTAGAAAGGACATTGAAAGATAAAATAAAATTCTACTATAATTAGCTAAAAAAAAGAGGCAAAAAATGTTGACATACTAGTTATAGAAAGATGCCAGACAGGCAGTGAGAAATATGCTTCAGGGAGAGCAAAATGACATTTATTGAAAGGAAATGAGATAGAGGGGAATGTAGCAAATGCTTATATAACTATAAATCGCTATCAAATGTGGGAAGGAAAAAATCAGGGAAGACATATAAGAAAGGTGGTAAAACTGTAATGGTGTTTTGATAGGATGTTTGATAGGGTAGTACAACATAAAGTATTACATGTTTGTCATCTAAGAGGAAGGTGTCACAAAATGCTAACGTAAATAATAATTGATGCTTACCATTTTGTAGTCACATTGCAGGGCTGTAGCATATACAGGTGAAGTTATAAAGCGAATGAAAACTAGCTGGACGTGTAGGCTCAGATAGTAATGGTCAGTGGTTCAGTGTGGATGTAATAGTGATAAAAGGAGAAAACTTTTTAGCTTATCGTCACTTGCAGTTGATGTCCAATATGGAAACACACCTTTTGGCCCTTCTCAATGGATAACTAAAACCCAGAATTTAACCAGAAGGTCCTGCACCCACAGTAGAAGTGCTTGTCCCCAATACTGGTGAAGTATTTAATTTCAGAACGCCCTACCTGGCTGCAGAGCAGTCTCTAACTGAGATAGGAGGGCAGATGAGAAAGAGGGGTGGGCGAGGGGGAAGTATGTTAAAACCCAGATTTATTTTCATGTGTTCCATGTGGCAGTATTAGAACAGGAGGGAAAATTCTGTACTTGCAGCACTGCTTCTTGGAAAAGATCATTTCAGCTTTTAAGTGGAGATTTCAGACGTCCACAGGGCTCCCCACAATATCTGCTCTATAATTCAAGACCTGCTTCTCCCTTGCTGCTCCACTTGCCCACAGAAGATTTCAAGGCCTATCAGTTAAATGTGGTGCACAGTCTGTGCTCCTGTGATATACAACATGACGAAAGAAAATGGGGGTTAATACAATTTCTTCTGACAATTTACGGGTTTACAAAGTGAGAAAAAGGAATTTAAAATAATACCAGTATATTATTTATTTTATCTATCTACACTCTGACATTTCAACAGCTTCACATATTAATTCTTAATAGATTAGGATAGAGCCTGGTATGACAAGCAAGGTACTGGTCTGGGTCAAGTGAACCACAACTTACCTTGGTGCTGACTGAATCTGTTCTCTCTATAGCAAATATCAGTGCCTGATATGTGTTTTTTAGACATAGGTTAAGTGTTGAGTATGTTGGCATTTTTCTGGTTTGATCAGTGGTTTAACTGGTTCAACTGTGATTAGCTCAAAGCTTCCACAGGTTGGTCTTCACGACATTTATTTTATGGCATTTAATAAGAAATATGAGGGTGTCAGTGCAATTCTTTTCCCATTATCAGAAGTGTTTGCAAATCTAAAAAAACCCCAACCCAACAACAACAGTGTTTCCACTGTGCTGGTTTTCTTTATTTTTAGAAAGAGATTGTCCCCATAATCAGTGTTACTTTTTTTATGCAGGTAACAGGTTTTTTTTTTGTTTGTTTTTTTTTTTTAATAGTGCTGTCTCGGGTTGTAGAAGGATATCTGTATCTTTAAAAGGTAGGGTATACATCTGTCTTTTAGTGTCAATTTATTCAACTTCAAGGAACATCAATTGAGGCAGATGGGGTATGTCAGTAGGGTAATACGGAGTCCGTTTAGTCTCCACATTGTTGTTGCAAAGGTTTATTTAAAACAATATTAAAACAGAGCTTTATTCTTGTATCTCACTTAACCTTAACTAAACATAAGTTACCCTAAGCTACTAAATACTTTGCTGTCCTATGAGACCTCTGATGGCACTGAAGTTGCATGCCAGTCAGCTCACCTTTCATATGTTCCCTTCTGTTACCGTTTCCTTGACAGGGTTCATACCGTTGGTAGCCACGTGGTGTGCTATGGACATAGTGTTTGGTCTGAATGCACAGTAGTTGCTGAATCCTTAGCGTTGATTTTTAAGGGCAACAGGATGTCATTGTAGGCCTTCTGAGTTAAGCAACAGAAGGGCAAGACTTTGACAACAATAATAAAGAATTTAATGGGAAAAGATCATCAGTTAGTATATATGCAGCACCATCAGTATTTGCTCCTACTTTTGAAAATAGAAGGAAAGAATAAAAAAGCGAGATTTGGTAGGAATACCCACTAATTTTATAGAAGTTTAATTTTATAGAAATGAAAAGCTGAAGAGAAAAAAAAAAACTTAGAAATACTAGTAAGATCTTAGAAAAAAGAATGCAACTGCAGTTGGGAGTAATTGGACTGTGAAATATTAATCTTCCTGATTTTTTTATACAAGTGATTTACTCATAACTATTTATAAGCCTCTTGGGGCTTAAATGCTGATGTGTCCCATCCCCCTGTCTCCCCTTGAAGACTTTGTGTTTTGGTCTGGGTTGGTTTTGATGTTACTCCCCCCCCCCCCCCCCAATTTATGGTGCACTTCCTGCTGCCTAATCCTCCCTGAAAGGCACCTACTGCTGCTGGATCGATATCCCTCTGCACAGATTAAAGTGATGTGCGTTCCTCGAAGGCTCCCCAGCTGCAAGCAGTGTGTTTGCATGTGTACTAGCATGGCTTTTTTGACAGCACCAGCAATGTGTAGAATACTAATAGACATACTAAGTGTTAAATACAGCATGAGGCACAATTATGACTGTGTTGATAGGAGCCTAGAAAAAAAGTCCATCATTTTAAGATAATGAATTAACTTGGTATTTGCTGTAAAGGGTCATAGTACTATCCCGTGCTCTACTTTTTTAAAGAGAGCAAGTAGAGTTTCACTAGGGACAACTTAGCAAAGACGTAAGAGAAACAAAAGGGATATGTGGTGATGGTATAGCACTGCCTGGGACTGAAGACTTGTGTTAGATGCCCATCCTGATGGAGAAGAATAAACTGCCTGGGAGGAAGAGGCAGCTAAAAGAAGTGAGCACTGAACCCTTAGGGAGTAAATAATGATGGAGGCATATGCCTGCTGGGAGAATTTGGTTCTTACTGTATATAGCAGGGAAAAGACAGGGATAGCTTCATCACTATTTGCACTGTGCCATGCTTTGTGGCATAAAGAGCATGGAAGGGATAAAATGCTGAGCAGCATTCCTTGGCAGTTCTGGCTAGTTAACCCCTGGGCAAGGGTCAGAGAGGGGCTGTAAAACTTCCAGTGAGTGTTTCCCCTAAATTTGGAAGCATTGCACTAATATGGTTGGTCTGCTTCTGGGGGTCGGGGGGTTGTGAGAAGGACAGATGATGCAAGAGCAGAGGTAAGAACAACTTCAGTAATCACAATCTGGGACCTTGAACATCAAACTGAAAACATGTGAATGGGGGAGAAATGTCAGTCACAGTTAGCCCGTGACTCCTTCTCATTGTGCTGATAGCCAAGGAGTAAGAGACTGTCAGGTTCTGAAGAGATTAAAGGAGCTTTACGCCCACCCCAGCAGCTGGTGCACATCTGGCAGGTCTAAGGAGAGCAGAGGTGGGAATACTATGTACACTTTAGCCTCTGAATAGGAAAAGCCCTTTGTCCTCCAACATTGTAGCTTAGAGAGCATTGGTGGAACTTGGATTTTCAGCTGGTCTCTCTATCCCAAGGAAACTCCTGTCCCAACAGACCAGGCTTGGGCTGACTGGGAGTGGAAAAACATGAGGTGCAGCGGGTGAAAATGGCTTCTCTGAAAGGCTGGGAGCAGGCACATCAGAACTTGTTCACCTGCTTCCCAGACTATGTAGAAATCCAGATCTGGTGCTAAGCAAAATGTCTCAGTAGCTTGTACACGTAGGTGACTATGAAGGGTGCCTGGCCAGAATAGTGTCTGAAGGCATCTCTTCTTTGGAGGGAAAAAAATGTTTTAAGGCTCTTAACAGTGGTCAAACTAAGATTAAAAGCAGTTTTAAGACAAATTGGTGATCTTCATGGACCGCTCTGAATCAAGTCTGAGAAGTGAGGTAGTGCAAACAAATGCAGAGGAGAGAGATCGCCAGTTACACAGCTGAGCAGAACACTGGTCCCCTAAGAAAAGCACTTTGCAGTGTATGCCACCTGCTCACTAGTCTTTGAGGACAAAAGGCTCTAATGCCAGGTGGATAAAAGGTAGCTTATATTATGAAGTAGATGTAATTTGAATTAAGAGGACAGGAAACAGAAGCCCTCATCTGTAGTACTGAAAGAGAAAGTTTCTACCTGTCTTTGATAACTTGTGGTCAAAGCATTGCTGCTCTCTTCAGCAGGAGAGAGTAATGTGAAGGAAATGGGGATTTTTTTTTTTTTTTTTTTTTTAACTCCTAGGAACATTGTCCCTCCAGTTCCCTCTTTTTCCTGCAGGCAACTAGAATAGTTATAATCTCTAGTCTCCGTTGGGGAAGTGGTTGAGCAGTAGGAAAAATTGTATTTGTCCATCACCCAAGAAAGCAACAGAGCAAATGGGAACCTCACCAGCTGGGCTTTGCCTTTAAAGTGGCAGGTCCCAGTCTGAAGTGGAGCCTGGTGTGAGGTGAGAGTAAGCTGGCTACAGCCTGACAGTTGGAGATGTTCCCTCAGAGAAGAGCAGAGAGCTGGGTTTTGGGGAGCCTGGCAGACAGACTTGCTTATACAGATTCTGTCTTGGAGCTTGGTGTGCTGCATTGTAGCCAATATATGTTGCATCCTTTCCAAAGGACTCTATCCGCTGCTGCCAGTAGTAGTGGTCCCATTGCTTTCCCCTAAATGCGTCTGTGTGAGGCTACTTTCACAGAGTATTAGGACAATCTTCCCAAAACTGGACTCTTGAACAAAACCCACTGGGCACACCCTCACCTCATCTCCCACCTCCCAGAGGAGTGTGCTAACCATTGGTGATGTACTGCTGTATTTGCAATACCTAAATGTTTCTTAAGGCAAGTCTGAAGCAACATGTCCTGGCCTTGTGAGTGCCTTGGCTGCTTGGTTATGCTTCTGTCTTGCTCTGTGCTCCAGTGAATATTTATAAATAACTTCATGGTAGTCTTACCAAAGATGAGGAACAACGCCCAAGGATGCCATTCAACCTGATGTCTAACTTGGTGGTAGTGAGGATGTTAAGTCTCCTTCGAATAGAGCAGAGACCTAAGTTAATCTTCCACATCCCAGGCAAACGTTTCAACTGATGATCTGTTGGAGAAAAAAAGGCATGGTAGCTCTGCTACACAATCACTGGGTGAATCACACCAACTGCAGGTTTCCACCGGGAACTGTTCTCCTTGTTATATGGAAAACAGGTGGGTTTTCTTATCTTTATGTCATAATATATATTCACGTTGTAAGACCATGGCCTTCAGACCTGCTGTTTTATGAACTCCCTTCCACTGCTGTCCCCAGCGGACAGGCTTGCAGTTTGATCATCCTTATGCATGTAGCAATGACTTTAACCCCTTTCTCAAACACATCATAGGCTTCTTTCCACCTTTTTTTTAAACCTCACAGTATTACCTTACTACGGCAAGTTGCTAACATGTATGTTACTGTTGACATTGCAGTTTGAGATGATAACTCCACCTGCCCCCAGCCCCTGAGTATGTAATCACAGTAATGTCTCTTCGGGAGAAGCGTACAGGGCCATCTACAAATTGTTTCAGTTACTAAAATATAGAATAATTACAGCCAGTGAGCTTTGTGAATATCAAACTGTAGCTCACAGAAGCAAGCATCCTTAGCACACTGCCAGTTAAAATAATAAAAAAAAAAAGCTAACTTTTATAAAAGGGGGTTTGGAAAAACAGCAGAAAGGTGCTTCTCAAGCAAGCTTGTATTTCTGTATTCAGGAGGTGCAATTATATACAATAAGCAATTGTTTTAAAGAAATTTATTAGGGGAGAAAGCATTGTTCAGGCAAACGTTGAAGAATTACGTTTGAACCTGCCAGCCAATTTTTGAAGCTGAGGCCATTGCAATAATACAGGGAAAATGCCTCAGTCCTGTTGAATCCCACCAGAACAGGCCTGTCCAGAGCACAAACAGAGCATTGTATTACAGTCCTGCACCAAATAAATCCTATCATACTTGCTAATAAGTAGGAACTCAATTAGCTGTATACTGTACAAGTGACTTGAAACAGAATTTTTGCTAGATAAGGCAATCAGGCCTAGTGGTAAAAAAAGAGTTTGAGGGTCATTTGCTGTGAATATTAGTTGTAAATAGGTTGCTCGCAATAATACAGTAGTGGAGAGGGCTATATGGTCACTAAATGAAAGATGCTGTAAAGGTGTTCTGTATATATTTATGTATATATTTAGATCAGACAAGTTTATTATTGTCATGGCAACTTTTACTGTTACTGCTGTTCTACAGCAGATAAAATGAAGCAGGTAAAAAGCTGGTGACATCGGACAAATCTCTGTAAATCAGTGGCAGTGAAGAGCAAAGAAAACAATCCTGTAGCTTCGGTTTGCCGGGTTTCATCCTACATTTATAAGTCTGAAGCAGTGTTATTTGTAGAAACAAAAGGGGCTGCCAGTTCGTAGAGTCCAAAGATGATTTATCAGACAAGGCATTTCAGAGAGGCTTTTGCCCAGCTGTTGAAGAGCAGTCATGCAATGAGGCATGCTGCATGTCTGCATAACTCGCCAGCCATGTTTCAGCAGCATTGTCCCTTGTAATGTGCTTTGCTAGTACCTATCTTCAGCATAACATGATACCTAACCTACTGTAATGTTTGTAAACCACCATACAAACCAGCAAAGCAGAGTACCATACTTCTCACAAATTCAGTTACATCCTCTAAGACACTAAAAAAGAAATAAACCATTAGAATGAAAATATTTAAATCATAAAAAAAAGGGGGGGAGGGGGGGCAAAAAACGTAGCAGGTGAAGAGGGGAAGGTGACTTTTCACCCTCAGAATATAATAGCAAAACCTACATCCAAAGCAGTATGCTAGAAAGTATTCCTAGCCTGACTTTGTGTGGGATTATATGCCAGAAGTCTATCACCCAAAACATTGACTGAAATGAATTACATATTTACCATGCAGACTGACGCAGGTTAGTTAATACAAGCCTCTGGAAAAATCTAAATATGCATCTGTATATTTTGGAACTTACAGTTCAATAAAATGTTCTTTGACAAAATTAGTCTTTGTGACAGACGTGTTGGGTGTCTATTGAGTATTCTTTGCTTCTTTTGTATTTATAGGCAATTGGTGAAATGCAGCCACTTGAGAAAGAAAATGAAATCCAATCTGAGATTCATTCAAACAGCAGGAATTCTCTTCTCCATAGATCCCTATTACTATGTTACATATAACCTTAATAGCTGAACACTGTCAGTTGTGACTTAGGTTATGTGAATAAATTCTGTCATTTGTGGTTCCCACTCTTCCATCCTTTCCCCAAAAGGGAAATTTTTTGTGCAGCGTCTTTTTTTGTTGCTTGTTTTATTTGCACACATATTAGATAAAATACACCTATAAATACATTACGTTTCCTCCTTGGTGAAGTAATGCTGGGGGAATTAAGCGCACATGGGTGCACATACATTCTCCCTCTTTTCTCCGTCCCATCGCCTTCATCTGTGTTTTGTTGAGGGAAATGGTGTTGCATGGGGAGGAAGGGGGAATGTTTGTGAGGGCTCTGTGGTTCAACCTGCTTCTTAGAAGTCAGTTCCTGCACAGGTGACTGTCATACTTTTGGAAGTGAGTCTCACTGCATGAGAGGATCATTGTTGTTGACTGCTTTCCTTTCGTTAGACCATTGTTACAGTCTTCTTGCACCAAGCCATTTGAACATCCTGAAGGTAAAGTCTGAGCCTTTGTCCTGGTTTCAGCTGGGATAGAGTTAATTGTCTTCCTAGTAGCTGGTACAGTGCTGTGTTTTGAGTTCAGT
>JAVJGG010000009.1:10672158-10686046 GCA_035590195.1 Aviceda cuculoides | reverse complement strand
CCCCGGGGGGGGGGGGGGGGAGTGAGTGAGCGGCTGCGTGGTGCTTAGTTGCTGGCTGGGGTTAAACCACGACAGCCTTTCAAACTCAGGATGTCTTGAACTTCAGCTTGTACCTCTGTGGACACATATTTAGGTAACACCGGTCACAAGAGCATTGCAGACTCCTTTAGAAGACTTTGAACAGTATGAACAAGAAGACAAAACAAGAAAGATGATAATAAAGCCAATTAGAACACAGGTGTACATTCCATGATAGAGGGACCTTGGCAAAAAAACCCAACTCAATTCAGCTTTTTATCTTGACCAATTAGACTGAGACAAGCTTTGCATGTTTAAGTTGATATAAATGATTGTACCTTATGTTTATGCGCGTGAACAGAGTCAGTATAACCAATTATATTTTATGTTTATGCGCTTGAACAGAGTTAACATAACCAATCATATTTTATCCTTGTGCGCATGGACAATGACTTTGCAGAAAATATGATTATAAATATGTGTGTGTTTTAGCAATAAAGGGTCGTCTGCTTTCAACTTTACAGGCGTCTGTTTGCATCAATCTCCTCATACCTCGTCAACTCCAGTGCTACAAACTTTCTTAGTGTATTGAGACTGGAGCTCACATTAATCATCCTGTTCACAGTAATCATCCAGCTGAAGTCACGTGCAAGTGAGGTTTTCTCAGTATTGCTGGGAGTAAACCAGAACCTACTTTTGCATTCGACTATGTAATTTTCCTCACACCAGGCAGGTTGAGTTGCCTACCAGTCTTGTGCAGCACTTTGCCTTCGTATGAAGCTCATGTTTTAGTTCCAAGGAAAGAGTGTGGAGAGTAGCCTTTTGGCTTCAACTGACAAATCCTGTTGACAGTCCCTTTTGCCATTTGACTCCTAACAGAAACTAGAATAGCCTTTGGCAAGTATCACATGAGCACCTTAATTTTTTACAGCTGTCAGAGGGATGTGCATTGCTTCCTTTTCTGTTCTGCCTGGTTTCCTGTAGAAATGAGGCTTTTTCTATCATACTCTCTCTCTCTGCCAGCCTGTCCAACCCTATCCTATTGACTTTTGGAATCCGTTGGCCAATTTTAGTCCTTTTTAACAATGAGGCAGATGCCTTAATGATATTAAGGTTCTACCACTGTAACGAATGTTGGCAGTGAAATAGAAGAGAGAGATGTAATTAATGCCTGTACTGGTGAAAAGGCTTCAGTGTGTGCTCAGCTTTTTCTAGGTATCAGGCTTTATTAGCTCTGTTGTGAATGAAACTGCCTGTTTTTATATTGTACGAGCATTATTGTAGCACTTTAATAGGTGGCTTTTCTTCTGTGGTTTATCTTGCTATTGTGTGTAAGAGCCCTAATGAGGGTTCAAAATGCCATTGAGCATGCCAATGTTGAGTGTGCAGGCTGATACTACCAAATACCAGTGTTGCTAATTCTGGGAGATAATAGAGCTGCATGAGGACAAAAATCTCTTCTTTCACTGCATCTTCTGACCTCAAGTCCTTAGTTGTTCTCATCTTACAGGGAGGCCAGCATCTACTGCCTGGGGTCTCCAGCCTGAAGCAAAGATTGCAGAATCTTGGGCTGCTGACACTTCCTCTCCATGCCAGAAATCCTCCTGGTATCATATAGCCCTCACCTTCACCAGCTTCTTTCCTGGGACCCAGCGTTCCCACCTGATCTCCTCTGCAGAGGTGTTTCTCTGTCTCGCTCGATTGCTGTGCAGCAGGACGTGTGCGGTTGATGGAGGAGCGATGTGGGGAACAGCTCACTTCCTCTCCTCTTCCCATAGAAAGATTGTCCCTGTGGTACCACAGTAGAAGGGAGTAATGGAGATAAGACAAACTAGTCTAACCATCCCATTTAATCTGTTTACATGAGGAAGCCAGTTTGACTTGCATAGTTCAGACAATTCCTCTCCTGCATGATAATATCTTATCTTTTTCACCTTTAACATTCTGTAAAAATGTGGAAAACCAAGTAAGTTTTGCCACCTGGACAAAAATCATAAAGAAAGGTTATTTACTTGAAATTCCAAAGAGTAGTTGCTTGGGTTTGAGCAGCTGGTCTAAGATAGCCAAACCTTTGTACAGGGGACAAACAGCAGAAACATACATTGTTTTGAAGTTTTGAATTTATAAAAGGTAAATGTTGGGAATATGGTTAGATATGGTATGTGCAAGTTCAAAAATCGCATGCTTTAGATCACTGCCTTAATTGCCTTTTAGACTTGAGGTTTAGAATTGACCTGTCAGACTTTCATAGAATAGGCTGTTTTTATTTTGAGTTATGAGTCTGAGGCAGAAATGGCAAATAAGGTGTATAGCCCAGTAATGCAAGGGTTTTTTTAACATTCCAGACTTGTCTCATAGTGATGCTTATAGATTATCTTGGTTGAGTCCCTGAATAAATATGCAATGAGCGTATTATTTTTTTCCTGTAGCAAGATATTTAAGCATTAATTTAAGTGTAAGTCAGCATGTCATGACTCTGTCTTCCTGCAACTTAGTCTATCTCTTGTGATATCTTTGAATTTTGTTTAGACTTTTGTGTTACTTTAGTCTTATTAGTGGTTGTTACCAGCAAACGGAAATAGTACAGTAGCCACCACTAATTCTGAGAAATGGGAAGAATGAATATGTGTATGTGCACACTGTTCCATAAGCTTTTATTTAACATGTTTTTCATGAATCCAGATTTTTTTTTTTCTCTTAAGGTATATCCTAGTGGTACATGACAGAAACTGTGTGATGAGTTTGCAGACTTGTCTACTTACACAACTGATCCTTCTGGATGTTTTTTATTACTCTTATTGTGGAATGTATTACTTAATTTGTAAAATATCAAAAACACTGTAAAATGAGAGATAGCAAATTACTGAATACCACACACACACATAATTTGGTTTATTTTTCTTAATAAATGTGCTTTTCTGCTGGAATACAGAAAACTTTAGGGAGTCTGCAAACCCTTTCACGAACAGTTGGCAGTTGGCTTAGTGTTGGTCCTAAGTAGTAAACCACCCAAATTTCTATGAAATGAAGTATGTGATTAACCTTCCTTGACAAATTGGACCTATTATGAATAATATGACCCCATGGGTCAGAACAAAGCAAACTTAGCACTTTTGTTTTCAAAACTGTTGATCAGTAGGGTTTTTTTATTGCTGTGCACCAAGCCTTTTGACTTTCATAGACTGATTTTTTTGTTTGTTAAGTGTTCTGAAAGCAGCCCTGAATTCTCAAATTATGCTATGGCTTTGCACAGCTGGAGTACCTGGAGCAGCAGCTCTCCTGAGGGTTGTCTCACTCGAGCTGAGTGAAGGGAGATTGTTTGCCCTGGCTCAGGACTCAGAGGTTTTAAATGGACTGTCTATGAGTGACTCCAGGGAACATAAGAGTTTTTGCTTCCCAATTCTGGATTTAGAATATGCATTTCTGACATTTATTTCACACCTGCAAAAGTTATTTGAAGAGTATAACATGAAAATATGGAAAGAGGAGAAAGGCAAAGGGGAGATTTCCCATTGAAATTTTGTTTATAGTTTTTGTTCTTGTGCTTTTGTTCCAGTGAGATGAAGCAGAAGTTGGATGAAGAGGGTAACAAGTGCAGCATCCTTTCCAAGCAGCACAAGTTCAATGAGCACTGCTGTATTCGCTGCTGTTCCCCTTTCACATTTCTTATCAACAGCAAGCGACAGTGCCAAGACTGCAAGTACAACATCTGCAAGAGCTGCAGTTCTTACCAGAAGGAGGAGAAGGCATGGATTTGCACCGTCTGCCAGCAAGCAAGGTAAAGAAAGGCCCGTTGTTCAGCAGTCTGTGTAAAGCAGCTGTGGCCTGACCTGAGCTTTTCCTTGTATTTGTCAAGAGTTAATGCTGGCAGAATAGAACATGAAGTGCCTATTTATGTAGGGGTTGCTTGGTTCCTGAGGTGTGATGTGCCTGTTTTTTGTAGAGGTTAACTTGTTCTGAGAGTGTTTGGTTACCTATTGCATTTTCCAGGCTTGCTTAGGTGGACTGATGAATCAAGCAGTAATTGGACTTAGCTTGAGCAGGGCTGGGATCTCCTGAAATGCCTGGGTTACTAATGGAACCTGAGCACAGATGGTGGTAAGGCAGTTAATAATTTTGCAGCAAATCCCGCTGATGGGTGGGGAGTGGAAAGAAGAATATTGGTGAATAGATCATCCAGCTGTGACTGTCTTTTGCAGTGCTTTTCTAAATGCCAGTTTATTGGTGGGGATGCTTTGGGCTTCCTTTGGCAAATACCCAGAGAAAATAGCAGTGCAACCTGTTATAATTCTGAACATCTGTTAAGAATATGCTGCCAGGCTTCTATTTGCAGAGGGTATCAGGGATTTACTTTCTCACCCTTTTGAGGCTAACAGAGCCACAACATTTAAGATAGCACGAGAAAAACAAAGTAAATACAAGCGAACATGTAACAGCAGCAAAGGGGCTGTTACTTGGATGGTGACTGTGATAGTCCTTCTCATCTGCATTGCAGGCCAGGTTCCAAAAGCAGCCTTAGCTGTGGTGACGTAGCACTGACCAAGGCCTTTTTACTCAGACAAGAACGGTGAATGAAATAACTCAATTTCTCATAGTTTAATTTTGAACATTGGTGCCTAAAGCAGCTGAGCAAACCTGACAAAGATGCATGTTTGTTCTTCATCTTTCCTTTTAGCAGAGAACACAGGATGAAGACGAGAGCTGAGTCCCTTTCCAAAGCTGCATGATATTCCTGTGCTGACCAAAACCTCATTGCTCCCACTTGTTTCCAATCCAACACCTAGTTGAAGTTTAAGCTTTCACATAGTATTTGTGAATGAAGGGTGTTCCCTTTGACACAGGGCCTTAAAATCATAGGGGTCCAAGATAGATGATGCCGTGTTTCCAAATGCCAGCCTTTGAACCCAAAGGAGGCTGTATTCTCCAGGGCACCTGCTCCTTCTCTGCCTTTTACCTTGGAAAACATACCATACCCCCTTTCCTCCAGTGAGGAGGCAGAAGAACAACAGGAGTATCTTTTCCAGCAACACAGAGATCGGTGGAACCAGTGCTTGTTTCTACTTCAATCATTCAACCATTTCATACTACACCCCTTTCTTCCACTTCTCCCGAGTTCACCTATACAGGCAGCAGAATAGGCAGCCAGGTTTGTGGATGCTGATGAACTACACTTAAAATAGTTTTTGCTGACTCCACCAAAAAAGTCTCAGAAGAATTTAATTTCAGAAGAAAAATCTGTAGCTGTATTATAAAAATGATACTTCTGACCGTTGAAGTCAGTGCTCTTCCCACAATCCTGTGCAGCCCTCACAGTCACTCACCTGTAACTCAGTTATAAACATTTCCTTTATTTATGACAACTGAGACCCAGTTTGAGTTATTTTTCAGTGAATATGTTAACTAACACTGCTGCTAATCATTCTATGATCTGGTTTATTGATTGGACTGTGCAACTTAACAAATTCCTGTTTGGGAAGCAGAGTCTGGCATTCCTTAGGGGCTGCTGAGGTGTTTTGGTTTGGTGGGGTTTGTTTTGTTTTGTTTTGGGGGGTGGGATGTTGGGGGTTTTTTTAACTATCAGTCAGTGTTTCTTCCAGGGAAAAACACAGAGGGAAACACCACAGTCTGTTATGAGTTCCTGTTGCGTTCTTAGTGACTTATCCCTCAGATGGAGCACTGACTGTGCTCTCCTGCCCCTCCCCAGCTCCTTTTCTTATGTCTTTTATTTTTTCCTTTAATAAGATAGCACAAGTAGTGGAGATGGTTCTTGGTTTAGCTGCTGCTTGTCTGCACACCTTACTGCACAATAGATGTGCTAGAAATATCTTGGAGAGAACTGCGTTTTCAGGTTGTTCTTTTTTTTCTCCCCCTCTCTACACATTTTTGCTTAATTCTACAAGAGTTAATGTTGTAATTCTCTGCTGTGCAGAAAGCGCTTAGACAAACTGGAAGAGTACAAGTATGTATAGTTCAGACTTCCTATAATGATCTGTTTGTGCTCTTCAGCTCTGTCCTAGAGCAGCGCTCAAATAATCCTGAGTTTTATTTCTGGTATTTATTTAGAATATATCAACCAGTTCTCTGATGTTAGAAGCAGTTTCTTGCTGTACAAAAGGCTATAAAGCATTCTCAGCATAAATTGTTTTTGTAAAGATGGCTCACTTTATACATTAGAGCTTGAGACTCTAATTAGGTGAATTACTTGGAAGGTACATCTTGTTTATCTGCACATATGAAAATTCTGAAAAATTCCTATATGGTGTGGGAATCGGAACCAATAACTTGGGGATGGTTAAAATTTTTATGGAACGCATTGTATAAACATCCCTTGGGTTCAGATTTAAAACCCTTCTGGGAGGTGTACCCTTTTCTTTAGACTATCTTATTTCTGATTATCTTCCTTCAGAAGAGTGATGTCAACTTTTTCAGGTTGTAAATAGTCTTCTGGTAGATTCCTGCACCGAAGTGTTCTTGACAATGAAGAAAATCTGACCTGTTGAGTTAGTCTCTCAAAGCATGATCCTAGTGGAGACACCTGTCCTGTGGAAGTTGGTTTTCGTCTTCCAAGGCAGAGATGTACATTAACATTTAGCAGAGAGCAAATATGCAGGTCAGCATTTGAAACATAGAACATTTGTAGAAAATTTGGCCAAAAAAGTTAGCCTCTGCTTCTTCCAAAAGCAGAAAACTCATCAATAAGCCAATGAAAATTTTGATGTCTGAACTCCTTTAAAGCACATCTCCTGTTACAATGTGTCTTTTAAAAGTTAGAAGATTCAGCTCAGTACAGAATCTCAGTGCTCAGAAATGTCTTTACAGCAATGTCTATATAGATCTCGTGAGGAACTGGAGAGCCTTCCTTTAGTTCCCCAGTTTTCCAGATTTAGCACATATTCTCCTAATGCATTTTGGTTTAGATTTATCTCTGGATGCCATTATTAACGTTTGGGGGGGGTGGGGTGTCTCATATACATATCTTCTTAATTTTTAAGTATGTTGTGATAAAATTGTATGTTACTAATTTCAAGTTTTCAATTTGTGTATAGTGCATTTCTGGTTCTTCCAAAGCTTTGTACACTGTCTCCTTGTTAGACGTGAATCAGACAATGTGTTTAGGCAGTTTGCTGAGGTTCTGTACCTCTTAAGTCCTCTTGACTGAGTAGATTCCAGGCACAGTTTCTTTGCCCTCTGGATTAATGCTTTTGGTGTCAGACAGGGAGGTTCTTTGCTCATTTATTAGAAACAGGGCATGCTTTCCATTTGTCTGAGACCACTTTTCTTTTCCAGTCCCCAAGGAGCTATCTCCCAGAACACCCTGCTAGTGATACTCTGCTTTCCAGTTTAACACTTGTACTAAAAAAACCAACAGTGTAAGCTGTTAAAATGCATATTTTTGCAGGTTTTCTAAACCAATCACATTTTACTTCTGGACTGTAGGAGGAGTATATAGAGTCCCATCCAAAATAAGGACACAAACATCTGGCTGTCCACCACAGCTTTTCACGAACATAGTATGTAAATCCCCCTGCATTCTTGGTTCCTTTCTTCTGGTCTCACCATCTGCATATCAAAAGATTTCTGTCTCTGTTGTGAGTGGGAGCATGGTCACTTATCCTTTCGTGCTTTCACATCCATCTACTCTGTGATTCTCTTGCTTGTTCTCAAAACCCACGCTCAGATGATGAGAGTTCATCACATAGTGGCCTCTTGCTTAGCTCCCTTGAGCCTGCCTGTGATTAAGGGGGCATCACCCGATCTGCAGGATGTCATCATTCTGCTTCAGAAGAGCTGCTTTGTTGTTGATGGTCCTTTGCCAATGACAGTTCTTAAGAGACAGAGACCTGGGCACTGTTCCTTTTCTCCTTAATAATGTTAACTGGTGAAAAACACAGCCATGCTGCATACACTTAGACTTCGTGCAAAGCAGTGTTCTGAGTGGCTCAATATGGGTCCCCCAAATTGTCACATTGGCTGTTTGCAGCACAGATTTATTTGAATGTTTAAGAGAACTCTCTTTTTTTTTTTGGTTTTCATACTCCCAGTTTGCTGCTTTAAAAAAAAGAAAGCAAGAGAGTATCATTTATCTTCACAGACTCAATCCAGAGTTACTTTTGAACGTTCTTTACATTTTCTTTTGAGTTTATTGTGGTGCCCAGTTGAAAGGTAGGGTTCTAACTAGACTTTTAACAATTTGTGTCAGTAGCGAATGTAATTTTCTTACTGGAACTTGAAAATTAATTAGAATTAGATTAATTAGATATGTATTAGGGTTTTTTTAATGTACATTACAGTGAGACTTGAGGAAAATGTATTAAGGACCAGTCTACCTGCAGTGCCCAGTACATTTGTCTCTGACTAGCTTGTATCGAGATTAATGCTAGTGTAAAAATGGAGCAATGCTTCTGATAACGGGAAAATTGCAACAGAAAATAAAATTCTAGGCTCAGTGGGCAGACAGAACAGCCTTTAAATAGACTGGAGCTTTGCCAGCCCCAGGAACAGCCCTAAATAAAATCTTTATATTTCAGATGGTTTTGTTTGGAGGGCTCGTTCACTGTAATGTGCTTTAATGTCAGCAGAACAGAGCATATTTTTGTGGGAACATGGTAAATTTGATGGTAGGTGTGTTTTTAGCCTGCCAAAGGATACATTTCTTCCACTTAGCTGAAGCAGGTTTTAGTGTAAAACTCTTTACAGTCTCTATAGGGAAAAAACCCAACCAAATTTGGCAAAACCTTGGGATGGTACTTGAGAAAAAGAAGTACTAGTTAATAACTGAACTTTGTATTTGTTTGTTGATGCATTCGACTGTAAAAAAATACTTGGTTTCAGGACTTAGTTGTGGAAAGCTAATGAAGATTTAATGCTGCTTAGCAATCTTGTTTTGCTTTCAAGCAGGCTAAACCATCTGGTAAAAGGAAGCTGAAATATCTTTTAGGTGGTCTGCCTCAGCCGCAGCTTGGAGCTTTGTGTATACTTTTGTAAGAGTTGTGTATTTCTGCCGTCTGAGGTCCTTGTCTGACATTAGAAAGAACTTGGAAACTATGACTTTGTCATGTAAATGCCAGGAAATGTGTTTTTCCTTCTAAGATAGAATTGCGTAGGAACATTCACTTGCTGTGTGGCATAGCAGAAAAGGTAAAGTTTTAGCTCTGCCATGTGCATATTGTCTTCACTAGTCCCATATGGGTCTTGTTCAGCTTTTAAAAAAGTCCTCTGAATGATCCTATTCATATTGTACTTAAGGAATTTACTAATTTTAAGTAAATAGCAGTGAAAATTATTCTCCTCATCTGTATGCACTTGTAGAAATTGATGCAATTCCTTCCAAAAATGCCTGCTGCTCTATTTCAGTTTTCTTCCTTCTTCTCCCACCATTCACTCTCTGTTTTGTATGCTGTCTCTTGATCTCCTTCTCCTTGCCATTCTTTAGCATCACAGTAGATCACAGACACCATATCCTTTTGCTTACAGTACCCATGAAGAGCAAGGGCAATAGCTTGGATTTTGCAGGAACAGTCTTTGGTTTATTCAGTTGTTCCCTAGCTGGAGGAGGACAGAGAGAAAATGTGCAAACTGGTTGCTTTGGCAGGTTGATCTCTGTTGGGTTTTTTGCTATCCTGATCTGTCTTAATTATTTCTAAAGTATGCACTGTGAAGAATTTCAATTCTGCTAGACAGAATAAAGCTGTACTTGCATAATGTACAGCTGACTGCAATGCTGTACTCAGCTTTAAGAAAAGTGTCTAAAAATGGAATTGGAGGGGAGAGTAGGAAAGAGAGGTCTATTAAAATGGCTAAATAGAAGTGCTAATTAGGCGATCTTTTCTAGCTTTAAGTAGCCTTGGAAGTGAGCATGTGGCTGAGTGCCTGGAGGACTAATCTGTGTTTTGGGAGCTCTGCATTCCAGTTTTAGCTGTTCACTTGATTGTCAAGTGACCTTGGGGAAGTTTCCATGTCTCAGGTTTCCCCGTGTGCAGAATGGATTTAATGATGCTGAGCTCTTGGAGGTCAGTGGTTGAAAAGTGCTATGTCTGTAAAGTGCTAAGTATTATTAATATACTGTTATTACAGAAGTTTTACTACAGTCAGCATGGTTAAAACCTTTGCCTTTTGTGTTGCAGTAGCACAGAAAAGTAAGTGCTTGGATTCTTGCAGGGAATGAATGAGAATAGAATATCACAGCTTTATTTTCAATGTTAATATGTAAATGTTTGCCTGTGTTTGGCCCCACCTACCTTTGACAAGTCATAGTAAGAGAAGTTATCAAACATTTTCCCTAGTAGGAATAAATAGTATGTAAATAGTGTGCAAAAATATTGGGACAGCTGAACTGGGAGGAGGGGAATATGAAAGGATGTAACACAGTTTTTCCACATAGTAAGCAGCATGCAAATTATAGATTGGACTTATTTAGCCTTTCAGTTTTGCAAAAGCCAAGGGACTTTCAGTGAAGGTGACAAATTGAAAGCTAATAAAAAATACACAGGATTCTTCAAGTGCGGGCACTTAAGTGGCAAGTGAGAACATCACCCCTTACAGTACCTGAGATAGGAAATCTTAAGTATCGAGCAGAGTTTAGGGAAGAATTTCCCTTGCGTCAGTTCTGTAACTGGGACTTCATGTGCTCTGCACCCTGTTGCTGACTACCGTTGCAGGAGCAGACTTGGAGGGCTGTGGGCCATCACAGCCCCTACATTGGGTTGGTGGCCATCAGGGAAGATGTGGGGTTTGTGGTGGTTGAAAAAGGGAGAATAAGAGATGGCAATATCTAATTAGAGGGCTCAAATTTACAAATATCTGAGGTAGTAAAGGATTGCAAGCCAAAATTTGCCTCCAGAATGAGGAAAAAAAAAAGTTATGTCATGTCAAAAAACAGCCTGTCATTTTGACTCCTGGCTGGTTGACTCAATAATGCTTGTACCTCTAATCGTTTTTCAGTATAATGTCAAATTTATGCATCCCTTATTAATACAGTGATTCTGCCTAAAGCAAGTCCACTCCAACTAATTCTTGGTATCAGTAGTATTACTATTCTTATTTTTAAATGTATCAGATCTTTAATCTGCTGTCTTTTTTCCTGGAGAAGAAAGTGATTCTTTCCTTTCATACTGCCTTGCCGATGATTTGATGTTTTCACATGCTTGCAAGTTGGGAAAGTTGTTCCTGGGCCTATATAGTCTAAGTAGGGTGATCATTCCTGTGTGTTGTGAGGAGTTTTCTTGGTTGACAGAGGGGATGAGGTTTGCCTTTCTGACAACACCTCTCCTATGGAAGACTTATGAGTACACTGAGGCAACCATTAGGACTGATGATTATAATAAACTCAACCATGTCCAGGCA
Organism: Aviceda cuculoides; assembly: GCA_035590195.1. NCBI lineage: Eukaryota > Metazoa > Chordata > Aves > Accipitriformes > Accipitridae > Aviceda > Aviceda cuculoides. The sequence continues at coordinate 10,674,685 of JAVJGG010000009.1, read as the reverse complement.
GTTTTGGCATCTAATAAACCTCTCTGATTATCTCATGCTTGGTCCTCTTTTTCTCTTCAACTGCTGCTGGTACCTGCTTTTGCGTGACCCTTAGGGTGTTTCGCTGATCCCCTGCAGAAGATCACAAGGTAGCTTCTTCTGGTTTTCCGAGAAGGGAGAGCATTTTGTCTCTGTTCTGTGTTAACGTTAGCTGAAATGCAAGACACTGTGCTTCAGAGCAGGAGCTTTTTAGTCAGACTGAACTGTAACATTCAGGAGGAGATGTTTGTTCCCCAGGCATTTCAGCCTCCACTGTCTCCCTCCCAAGCTCACGCGGCAGCATTGAGCTATCTGCTGGCCTTGGAATGTGCTGGGACATCCCTCCGCTCTGGCGAGCATCAGCCTTTCCTCATCCTCTTCAGGACCACTGTATGTTTGCTTGCCCGACAGAGAATGACTTCTGATTCATGTTTTTCCCCTCTGGGTTGGGTTTCTAAAATCCTCTTAGCATAATGTTATTTGGGAAATGTTTTTCGAAACATGTTAATTTGAAAAAGCTGTTAAACTTTTTTATTTTAAACAAAATTGAATTTGTACCCATGAAGGTCCCCTTGGAAAAAAAGGTTAAATTTTAAAACTAAATCTACTGATTTTTATTTTGAATACAAAAAAATTGCATAAGCAGTTTTTTTCACCACTTCTCATCTACGTCAGATATTTGATTTTTGAGTCACGTCAGAGTATCTTTGTATATCATTGCGTTAGAATTTCTTTTTCTGGTCTCTGTTCAATGGCAACTATGCTGAATTATTTTTTAAGAGGGAAAAATCACATTTCACTTGTTCAGTCTTATTGTGCCCTATTACCTTTTTTTGCATCATAAAATGCATGTAATAAAGCAAAAAGTCATGCCGCAGTTAACACTCTTAAGGTAGCCTTTAAACAGAGCAGAGCGCACTTTCATGTAGATGTACCATTGACCATTTTTTAATTATCAATAATGAAAGATTGCTAATTGGCTTGATATATGTTTGTTCCGTTTTTCACTGAGGCTTCAGGTTTTCTCCTGCTCTATTTGTGCAACCGTCAAGCCTTGATGAAGTACAGAAATCAGTCATTTGCTCCAACTGATGCTGACATTGGCACCTCCAAGGGTGAAGTCAGCTTCTGGCCTGTACTCTGCCAGTCCCGAAGGGACACATTGTGTGCATGCTCTTTGCTTTTTCTAATCGGGAAGTCTGACCTTGAATGTGCTGGCTTCATAATGTTTGGGGAGGCCTGCTGTGAATTTGAGGAACTGGGCATCCAGAGGGGAGGTCTGTTTGGTGAAGGAAAAGTCTTCTCCCACCTAAGCACCAAATAGGTTTAGCTGCCATACACTCCTCACAAGGAGAGAAGACTATACCTATATTGTATGCCCCTCTGTCTCAGTCTTTATGTACAGCTTATAATGACAATTTCCCCAGTCCACAAGTAATTCAGAGTTTTTTGCCAAATTGTATTATTTTTATCCCACTTCCTATGGATCAAAGACCCTCTGTGCCTCCACAGTGCTTTTTTTTCCTCCAAAAGATTTATCCTGGTAAATGAACAGCTGCCCAATTAAGTGTGGGTACCTTTAGAAGCATTATAAATGCTGTGGTTAACACAGGGGGGGTTGTTTCTTGGTGATAAAACTGGAAATCCTCCAGACTTGTAGCTACTAGCTGTGAATGGCAATAACAAATGTGTCTTTCCTCTAGCTAATGCACTTTCCAATCAGGAATAGTACCCTCTTAAAAGGTTCTTGTGTTACCAAAGAAGTTCAAGTGAGAATTAATTTGTTATTTTTAAAAAGCTTAACCACATCAATAAATAAGTCCCTCTGTGCTCGTATTCTTCACACCCACCTCTCACATGAAAGAGATAGTGAAGCACTTACGGCATAGTATGTTCAATAAGAATCTATGAGATCATACATTTACATATTTCATCAGGCAGTAACTCATCCTGCTTCTGTGACTTGAGGGAATAGGAAGGTGGAAAAAGCAATTGCCCTGTCTTTCTGCCAAAGACAAGGTTTTCTAAATTTGTGTGCAAAATTAAGTATATGACTTTCTTGTACTTCTTTATAGTAGCATAACTTTCCTGCACCTAGGTTTTTGTGAAGTCTTACTCCAGATAAGCACTGCTGGAGACTAGCTAGAGAGTTAATTACACTTCTTACATCTTCCACCCCCTCAGCTTTCAAAATATGACCTTATGCTTGTGGATCATGAAATAAGTGGTATTGCCTGCCAGAGTTACCTGTACTGGAAGTATGTTTCATGTGCTTTCCTGTCCTACATCACAGCTGCATCTTTTGCTATAGCTGTCCAGGCAAACATCTTGTTCATTTTAGCTCAGAAGCTAATAGACAACTGTTGTGGTTTAACCCCAGCCAGCAACTAAGCATCACGCAGCCGCTCACTCACTCCCCCCCCCTGCCCAGAGGGATGGGGGAGGAAATCAGGAAAAGAAGTAAAACTCGTGGGTTGAGATAAGAACAGTTTAATAGAACAGAAAAGAA
>JAVJGG010000009.1:10636779-10672058 GCA_035590195.1 Aviceda cuculoides | reverse complement strand
TTTAGACTAAACACTACTTAGCAACAACTGAAAACATCAGGGTGTTATCAACATTCTTGCATACTGAACTCAAAACATAGCACTGTACTAGCTACCAGGAAGACAATTAACTCTATCCCAGCTGAAACCAGGACAACAACTCTTGTATTTATTTTGTATCCACAAATAAAATCATTTTAACATAGGAGGAAGAACATCTGTGACCTAAAGCTGTCTTTGAGTTTGCATCTCCATTTATTTCAGGTTGTTGTATCTTTTTTTCTGCAGAAACAGCTACAGAAATGAAGATCGAATTTTGACATAGTGCCTAAATAAAAGCTGCCTAAAAACAGAACACTTGATTGCAGAAGTTATGAACTATTTGAAAGTGCTTCTTGATCATAGCAAAAGAAAGCTTCCTGTTAATTTTCAGATTGGTATTGGGTTTATAGCGTGCTTGGGAATTACTTTGATAAAATGTTTTCATCAGAAAACTGCTGCAGTCGGTATGGAAGTTCTTTACAAGCTCATACTTGCTTTGGTTGGAAAACCATGAGGCTCAACATGAAAGTTCTGAGAAGCAAGTGAGAGATCACAATTGATTGCCTGCAACATAGGAGCTGAAGTTGTAACGTTTCCTCAGAATCATACCTCATATGTCTTTTGTTCTCCCCATACCCCCCTCAGATATTTAAAATTCCTGTATGTTTCTGGGAATGTGCATGGTATGCTTTTACAGTTTCACTTTTGTTGCTCGGTTGTTGGATTCCAACAGAGAGTTGCTAACACTTTTCTGAAGTGGTTTTGTTAGTCCCATTGTTCAAGGGCTGTTCTGTGACCAAGTGGTCTTGCTTCCTTGGCTGAACACTTTCACTTTGGGGAAGCAATCTTTGTAAGGTAATGAGGCGGCCTTTGCTGCTGGATCTGTAATAATGCCTGCCTGGTTTGTTTTGGCTTGAAATTTAATATGCTGTAAAGCTTCTTGTTGTAATTTGGCAAGTGACATCTCTTGGCAATATGTGGGAGTCAGACATCCATGCTGGTTCTATTAGGTTTCATCTCTGTTTCTCTCCATTGATGTGAAGACTTGAGGGGTGCTTCTCCAGGCCCCAGCTTGAGAGACCCTTCCTTCTCTTTTCCTGAAGCTCCCAAGACATAATGAGTGGTGAATGAAAGAGTTTGTTCATTTAATTAAGAAATACTATTTTCCATCACCTGTCACACTCTGAGGTTGTATGTGAGGTTAATAGGGTAATGAAGACACTGTGGTTCGCATTGTCTTCAATTTGCTGATGACAGATTTGCTTTGTATTTGTGTGTTTTCCTGGCTGGTCATTGTAGTGGCTTGTAGAAGAGTGCCTGGAGTAGGGAAAATTGAACAAATTCTTGTGTGATAGAGGAAATCCATGTAAAGGATGGTAGAAATTGCATCGGTAGTCACAATTGCAATTTTGTCTCACTGATATGTTTGCAGGGCTTTGTAACCTACAGGACTTCTTGGGTTCTCTGTATCTCAGGTAGTTGCCATTGTCAAAAGCACTTTCAATCTCCAGCAAGATAAGAAGTGAATTAATATCTGTTAGAGGCAAGGAAGAAATTTATGATGATTTGACCCAATCCTGCAAACTCACCAGTAGCTAGGCCTCTGTCTATGATGGCAGTGCATACCTCTGATCAAAAATGCTTTGGGAAATTGTCCTGAGGGGGAAAAAAACAGTAGCGTGGTACTGTGAAGAAGTGCCCACTATGAACTACATTTTGAATGCCTCTATCTCCTGTGATTCGGAAATCCCAAACCATTTGTTTTTGGGGGAAGTAATTCTGCTACATGGGGGTTTTTTTAAAAAAAGACAAACCACATTGCAACTGATGCCTTTCAGCCTTAGGCTGTGACCTATGTCAAAATGCCTTCTCGTGTTTTGCTTCTAGGATCAAAGGGCTATTGGACATAAGGGAATTTGAGGTTAATATTTTAGAACATGTCTGTGTCAGTGTAGCTTCCTGAAACTGTTTCTCCAAGTATAGAAGCTAGACCATTCACACAGAAAACATACTTAAGTGGCTCTGTTACTCCTAAACATAGTGTGGCAATAGTGGTTATTTTTCTCATCAGGGAAATTATAATTAGAGATTGAATATTCTTGGGAAACACCAGCTTTCAAAGCAGTCTTACACAGAGTTTGGGTAGAGAGAGTTGGTTTTGAGACCTGCAAAAGCATAGTCCTCTGAGTCCATTCTGTGCAGTACATTTAAATACTGTATTTTGCACTTTCAAAGTTTTCCCTTGCAACCAAAGCAAGCTGTTCTGGCAAGAGAAACAGCAACAAAATAGAGTGAAAGGAGATTGACAGGAAAAGTAGAAGGAGGAGGGTGGGGGGAATAGCACAATTATCGTTTGAAAAATTAATCATGTAATGTGTCACCGTAATTCCCAACGGGTAATTAAACAGCACATATCTGCATAAAGGATTAGTAACACTGGAGGGTAACGTTCAGGATCTTGAACAACACTTCCAGTATATGATTTGCAAATTGTTTGACAGATACCTGCCTCACACATACCATATGCTACTGTATTCCAGTGCTTAATATAATTAGTCCTAGCAAAACCAGACTTCCAGCTCCATAGCTAGATGGCTATGACTTTACAATGTGCCTGGTACATAAATAGATTAAAAAAAATATATGAGACAGCCTGAAAAATTACACAATTTATTTCTCCCCACGTGTCAGGGTGCTGTGCCAGCCATCTGCTACCATGGGCTGTAGCGGCTGGAGCTCCCCTGGGACAGCGGGCACTTCTCTGGTGATGAGGGAGGTCTGAGGTGAAAGAGAGCAAGTGATTCACAGCAGGTTGTTCAGGGCTTGCAAAGGCAGCACTGCTGGAAGTTGAACCACCTTGAAGGCGGTTAGCAGGTATGGGATGCAGCCACACTTGCATGTACACCTGCTCCTTAGGATGGTCTCTGGCAATGGAGTTCACAGAATAATTGAGGTTGGAAGTGACCTCTGGAGGTCTCCAGCCTGCTCCCCTTCTCCAAGCAGGACCAGGAGGAGTGGGTTACTCAGGGACTTTTCCAGTCAGGTTTTGAAGGTCTTCAAGGATGCAAATCCCGCAGCCTTTCAGGGCCCCTGTCCCAGGGTTTGACCACCTTCAGCATGAAAAAGTGTTTCCATGTATCTAATCAGGATTTCCCATGTCCTCACTTGCATCCAGAGCCTCTTGTCACTCCCTGGGCACCTCTGAGGAGAGTCTGGTGCTTCCTTCCCTAAACCCACCCATGTGGGGGTTGTGGGCAGTGGTTTGATCTCCAGAGCCTTCCCCTGGCCATACACTCTGTGCAATTTAGGTGACTGCAGATACCTAGAAGTTGAATACTCAAATTTTTTTTCATGGTTTTTCTTTGCAAATAAGAGCCTGAGAAAAATAGAGGTAAGTTAAAAACTCTGCACTTGGAGCTCACTGTAGTGATATCACTTTTGTGATACTTGTTTTTAGTGACAGCTCACTTCTGATAGTAGGATTAATGGATGCCAAATAAACTTCTCAGGGGATCAGCATGGACTAGCTACAGTAATAGCATCTAGAGTAATCTGGTTGTGAAAAAAGTTAAGGAAGTCGTTTAGGACAGAAGTCCTCTTTGATCAGAAGTAGCCAGGACTCCAGCCCTGCAGGCTCTTTTGAGTGCTTTATTTAAATCTGCCGACTTTCAAAGGGATACTGAGCACTGTGTTAAATGAGCATATATGTCAACTCTTGAAGGCTTATGCCCAGTTTGGCAATGCCACCCCAAAGCTGCAGTTGCTCAGATGCACCAGTTACTGATATTAGAGAGTCATATGAGGAAATTACTGCCTCGAAATTCTGAAAGTCAGGACTTAGCTCCCAGCTTTCCTTCAGATCATCTCCGTCTAAGGGCAGCTGTGTTAAACTTTGCATGCCCCAGTTCCTTTTTGGTGAAATATGATAGACGATGATGGCAATTCCTTTATGTTTAAGTCTAGAGCTTCTCAGGGAAGGACCACTCTAAATTCTGCTCAAAGCTCAGGTTCAGCTGATGGGTGCTACCAGGATGCAAATACAGATCAGCACCACTTCTGAACTCTTTCACTTTTTATAACTGGGTGTGTTCCCGTATGCCATTTAGCCTTTACATGGGCTTTGTTAACTCTTGTCACACAAAGATTCTGCTTCTCTCAGTTCAAATGTACTGCTCCCGTTTTTAAAAGGCACGTTAAAAAGTTGCTGTCGCAGCATTACTTAAGCTGAAAAGTATTAGTTGTCAGAATTACTTATTTTAAAATAGAAAGTGAATGTATGCAGTCTCGTTGACAAAGCCAGGCAATGGCTTCTGAATTGTGCTGAATCTCGTGAGCTGTCTGATATTTGCACACTTTTCATTTAGGTTATAAAGGCATCATTGTAGCTTCCAAAATTATTTGGACACTTCCATTTTCCTGGATGATTGATGATGCTGATTCTGTGCATTTCAAATGTCTTTGGATGGTTTATGAAGGGTAGAAGAACTTCGAAACATAGCTTTAGTGTATATTTAAAGGTAGAAAATTAATACATGGATCCTGCTACAGAGGAAAAGAGTGTTTCCTTCATGTCTCTCCGCATCTTATGTAACAGATATATATAAGGACTTGTAGATAGTTATTTCTTGATAGTACATGGAGGGAGTAAATTTTTTTATTACTCTGTAGGTGACAGAATTCATCAGGTGAGGGAGTAGGAGGCGGACTTGGATTCAGCTTCCTACTTATAACTTGCTTACCATCTGGTGTTGGAGAAGGTCACCATGCCTTTCCCTTTTTACTCCATTATGAGAGAGGCATAATCCCAATGTTGTTAAAGTGTGTTCATTTGAGCTTTGTATAATTTATTTTTTTTTTTACTTGAGGTCGTACAGACCTGGAGTGTCTGAATAAAAAACATGGATGTGACAGGCTCCACATTTCCATATGGGAAATCAGGTGTTTGGAAAGCTCCAGACTCTGATAATCTTACTGTGTCTTAATAAGGAATAACAGATATACCATCCAGTTAAATAGGTGAGACATTTTAAAGCTTTTCTCCTTCTGAATCCTCTGTAAGGATCAGTCCATAGTCTCATCTCATCTATCAGAAGTAGGGTATCACCAGTCTACTTTTCTCTGTTAGCCTTACTGTGTGACCATGTGTGCTCTGCAGCCTGACTGTTCTTGGCCAGAATATGAGTTTGAAGAAGGGCTTTCCAAGGCAGAAAAACATGAGTTACTCTCTTTTGCTGGAGGATGGGGTAACCCCAGAGGTAGGTCCACAGTCAGAAAAGCATCAAGATGGCTCAGAATTTGCTTCCCTGTGTGCTATAACATGGGGAAACGGTGGGATGTTGGGGACACAGAGCTGGGGTTTCTGCCATCAGGTCAAAAAAACCCATAGACTTTTAAAAGTTGATCATTGCTGCTGTTACTGCAGTGATGTGTTTTTTCTATGGTCAAGGCAGTACAATTGAACCTGGGACACACCTGTGGGAAAAGCAGCTTTTCCTGTCCAAATGATTGTTAAGTGAAATCTGAGGAGAACTCTCTGGCAAATTTTCTTAGGTGATAACATAGCAGATGGGAAAACTTGATCAGAAAACAAAACAAAATTAAAATAAAGCCTTGCATTTAGTGAAGGGAAACACCTCCTCTGTAGTAGCTGTCTTCAGTTTCTAGATTTCATGGGTTTAATAATTATTATTTTTTTAATAGTGAGACAAAAATCTAAAAATGGTGCTTCTCCTGGTTATCACACAAATTGGGATTATCATATATCCTAATTAGCAGACTGGTTAAGATTTTTGTCTGAGGCTAGCTGATTTGGTTGAAATTGGACAGCTGATATAATAAACTCTAAAAATTCTCTTCTAATGAGATTTTTCACAAGTAACCCAGTCCATTGTGATGGGATTTCTTAAATCATTGCAAATCCTGTTCATGGAATCAGCTATGGGTGTACTAATACAGACAGCAGCATCTCCTGCCCTTTCCCTGGGGACCAGCAGGTGAAGTTTACAAAGAAGATGCATCTGGGGGACCAGGGATGGGAATAAGAGCTTAATATAAGTGAGAATTGGGATTCTGTAAGTCATTGCCTTTTAGCAGGGATTGTAGAAGTATAGTGAGCTAACATATATCCTAAGTGTTTTGTCCTACATGTTACAACTTCCATTGTTATAACCCATGCAAGATAAAATCAGCATGTAGCAAACTGAATGATGCCCTTCATTTGTAAGATCTGGATCATTATGGATCATGCTGAGGAAATTGTTATTTAAGCAGTATAGATGGAACCTTCCAAATTCCATTATTTATGTTTTGCAAGAAAAAAAACCAGTATCTGGTGGGAAAGAAATAGCTTCTTAAGAGAATGCTTTTAACTGGGACTCTGTATTAGTATCTCCTCAGTAGTGGGACATTTCTGTTAAGCCAAACTGGAAATCATAACTGCCCTACCATGCTTTTGTGAAGTTTTACTCTAGCTAAAAATGTCTTTTCCCTGTGGTAGCAAAGATTCTGGCAAATCTGAAGAGAGTCAGGGTGGGAAGCCAGGTGCTAAATAGCTTTATTGCTTCTTCTGTGATGTGACTTTTCCTAATCCCATCAGAACAGCAACATATTGGTTGCTTGGCTTTTTTTCCCTATTTGACATATATAGATGAGCAGAAAATCCTCTCCTTTCCTCATTTAGAAGGACTGTGCACCATCTTACTAGATGGAGTAAGATGTTCAGTGGTACCAAAACCCATATAGCAAATCTTCAGAGCCCCTGCACTGGCAGAGTGCCATTTCCAGTGCAGAAAGGCTTCTTCCTTTCAGATGCAAATCTCACAGGTCTGTTCTGCTTTTAATTCTTGCTGAATAATTGTCTCCAGATGCTTCTACAGATTCATCTCTAGTCTGAACACTGCCCTCAGAATAAATGTAGCAGTTACTGCCTCTCAGAGTCTGCAGAAAGTAAAATGATTCTGCCGTTATTCTTACTGTTGGGATTTATTAAGACTGCTGCTTTTATGCCTAATAATTAAAAAATCTGCATTGTCATGGGATATTGCCATGATTCTAAAATAAGTTAATTTAAGCTGACATCAAGATTTAAATGAGCTTTGTTTTTTTCCTATGACAGGGAGCTGTACCATCCCACTTTTTGGTTTTGTGGGTTTTTTTCTTTTTGTGAGAACAAATTGCTAAGTTAGTCTGTGTGGGTTTGCAATAGAAAAATATTCTTTTCCAGGAGATAATAAGCTACTCCCATGAGGTAGAGTAGCCTAGCTTTCTACTCTTACAACATTATCACTATTTTTGGTTATTTTCCTCCACTTCTGTTCTCATAAGTTTACCTTGAAAGACCACAAAATACTTACAGCCTTTTAACTGGTTTAGATGAAGCCTCTGTAGGAAGTAATTTCAGGTTCTGTGTTTCATTTGATGCCAAGAGTTTAGTTGTGTGTAAAAGCACCATGTCTAAATGGCTTTTCTACGTATTTACAACCTGTTTGGCCTCGTTACAAGAAGGACATGAGAAATGCTAATTTGCAATATTTAAAAATCCACAGTTGTGCTGTCCGAGGGAGGAAAAACCACCCTGAAACCAAATATGCCTTTCGGAGTCAGCATGCATATGTCTACTGGGATCATGTGGTCCTGGTTTAGTTTATATAAATAAACATTCACTAATGTCATCTGTGAAATGTTACTTGATGTTATTATGCCAGTACTGTTTGTGCTTCCATAACTGAAGTTAAAATGAATTTAATATTTGAAGCAGAGCTTCACAAGAGGGATACTTCATATTACTGCTAGGATTAACAAATATATTTAGGGGGTTGAAGTAAATATTCTGAAAATTTTATAAGTATCTTAATTAATTTGAATTTAATCTCATTTCAAAATCATTTTTGTCCACAACACAGCATAATGACAGAACAGGGCAGGCTGTTCAGACTTCCCATTTCATTAAATCACTGAAACTTTTTGGTATATTTGGTGAATTTGCTCTTAGGTCATGATTTTTCTGCCATTCTCCATAATTGAAAGTTTCTTTCTCAGCAGGGAATTCAAACATGATGTTTCACAGTCACAAACTCTTAAAATCCCTTTGCTGTCTCAAAATGACTTCCCCATACTCTTACGTTCAGCAGGACAGTCTTTAAAATATGCATTACTCACTGATTTCTTAAAGGGGCTAAATTTAAGCCCTTTCTGGAGAAGACAGTGGCTTTAAACTACCCCTGCTGTGTTCAGTATCAATGTATTCATCTTGCATTCCCAAATGAACCACAACTTTTGCTGTGTCACTGAACAGTATGAGTGGGAATGAAAAATGTTCTTCCAAAAAATCTTTAAAATCTAACCTGGGATTGTGAACCTTATGAAATTACAGGCTATGATTGTTATTGCTTTTAGTTGTTTGAGTGATTCTGCTTCAGAGTTACATACCTTAATGTAGCTGCATCTGTTTGAGATGGAAGTTGACCTTTTAGTTTGCTGGTTTTAGGATGGCTGGCACAAACTTACAGATTTTTTTTTTTTTTTTTTTTTAACATAAGTTTACTGCTACAGACTCTCAACTGCAACCCTAGATTGAAATAGGCATAAAAATTAAAACCAAGTTTTGAAATTATAACAGGGATAAAAAATCCTACATTTTTTGAGACAATTCTGGCAGTTCATTTCCCAGTAAAAATACCAGTAATTCCAGCTTGCAAATAGTAGTCCAAATACTGAGAAAACTAAAGGCAAATTAACAGGCAAGTAACTGTATGCAAATTAAAATGTAACATGTACTCTCCAGAGTGATTGCTTTCTTTATGCTTTCACGGTTACACTGGATACCTGCTATTTAAAACTTGCGCAATTTTCCTAGAGACCTTCCATTTGTCTTTGGTGTCAAACATTTCCATGGAAACATTTCACTTTTCTGTTTTCTTTTTGCTAGCTTTACCTTGAAATACAAGAGTTGGTTATTATTGAGAAAAGATGCAGTTCAGGTTGATCCTAGTGGTCTTGGACAGTTTTACTGACATTATGTTTTATCAGCTAGTACAGTAGATTTATTCTTTGCATCAATAATGATCTAGTTGTCTTTTTTGCTTTTCAGTTTCTTAAAAGTATTTTTAACATTCTGTAGAAGCTTGAGGGCTACAAAAAGAAAATCACAGGGATTGGTTAAAGACGATCTAATGCTCTAAGTATCTCAGTGACACAGATATTTAAAGAGCATTTAAGCTGCAGTGGTGAGCACATGAAAGGTATGTATTGCAATGATTAAGAAGACTGTGAAGGGATAACTCAGACATGTGCATTATAAATTTTTTTCAGCCTGTGGTTTCTTACTGGTTTGTCCACAGCACATCTGCCTTATTGGGGTCCCACTGCAGGAGTGAAAAAAGGACTATCTAGAGGCTGAAGCGCTTGTTTCATTTGATTCAGAAGCTGGGAGTAATGTGGTCAATAAGCCAAAAATTGCCCTGGAGGCACAGCTTACACTTCTGCACAGGAGTCACAACTTCCTTATTCCTTCTGCAAAGGGAAAAAACAAACCAAAACCAGACTTCCCCATGTGCTACTAGACTGAGACCTACATGCGTTTTTAGCAAGGTCAGCATGTTTCAACAAACCTTGCAGGTCTTTGGCGCTCAAGGCAAGAAGAGTAGCAGGTGGTTCCTCTTTGGGAGAGAGCATAAGAGGAAAACAGGATGCTTTGTCAGTGTGTTTCTCAGATATATGTCAACAGCAGATGACTAAGGCTCTGCTCCTGCCTTTGTAAAAGTGTGTGCTTTAGTGAGCGGATTTTTTTTATATAGATTGTGTTAGCAAAGTCACACCACTCTGCTGTCTCTACAAACTTCACTGTGGTTTCTCAAAATCACATAATTTTGCCAGATTTTGTGTTTTTTCATGGAGATGCGCACACTTTCCTGTGTCTGTTTCAGAAGTTGTCCTCCACTGCATTCAAGAGCAAAGCATCTCAAAGAAAAAATCACAAGACAAATGTTTTCAAATATATGAAAAGCATGTTGTTCTTTAGCTTCATCCTTAGAAGTTACAGAACAACTTAGATATTTTTCAAAAATATTTTATGTAAGGCAAATCCCCAGCACAACACACTTAATTCAAAGGAGTTCAAGTTTATCAAAGTAATGAACAACAGATGGAGATGTGTCAGGTAATCTTAAGACTAGCAGTAAATTATAAGCCACTTTACAGTATACTTCAGACCTTACCAGCCCACCTCCTGACAACCATGTAATTAGCTAACTTAATAAGAACACACTTCCTACCACTGATTAGTATTTTCATTTCTTACTGTGTATTTTCATAGGTGATGGTATTAAATCTTTTACTGATCGTCGTACCCCTTTTGTGCTTAGAAGCTAATTGCATTACAGGGTATGTTTATTTTTCCCTACACTTAAGTAGCTGGTTTCAGCAAGGGAGCCACCATATAAGGGTGTCATACTGCCTTGGAGCCATATTACTTTCTATTTTAAGTCTGCCAGTTTTGCAATGTAGTTTCACTTGCTGAAAAAAGCATTAAGAAACCAGCAGGTTCTGGGAAACAGCAGGAAGCAAGAGCCTTGTTTCAGTTACAAGCACTTTTTTTTCCTCATTTCCATTCACATAGTGGGGATGAGGGATTTATTCAGGGTTGTAAGATGTGGTCTCTGAAAACAGATATCCATGTTTCTCATATGTAAAGGAATGGGACAAAATACTTTTTTTTTTTTTTTTTTTTTTTTTTTTAATGCTGGTATGAAGGTTTTCTTTCCCATTGGAGCTGAGTTTATATACAGGTATAAAATATGATCTCCTGTCTACAGCACTGGTCCATGAGGCAGAAGATCTACCTGGTGCTGCTTATTTGGCCACAGCCTACTCAAAAGCTTGGAATGCCTTGCTGCAGTGGAGCCATGCTCCAGTTAGGAACATCCATCAAGGCTTTGGTAGATCAGCAAATTTAATTTTTGTCTCATAGATTGTTCCCCATGTTGCTAGACCACAGGTTTTTCTGTGCGGGCAGGTATCTCTTTGTACTTGTTTTTTTGTTGTGAAGCATGGTGGGGCCTTAATACTGACGGACTTGGTGCAGTTTCCTTCAGGTCTGGAGGTTGGCTCGCTTCCTTTCCTTCTAGCCCCCTGTGGAAGTTTCCTTTAGAGCCTGAAAATCAAGTTATAACCTTAATTAACACAGAGCTGGGAGTTGTTCCAGCGTGGATTATTTGACAATGTGAGTGTGGCTTCTCTTGTCATTGCAAGCCAGGCTGAACTCAGGATCCTCTTACTGCTCCTGATGATCAATTAAGTATTAACCATGAAAGGGAAAATTTAGTAGTGGGAGAGATTGCCTTTTCTGACTTTAAAGGTGACATTGCAAACAGTGGATGGTATTGAGGTTTTAATTAAAAGTATTGCCAACTTCTCTTTAAATTTTACTGTCTAGGTTATCAGTTGTAATCATCTTTTTGTAAGGAAGTTCAATCAAAGAGCACAAGATCGATACTACCCTAATGTGAAAATATAGTAACAGGATTTTTTTATTTTTTCATGTTTATAGAACCATTATGTACTAATTTAAAATAATAAGTATTTGTGTATACATATATTTATATACAGATGAAACATAGTTTTTTTAAAAAAATGATTGCACACACATTTCAAAACCCTTTTCATAAATTATGGGAGCTAACGTGGAAGCTTCATATTAGCATTACTTAAGGAAACGTGTCCTGCATAAATGCATATTTATACCATTTCCAGGCCTCAGGGAGTGATTTTGATGCATTATGCGTGCAACATATGAGCATTTTAAATAATGATCAGACATGATATCTGAGCTGTATTTCTTCAACTTGCAGACATGTTTGTTGATTATTTTGGAGGCAATGGATTTAATAATTTAATTGCAAAGGGGGTGTGCAGTTTCAGAGATGTATAAAGAAAAACCTTTAATTCAGTTTCTCAAATGCCTCTTTAAATACTGCACCTAGAAGAATAAGTGATTTTTCTTAAGTGCCTTGCATCATTTGAATGATCTGTAAACCATGGACACTTATCCACCATATTTTGTCCTTCACTATCTTTCCCTTTGGTTGCTCTGATTCTAATAGCAAGTTAGAAAATTGCCTTTCTGTGCTGAGCTTACAAGCATGGTGGTTTTCATCTTAACCTTGGACAAGTTATCTTATGTAAGAGCCTTTTGTTTGCATGAGCAAGTTTCCTATCTGTGTTTCTTATTTCCTATGAAAGGTTGCACAGTCTGCTGTCCTCAAGGGTGTTGCACTTGATTTTATTGGAAGCATATAACAGAATGGCTATGGGTTGTTCTTACATAAGACTTTGCGTAGAGGAAAGTATGAAAATTTACAGCTTCATGCATGTGTTATCTTCTTCTAATAGAAGACTATACAGTTGTGATCATCTTTTTAATAATTTCCTATGATACTGGGCAGAACAGTTCATGTACAGGTAGAATGGAGTATACTTAGCTATGTTAAAAACCTGTTGGAATTAGTACTGTGAAATCTTAATCCAAATTTCTCTTATCTTGCTGGCAGATTGGGTTTGTGCCTAGAGTAACTGTGGTTTTATTTTGCTGCAAACTACTATTCCAAAAGAGTGCTGCATATCCGGAGATCCTGAAGGAGTTTCTTTTTTTCTAAGCAAGTATGCCTGTTCTTGTTATTCTTCGAATAAACTAGCCACAGTAGTCTGCTTTGTAGCGTAAGAGAACCAAAATTCAGTTTTGGGTTGTTTTGAGGTTTCTTCGTCGTAACTCTCCTACTTGCTTTCTTTGGTTACACAACAGTAGTGACCCAAAAGTGGCAAATTTTCAGGAACTATAGTCAACTAAAATCAATGTGCAGCTTAAGTATGTGTTGGACTTCAGAGCATACAGAAGCAAACCCACAACTTCACTTTTCTTACTTCACTACTGATCTGTGGTATGAACTTAAGCTGTTTCGGAAATCATCATTTTTTAACCTTTACCACCTTACTAGGGTTTTTTAATTTTTTGCTGCAGGGAATTGCACTACATAAATTTCCAGACCTTGCTTTTTTTAACTCTAGTTTGACAATGTTGTGTTCTGAAGTACTGCTGTGCTGTGAGGATTACAACAAGAAGCTGGGGTTGCCATAGCCACAGGTTTTAGTGTCTGACTGTTGAATCTTAGGACCAGTTCCTATACCAACACTGTCATCATAATAAAGAAGTCAGTATTTTAGCTTGTGTAAGATGCATTATTTATAAATATGGTCAGATTCTTGGGGGGGGAGGGGGGGCACGACAGCTTCAGGTGGGGAGATCTTCTTCCTGGTGCTGTCAAAGTTCAGGAATGAATCTTGGGGATTTGGTTGTAGATGTTGGTCTTAAATAGATAATGAGAACAAGAAATGAGAACTCGTAATCGTTTGGGTTGCTGCGGTAATAGGAAATCCCACATCCCTTCTCCAGTCTCCCCATCCTAATTCTGAAACCCCAGAAAACTGCCTTTTCAGAACTGTGTTTCAGAAGTACAAGGGTTCTAAGTAATTTTATAAGTACTGCTTTTAAGTTAGTACAACTAATTTCTCTAAGTCCTTTGTATACATTTAGGAATTTTTGTCTTTAATTTTAAAAAGTTCAGTCAAGCATAGCTGCAGAACTTCTATGCAGAAATATTGAGTATGCAGAGGGTAGCTACACACTAATATATTATTATGTCTTCCTCTATTATTGAAAAGGACTCCATTCCCAGATAGTATTGGAAATGTAGGTATGTGGAATTATGAAACTGCTTCTGCCATCTACCTTCAAGTATATTTTGTATTTGGATATCCTAGAAGTAGACATCCATAGTGCAGACATCTAGAATTACTAGTTTCTCAGTCAAGTCAGTCTAGGAATAGTGAAATTTTTAATACTTCAGAAAAATAGTTTTCTTACCCTTTTTCTTCCCAAGAGAGGAGCAAGTACTAAATATCATTTAATAATGTGTTGAAATCTGTCAGCTTATTGCTTAAGAAAGTTACAATGCTTTTAACATTGGTAAATGAAGTATTTAAGGTATTTTCCTTCCTTCACTTAAAGTATGGTATTCTGACACATTTTGGTGTCTGAATGTGAGTCGGTATCTTTCCTGTATTACTAGTAGATTGCGATATCTTTATAAATTGCATTTTCACTCTCGTTTCACAAATTTCTGGCTTTTGTGCCAAACATGATTACATCTGTTAAAGTAATATCCTCTGCTTTCTATAATGAAGTCACAGTCATATACTTGCCTTCAATCTGAGTTAATTTCCGCATTTTGACTTCTAGCAGGAATGAGGTGAATGACCACCATTCACATGCCAAAAGCTTAGAAGTAGTGGAATATGCATAGCAGCTGTCAAAAGGATACAAGATATAAAGGTGCATTAGCACTGCTTCTTAAGATGTAAGCATGACAAGTAATTACTTCCTTAAGACTAACATTAAATACTTTAATTTGATGCAATCTGCTGGTGGCAGAAGGAGAGAAAGCACACCAAGAAACCATGGTGAGATAATTGCACACACCTGCACTGGCTGTAGTTTGGTTATTACAAGCTAACTGTGCTGTGCTGTTTGTGTACTGAAGCACTGGCAAATCACAGAATCATTGAGATTGGAAGCAATGTGTTGAGCTCATCTTGTCTGGCCCCATTGCTCAAGCAGAGTCAGCTAGAGCAGGTTTTCCAGGAACATATCCAGTCAAGTTTTTAATATCTCCAAGGATGGAGACTCCATAATCTCCCTGTGAAACTTGTTCTACTTTTTCACCACCCTCAAGGTGGGAAAAAAAAAAAGTGTTTTCCTGTGATTAGATAGAATTTTGTGTATTTTCATTTGTATCCATTGTCTGTTGTCCTGTCACTGGGCATTACTGAGAGAAGTCTGGTTCCCTCTTTTTCATTCCCTCCCATCAAATGCTTATCCACATTGATAAGACACACCCCCCTTCAAGTCTTCTCCAGTATGAAAAGTCCCAGCTCTGCTAGCCTCTGTTCATCTTCCATAGATGCTCCAGTCCCTTAATCATCTCTGTGGCCTTGCCCTGGGCTTGCTCCAGTAAGTCCATATCTTTCTTGTGCTGGGGAGCCCAGAACTGGGTACAGCAGTCCAGATCCGTCCGCATCAGTGCTGAGTAGAGAGGAAGAATCACCTTCTTTGATCTGCTGGTGATGCTCTTCCTAATGCAGCCCAGGATGCTGTTTGACCTTTTTTTGCTGCAAGAGTGTGTTGCAGGCTCACGGTCAGCTTCTTTTCCACCAGGATCCCCAAGGTCCTTCTTGGGAAAGCTGCTTTCCAGCCAGTCAACTGTCAGACTGTACTGGTGACTGGGGTTATTTCTCCCCAGGTGCATGGCTTTGCATTCCGCCTTGTTGAACTTCATGAGATTCCTCTCTGCACAGTTTTCCAGTCTGTTGAAGACCCTCTGAACGGCAGCACGTCAATCCAGTGTATCAGCCACTCCTCCCAGTTTTGCCTCATCTGCAAATTTACTGAGAGTGCACTCCATCCCATTGTTCAGGTCATCAATGAGATGTTGAACAGTAACGGCCCCAGTATTGACCCCTGGGGTATACCACTAGTGACTTGCCTCCAGCTGCATTTTGTGCCACTGATCACACACCTTTGGGCCCAGCCATTCAGCCGGTTTTTAATCTACTTCACTGTCCACTTAACTAACCCATGTGTTGTCAGCTTGACTGGGATGGTCTTGTGGGAGACAGCATCAAAACTTATACTGAGTTAAGGTAAACAACATCTACTGGTCTCTGCTCATCCACCAAGCCAGTCATCTCATTGTAGAAGGCAATGAGGTTGGTCAAGCATGATTTTCCCTTTGTAACTCCATGCTGACTACTCCCAATAAGCTTTTTGTCTTTCACGTGTTTGGAAATGCTTTCCAGGAGGATTTTCTCCATCACCTTCCCAGGGATTGAGGTGAGGCTGACCAACTTTAGTTCCCTGAATCTGCCTTCTTGCAGATCAGAGCAACATTTGCTCTCTTCCAGTTTGGGGGACCAAGGCTGTGTATATAATACCAAGGAGCTGTGTTTAAAAACATAACTGAAAGAATTCTGTATGGTTTTGTTCAGAAATGAATGGAATGAAATATCGATGCACTTGGAATAAGTTGTCCTTGTTTAGGTAATGCAGGTAATTGAATTCCTCCTCTTGTTCCATGAGGACATCATGTGCGGCTGTTCCTCCCGCAGAGGCCTCCAAGCACTATGTCATATGCTCGTTAGGGTTTTCTGAAAAACTGCTTCAGTTACACACTGGTAGAAGTCTTGTTTTGCATTTGTGATGCCTGAAGTAACACTAGTGCAGCCCTTATAGACGTAGATATAGGTCTTTTAGAAAACTTTACCCCATTTTAAAGTGACATTTAAGGCATATGAAAACCTGTGCTTTAAAAGGACAAGTGCCCTGCAGCTTGAAGTTGTGTACAGAGGAGCCAGGATCTTGATCAGTCAACAGCAATAGTCCACATTTGGCAGCACCAAGTTCTGCACAGGAGAATTTACCCTCCCAGGCTGAGTGGTACTGCAGACACCCTTACAATCCTAAATCGTCTTGCGCTATTAACCCTTCTGGAGGGCCAGATCCTTTCTCAATTCCTAACGGTGTCTGCCCTTAGCTGCATTCTTCAGCTGCACTTCTTGTCCAGGGTTTGCTCTGGTAAAGGCATTGACGCTGAGAGTCTTCAAAACTGCAGTAACCCTTGTCTTTAATGGCAGAGGAGTAGCTGGTAATCAGGATGTGTTCTCCAAACCTTGTGTCCAAGGGCCTTGCTTTCTTTTAGCAAAAATGTTCCACAGTATTGTTTATAAAAGTGCTTGTGTGGCCTCAATTACAGCAGCTCAGTACAGAGACATTGCCATCATGTTTTATTTTTAAAAATGACAGCAGCAAAACAGAAATACCAATTTAATGTCACATCCACCATGGGAGATTCAGTCTAGTGGAGAAAACAATGGGCTGACAATCAAGGGGGTCAGCCTCTATTTTTGGTTTGCTCGCTGACTGGCTGTGTGGCCTTGGGCAAATTGTTTTCACCTCTCTGTGCTTCTGCTTCCCCTCCAACTCCCTGCCTGTCTCTTTCATTTAGATATTAGCTACCCCAGGCAAGGAATGCCTCTTGTTTGTACAGTTCCCTCGGTTTCATTGGAGGCCTTGGGGTCTCCAGCCCTGTAACAGTAGTGATTCACATCAGTTTTACCACTTATCTCTGATACACAGATCTGAGGAGCCTAATCTTCACAAAAGGGATGGACGTTCCTGGCCCTTGTGTTAATAGTGTACAACAGGGAGCTGTAAAAACAAGGCTCTTCTCTTTTTGATGTGTCAGACCCATCACATCTCCAGGGCTCAGATCAGGACTCACACAAGTATTGTTCTTGCTCTGTGACACTGGTGTCACACACACAGGAGTGTGGCATGACCTGTGCTCGTGTGGGTGGCCCAGGAGCAAGATGTGCTCAGGCAGCACATGGTCTGTCAACCAGCCAGCCCTGTGTATCTGCCAAGTAAGCTCAAGCTCAAGCCTGCAGCCATGTAGCAGGTTTCAGAATAGTTGAGTCCCCATGCCCCTGGCTGGTCTGTCTGCATTGCCATTTGGAGTCTGGAATAGCGAAAGACCTTGCACTTTGTTGGAGGTCCAGATCTACATGAGGTAAGAGAGAGAATAGTCAATATTGTCCTCACTCAAGGCTGGTTGGAGCCATGTACTGGGTCTGCATGTAAAAGCAAACCAGGATACCCATCGTTAACTAGCTGTTGGAAAGGTAAGTGGTATATAAATGCCATGAGCTCATGATTTCCCAATCCTGACTTGTTAGAGGTCTCTGCATTCAGCCTTGAGGGAGTGCTGCTCTTTTGAAAGTTTTTCAGCAATTGCATTTGCCTTTTTGACACAGCTCTCACCAGAGCAGGCGCTGTCAGTGCAATACATACGGCACTACCTGTTGGGCTGACATTTGTGTCTCTCCCGCCTCGCAAGCACAAGTCCCTTCCCTTTTCCCATCCAGAAGTGTCCCAGCTGGGCTCTGTTGTACACTAACATGGCACTCACAGTCTAGCTTGCATTACTTGCTGTTCCTTCCTTGTAAGTTGTCAGTAGTTTGTGTTTAGTGACAACATGATGTTGTTAAGGGGTTTCTTCTTCACATGCTGTGTAAGGTTGCTGGCAGTCTTGATTTTGTTACGGATCTTGTTGTGATTTCCCTTAAAGCTTCAGTTTCTACAGTGATGGAAAACTCAGGCTTCCCTTTTAAAAATAGTTGTGATACTCAGCTCTTTAGAACAGAAAATATGAATCTTAAAGGCTAGAACATTGAAGCAATAAATAAAAATACATCAGTTTGTTCTATTTCTTAAACTCTGGGTTTTTAAAAGGCTGGGATTGGCAGTACTAATTACATAACGTAGGGAAGAAATGATAACCTGCTGCCACCCACTGTCCATGCCATTTTAGTGTCGGTGAACACCCACCTCCAAGAGTGGAGGATACATTCCCGTGATGGATCTGTATCTCATCTCTTGTCGTAGCAACAATATGGGCTGGGATGTGTTCTTCTTCTAAAGCATAATATGAGTGTGATGATTTCACCAAATACATGTACAAAACGGGCAAGTATTATAATAGGATGTGTCAGTGGGTTCTTAATTTGCATAGGAATTAGCATATATAAACCACATGAGGATGAAAATTCTCCCAGAGAGAAACTTCTCTGAGCTATTATTACTAGATTACAAAGTGTAGTCATTACTATATCATCGTGAATACTATTAACAGAACAACGCTTTTTTAAAACAACTAATTGTAAATAATATTGTTGTTTTGAAATGATGGGTGAGCATTCATATCACTTAGAGCTGGTAATCAAAGTCAGGAAGGGCAAGAGTCTGTAGTAATTTAAGAGTTAGAGTTCCCTTAAAAAATCTGCCATCTCTTGGCAATGTATGTATGAGAGCAAGTATTTCAGCTCCTGTTGTTCAGTGCGAAAGGTGCCATTCACAGTCACGTGCTGGGGCCAGCTGTGAGATTACATGCAGGGGATGCCTAGTATCCAGCCCCAGGGAAGTGCCAGCGCTGCACACTGATCAGCAGCCCAGCCACAGGAGCTGCCAGGGAGCTGCATGAAGGGATGCCAGATGAATAGCTCTTGTGCACAGTGTGAGGCTCAGCTGGTCTTTTACACTCCAGTTACATGATGGCTGGATGAGCCTTGCACACATCTAAAAAAAACGAAGTCTGATTTTCTCTTTATTTCTAGCACATGTGCTGTGCAGATTTGCTGATGGCTTGTACATGCAAAATAGTTTTTCATCTGTATGGTGACTTAAGTTACTGTCCAGCAATGGGCTGTTAGCCAGAGCTGTCTAAGCACCTGCAAGGGTTAACATCTTAGTTGTTTGTTCACTGTCAGAGGAGAGAAAATATTAAAGAATACAGTGGGGAAAATGGTATCTGTAAATTCAAACAAAATTTAAAAAGTGGCAAATGGGTCTTGAGGAGGGGTAGTAGAGCAAGACTCATTTTGCAACTAGGTTTCAGGCCAAAGATGTTATCTCACACAATATTGCTGTTGTGTCTCAAAATATGCATCACTTACAGGAGCTAAAACAGGGAGGTGTTGATGTTGCTATTGGAAACTTAATATTTTGCATTCCCTAGCCTTGGTTATTCTAGCCAACTGTCTGTGTTAGATCTCACATTGCATCCTAGAGCCTTGAAACCTTTGGTGTGCCTATCCTCACAAGACCCCAGTGAAAGAGGGACATAGAGCATGCCTTAGCTGAAGAGAGAAGCAGCTTCCCAAGCATTTTCTTTCCTTTCTTTCCCTCACACCCCCTCCTTCGCTTACACTAGCACTTGAGAAATTCTCTTGTTATTCTACTGCAGGCTGTTCCACTGCAAGCAAGCTGCATTTGCTGAGAAGCGCTGCTGAGAGAGCTGCATACACTGCGCCTTCCCTTCAGCAGAATCCTGTCCACCTGCATCATAAGAGTTCAGTTGTGAGAGCTGGGAATGGGGGGAATTCTCTTCCCCCTGCCCTCTGCCTTCCATCTGAAAACCTTACAGTTCTTCACTTAATAATGAAGAACACACATGTCGTGAATAAAATATTAGTACAAAGTGGGAAATATACTTTAGGGGTGTTTATCCTGAAAGGAGTGTGAAACAGATCAGGAATAGAACAGAGTAACTACTCCAGGTAAATCTGCTTATTGCTTTATTTCTTATCATTTGTAATGATGATACCCATATCTTTGTCATGCATGATACTACAATGAGATAACTTCATTCCTTGTGTTGTGCATCACTGTCCTTGCAATGCAGTTTTTTCAGTTCATAACGTTAGTGTGTGATTTAATCATAGGATTGGAAGTACCTTTCAATATTGGATGCTGAGATGCAGCGAACATGACGAAAATTTTAAGTTTCAGGTTTCTGACCTTGTGACAAATGTATCTCTGCACAATATTTATCTCGATTAGCTAGGGGGAGCTTTGTTTTTCCCAAAGATGTTTTGATTTATCTTTACATTTATAATGGCTTTAAAAGATGTTTTGAAATAGCTTAGTCCCAGAATGCAGACTTAAAAAAAGAAATCTGGCAGCAGAGAGGCTTACATGAATAAAATAGTTGTACTTCTTAAATTTGTGAGTAAACACAAATGTTTAGTCAATTTTTACTGGCACTGCTGAAATCCCCAAAAACGCAGTGCTGTGTGGCTGCATAAGGAAGCGGACACAACCACAGCAGTAGTTTCCTTGGACAGATTGATATACTGATAGCTCACTGATGCAAAGTAAACTACTGATTGATTTAACAACCTGTTTTGATGATCCATAGTGTTCTCTGTAACCAAAGTAGGACACATTTCCTTTAGCATTGCATTTTTTTTTTTGTCTTGACAGTATTTTGACAAAGATTCTGTAGTGCTCCTAGAGATGTTCTCTCTTAATGCCTTTTAACTGTATTCCAGGAAAGCAGCATTAACACTAAACACTGTTTTCTAGTGCTGCAGTCATAACATGGGGTTTACAAGCATCAGCGTGAAATCTTACCAGATGTATCACAGCATCTGTGTTGTGACGATAGAGCAGTGATATGTTATTCCACTAATGTAGGGGGAATCACAACTTCTGAAGTGAGCAGAAGCTGAAACATGATTACACTGCATATTCTTAAGCACAGGTAAAGAGACGATAATTCTGTGTTCTGTCTTGCCAGCCACAGAAGCTTCAAAATCTTGGATATTTATTTTTGTTGTAGGATGGACAGCAAAAAAAGAAGTTAGGCATATTCAAGTAACTGACTGATTTGGGTCACTGTGAAACATATTCCTGCTCTTCTGTAAACACAGCCTTAAAGGTTGTAATGTCTCTCTCACAAGTATAATTAATTAAAACTGATACAGGGCGTGCCATTAGAGACTGTACTTTGGGCTCGTTGCTGCTGAGTAATTCCCATCTCTGCTGCCTGTGCTATGGAGATGATCTACTGTCTGTGCCCATCAGTCTCTGTACCATTCAGAAAATAGGGCTGTGTGAATAACTGGCAGTTATTTGTAATTGTGGAGGCAACAAACAGTGTAGTTCTGGCTATCAGTAGAAAAAGCAGCTGCAAAGATCTCCTGGCATTAGAGACCCTAGCCCTGGGATCCCAGTTTTTATCATAATAAAAATTTCTGTGGAGTTTCTGCCCTTAATATCCAGTTTGGGAAAGCAATTCTGACTTGACTCCCTCCTTTGCCAGGAGGCTAATGAGAAATTTCTCTCATCCCTGCTAATGCTTCTGCAAGGAAGGCCCTTGTAATGGAAAAATATACAGGAGCTGCTACAGAGTGTGCAGCAAGGGGGGAAGGCTGAGGGAGAGACCGAGAAACCAGCTGTATCTTCGTATGCGCAGGTTAGCAGTGGAGGGACTTCTTGAAGGGACGTGAGGTCCGTGTGTTTGTCCATATGAATTTTTGGCTGTTGGGTGGGAGCCACAGGCAAGGTATGGGAGTTTGGAACAACCTGCCTCACCTCCCCACGTTTTTAGTAAAACAATGCTTAGCACGCCCACCAGAGTATTGCTTTGACTTCCGTGGCTCCACACAATATGTGGTTAGGTATTCAGTCTCTCTCTCAAACAAGAGACTAAATACAAGGATGTAGCAGCAGGTTCAATTAAAAATGTTGTCTTTGTTGCACTTTCACAGACAGCTCTGCAGGTGCAGGGTAGCACATGCACCAGATCTCTGATGTTCTAATTGCATGCATTGACATACTTTCTGAATGTCTGAGTTGTCAGGGGAACGTTAGATGCAGTAAAGAACAAAAGGGATTGCACAGTGCGGTGGGGAGAAGGCAAAGATAAAGCGGCATAATACAGAAAACAATGGGACCAGATTCAATTGCTGGTAAGTTATGAGCACCCATTTGCCCTGGAAATGCCTTGGAAGTTCCCAGTGGTGCAGGGTGTGTGCAGGTGTCTCTGGGGCTCAGCTCTGACATGTGCTGAGCACTTCTTTCCACCTGCTCCTTTCTTCCCCTCTCATTGAGTGACTTTTAGGATGTCCTAATGTCCTTCACATTTGATTGCATGGAAAGCGTAACAGCCCCGCGGTCAGTAGCTGGGTTGGTCAGGTCTCTGTTGCTGTGCCATTCCCTACCATCTTCTGAGGGGTGGTTGGACCTGGCCTCAGCTTCCCATATAAAGCTTTCCTTGCTGAGCCTTTCCTCTTGGAGAGCTTTAAAGGTCATGGCAGGCTTCTGGGTATAATTGCTGAAGAAGGCCAGTGAGGAGAGGGAAGGACTACAGGGTCTTTGGTTCCAAGCGCCAACATTTCCCCATGTAAAGGAGCTGAACTTCTGGCCCTGCTCCTGCCCTGGCTTCACTAGGAGGAAGGTGAAGTCCGTACTTACATAACCTGTTGCTCTCAAAAGTTACTCGTTATGATTAGTTCCCCAGTAACAACCTCTATTATCCAGTAATCATCACAATATTATCAGGGAGGTACAAAAACTAAAGGTGGGTTTCTGGCTTATGCATTAATTTAGGAAAAATTCGTTTGAATCTAAAGAAAGAAGATGTACTTGGGAATCGTCAAATTTATACAAAGTTACCCCATCCTGGAATTATACTTCAAAGACAGTTACTGATATACATAATCTTTGAATACTGGTAAAATAGCAAATGAGGGAGGTGCTTTTTAAAGATACTGAATTGAAAGTGATGTTTGAACACATTGCTATTATGTGGAAAGAAATATCACAAATATTTGGGAGTTTTCTTATGCTCTCCCATTCAGGAAAGCACTGAACAACTGAAAGCCTTCATAGGTAAAATCGTAGAGGGCCATATCCTATTGTATACTTCTGTAAACTGATGAATGCTTGTCAAGGACAAAATGTTTATACTATGGCAAACTTAAAATTCTGTTCTGCTTTCAGTGGGGTTCTCCAGTATGTCTCCAACTGATAAAAGAGTCTTTTCCCTATATACAAACAAGTGAAAAAATACAAGAATAATTTTTTATATATATTGGAAGATGCTCATTGTCCATTCATACAAACAGCAGACTATTTTGTGTGTGTTCATGCATCAAAATACAATTCATGGTTACTTTTACCTCTTTACATATATATATATATATAATATATATATGAATGAGAAAAAGATACAGAAGAGCAGTTGTTCTGATAGTGTAAAATGTAGAACAACCAATCCAGCTGGCCAGATATGAAATCTTATTTCAAGCATTATAGCCATTTCCCAATAGTTGACAAGATGAAAACCTATTAGTTAATTTCATTTATAAGAGCTGGATAATAAATTTGAAGAAATGGAGAATAAGCACTTTCCCAGTACTCACTGAAGCATGATGCCAAGAATACAATTAGCTTTGTTGCGTTGCTCCAGTGAAGTTTATGAATGATACAGAACAGGAAGATCCCTTCTGCACAGAGCTTTGGTGCAATATATCTAACTGATTAACTCATTCCGATAGTGCCTTGATGTGTTGCAATAGACTGTTTCACAATGTAAGAAGAGTTAATCATAAACAAACAGTCAAAAGCATTTCAGTCATTTTGTTAGTTGCCATTAGGTTGATGACAGCCAGAAATGCGCCATTGTATCTGATGTTCCTATTAATGGCCTCATTTTACACCATTACTATCTGTGGCAAAACTCCCACCACGTTCAGAAGTGCAAGTGTTTACCATTTGTACCATAAAGCACCTGTTGAAGGCTGTATTCCAGCTGCAACATGCGGCTATGTAGATAAAAAGGTAAAAATACATAAAAGAATGACATGAAAATGGATTTTCATTTTGTGGTCTTGATGACCCTGCTGACATTTCCTTCACTTTGGCAGAATAACTAGGCTGAATATTTTTAGGCACTATGTTTCCAGTCACTCTGATCCCTCTAAAGAGCTTTCCTTTGGTAAATTGAAGGATTTTGATTTTGTTTGTTCATTTTTTCCAGTCAGTTCTGGGGTGAGCAGGAAATAACAATGAGCTGCTAATTTCCTTTGGACACGGAAAAAAAGGAATTCTGTAAGAATTAATGATTTTTATCACAAGCATAGCTCAGAAGTCTTTGTTGCTATTCAAGGCTCCTGAGCAGGAAACTAGTACCATATAATTGCATGTCCTCAGTGTCCAAGTATTAAGAAAAATAAGGATCCCTTACAACAAAATTGTAAAATTCATTCAATCACCAAGGCAGAGTATAAAAATCTGGGCAAAATACGGTACTAATTATCATCAGTCTTGAATTTTTTCCAATATCCTCTGACCATGAAACGTGTGTAAAGCAGTGGCAGTTCTCTTCAAGGAAAAATTCCCTCTCTTCCCAATTATAAAGGTTTGTGGAGAGTCAATTTTAGTTTTTTAATTCAAGAACCCAGCTAGATTAAAATCATGGTTAAAATAAAACATGAAAATATAAGGAAGCAACGTGATTGAGCTGGTAACAGGCTGCTAAATGGGGTCTGTTAATTATAAATAAATTTAAATTATAAAATCTTGCTTGCATCCACTTTAGCCCCATGTCCTGGTTTTCCCTTTTGTGAAAGTGGGTAATAGTATTCCCTACCACTGCAATGGAAGTTGGGCTTCCCTGGAAGAACTCATTGTTCGCAATAAGAGATAGTGCTGCCTTTTTGTGCCTGATGCTGCCTGCATGTAATTCAGGCTACTTTCCTGACACAAGCTTCATCAAACTCATTCAATTGACCTTAGCTTCTTCCTGCTGAAGTTCTGATTGGTAATATCCAAAGTGTCAAACATTAGTGCTTCCTCCTACTTTAAGTGCAGCTTATGTTTCCTGCTCCTTCCCCCAACCCCTAGTTTATCAACACAGACATTTTGCCTTTAAATTTATATGAATTATTTTAATGAGAAAAAAAATGTTAATTGTGTTTTACTAGATTTATCCTTTTAATGAAAGCCGCTACATATGTGTCGTGGTTTAACCCCAGCCAGCAACTAAGCACCACACAGTCGCTCACCTGTTCCCCCCGACCCAGTGGGATGGGGGAGAAAATTGGGAAAAGAAGTAAAACTTGTGGGTTGAGATAAGAACGGTTTAATAGAACAGAAAAGAAGAAACTAATAACGATAGTGATAACACAAAATGGCAACAGTAATAATAAAAAGATTGGAATGTACAAATGATGTGCAGTGCAATTGCTCACCACCTGCCGATCAACACCCCATTTGTCCCCGAGTGGTGATAACCCTCAGCCCCACTCCCCCCAGTTTATGTGACATCCCATGGTATGGAATACCCCATTGTCCAGTTTGGGTCAGCTGCCCTGGCTGTGTCCTGTGCCAACTTCTTGTGCCCCTCCAGCTTTCTCACTGGCTGGTCTTGAGAAGCTGAAAAGTCCTTGATTTTAGACTAAACACTGCTGAGCAACAACTGAAAACATCAGTGTGTTATCAACATTCTTCGCATACTGAACTCAAAACACAGCACTGTACCAGCTACTAGGAAGACAATTAACTCTATCCCAGCTGAAACCAGGACAGAGTCTTTCTCTGGGTGCAATGTTTTCTGCTGAAACAAAATTGAATCTCGCTTTATGCCTGTTGTCCTTCCTCTCCACTGCAGGTATAGGCCCGTAAAGCTATTTAGATATGCAGTGGGAGTAACCACATGAGATTTGAAAATAAGCTGTAGCACCTTACATAGTGTAGTTTCCTTCAGCTGCTAACCGTTTTCATTTCCTCTTAATTTTATACCTAAATGCGTAAAATTTATTTGAAAGTAACAAAGAAGTATACAAGAGTGAAATATTCAAACAAGATTTGTGCTTTTGAGAAGCTGTTGAGTTACTTTTCTTTCTGTGATGTTTGGCAATGCAGGCAATTGTACTTAACATTTCATGATAATTAGACTCATGGACTGCTCTTTCGGTAATGGCACAGACATATAGGACCTTATAGTCAGAATGACTGGCTGATTTTCATTGTGTGGTTTCACTAAATAGTGATGTACTAACATGCAGCGACCGGAGGATAACATGCAATGAGATAGCTGTGCAATCCTCTATACTTTTCTTTGTATCTGTCCCAGGAAAATACCATTCACATCATTTGCAGCTTATGGGGAAGGTAATGTTGTTCAAAGTGAAAGGTATTATGATTTTGCATGGTTTTTGTCCAGTGTCAGGAGGTTCAATCCCTAGTTGCCTTCTAGCTCTACTAATGTTTGCTTTGAATCGAATGCTGGTATCCCTGTTGCAGTTGTCAAGAAAGACGTCCAGTAAGTCAAGCGTCACGCACTGAAACTCCCATCTCTACCCTTGGCTATTATTTGGTCACAAGAAGAGGCTCTGGTTTTCCCATCCTCACCATGGAGGATCCTTTAGGTGTCAAGTTCAAATCACAGAAGCTTTAAAGAGCCTGTTTCTTTAAAGAAAATGTTAAATATGATAGACATTGCATTTAGGCAAGAAGGAGTGTCTGAGCACCACTGCACTTCTATGCAGGAGTGTCACTGACTGTAGAACTGTGGCCTGAGCAGGGTGAAGATATTTTTGGGGCACCCTAAAAGGATTTTCTGCCACTGGGACCTTTCATAGGGGCAGATAGCTCTGGTGATCATTTTATGGGTAGAGTTCATCTTCCATGTAATATAGGCACGGTATTTAAAGATAACTGTTGCAGTATATTTGTGAATGAATGTACTTTAAATATGTAGAAAAGCACTTTGAACTTGGCTTGGCCACTCTTCCTTGTGATCTAGCATAGGTCTATTTTGCTGTGTTTCCCCTGCATTTTGTGTTAATTTGCTTTTTTCTAAGCAGGGGAACTTTGGTAGCAAACGATACCTCAGTGTTCCTTCTAATAGGTAGTATGTTTAGTTTAATAAGTAAATGAATTTAGCTGCCAATTTTGTTGATAATGTTAGTGGGCTTGTTCTGTTCCTTAGGCATCAACACTGACTTTGAGTGTACAGAACTTACATTTTAATTAACTTAGAAAATTGTTTAATGTGATTTAGCAATATAACTCCATTTTGTACTTCAAATAAGTCTGTTCAGACCGAAGCATTCTGCATCTTAAATAAATGCACCGTACTTCAACAGAATATTAGAAATAAGTTTATTTAAAATGTTGTTATATATGGCATTTGATTAAGCTTCCTTACACTATTTCAACATAAAGAGGAAAAGACTATGTTGGAAAACAGGTGTGCTGTGAGATATGACCTGGACAAACTGGAATAAACCCAGTGTAAAAAAAGCTGAGGCTATGCTGGTTGACTGGAACCCTTTGTGAGGCTGGAAAGTATACCCCTCCACAAGAAGTGTGTGCACGCCAAGCACTTTGCTGCAAAAATGAGGCATCACCAAGGAGCTGCTCCACAACATCCTGCTGCCTGCTTCTGCATTTGTCTGGGGTGGATTTGCCCCCTCCAGAAAGACGGTCCAAGCATTAGGAGCAGCAGCCATGCATGCTGCTTTGGTTGGGGCAGTGAGGGTTGCTTAGAGCCTCAGTTATGCCCTGTTGGTTGATAGAAAAGAAGAAAAGTAATATTGAAACTTTCATCTTCCCAGATTTAAAATAAAAGAAAAAAAAACTCTGCAAGGCTGATAATACCCTGCCTGTTGTTAGTGGATGTAACTCTTGTTTTGGCCTTGACTGGTAGAATAAAAGGCATTTGTCGACCACAGGCTATGTGATCTTCTGTCTCTTCTCCATGTAGTGAAGGTCAGAAGGGGGAATATTTTAAAAGGCTGTGCAATAGAGAGCAGCACAGTAAGAGTGACTGTTAATTCAAATTCTTCTTATGTATTTCTGCCTTCAACCACCATTGCAACAGCAATTTTTTACCCAGGATTTGCCTTGAGAAGATGGTGTTCTTAAAGCAAAGAAAATGATGCCTTCAGATATGGCTGGAAAAATAAATACAAGAGGCCTGCAGCCATTTACAAAAAAATAGATCTTCTTGGCTGCTAAAATTTAAGCCTCTTTTTAGTATTTGGTTTTTAGTATTTTGCTTTTGGCATTTCTCCTGAAAAGAAGTAGCTTGTCTTGAGGAAAGGACTGAAACTTTGCAGATTCACATATTATAATGTGCACTACAGAGAAGTACATTCAGTCTTTAAGATGTAATATGTATAGCCTCAAGCACCGTGTATTGATAGGCTTTGGCTGAAGCAAGTATAATTGTCTCAAAGACTGAAGCCCTTCTGACTACAGATTTTGGGTCCTGTCCTGAATTTTAGAATACTTTGGTTTTGGGAAACATTTTCCTAAAACTACACTTTTCCCTGGGGATTTTGTTAACTCATTGTGGCATAGTTAGTTCACAGTGGGTAATTGTACCTCCAGAATCAATCCCCCTTGATTTCGTGAAAGGTTCAGCAAAGGGAAAGAAGATGCTTTGAATAGGGAACTACAAACCTACGTGCCCTCTCACCAGCCACTGAAGGCAAATAAAGCCTCAGCTGAAATCTTTGTACATCTCTTTTTCAGATTTTTTTAAAAGAGGCACGCCAGCAGAGATCGGCTAAAACGTTAATACTTTCCTGGCAGCCACAGTATCCGTCACTGCATGACCTCTCGCTTTGCTTTTGTAACTCTGCATAGACTAGCCATGTGGTAGGCAGCCCGCTAGTGTCCCCTTCCAAGATGCTCACAGCTTACCAAACAGGGTCTTAAAATACTGGTGGAGGATGTTGTCCCTCCACTGTAGGAAGGGCTGGTGTGCAGCACCAGATACAGATGCACAGTTCCACGTAGAAGCAATGTCAGTGTGGTGCACATTCTTAATTTTGCACTAATGTATAACAGGTTAAATGCATGTGCTTTCTTCTAAGAAAAATGCATCTGTTTAACTCAGTTTGTGTAGTGTGTGCTGGTATATATTTATATGCATACAGTCATCCGTGTAACTCAATAGTCTATAACTTAACATTGGCTGCTCTCAGTAGGCTCTGTAGTATTTTTTGTGTGGAAAATAATCAGCTTTTGCCTACAGTTTTTATGCATACTGTTGCAATTCTGTGATAAAAGCTTCCAAAACCTGGGATAAGATAGCTTAAACACAGTGGCAGTTAAAATAATTAAGTTTGTCAAAGATGTGACTGCAGTAAATGTCATTTTAATGGTGGAAAATGTTTGCATTTTCATAGATGTTATATTTTTGAACTATTCCTGCTGAATCTTACATTTGACGGTGTGCCTGGTATTGTCTGTTTCCTTGTTTGGAAACAGCATTGGTTCCTCTGAAACTGTTCTGTTCTGTCTTTGTTTAATCATATTTGTCTAAACACGGTTACTCTCATCACTGCAAGCTCACAGAAGCTGAATGCTGACTGCATGTAACTACCAGCTGAAACCCCAAACTTCCTGTTCACTGATTTATCGGGGGAAAAAAATACATGCCCATGCTGAAACATAGGCATACATTACATAAAAGAACAGATTTTACCATGATTTGATCCCCCATCCATGTGCATCCTCAATGCTGTGCTGAAGTCAGTGGAGCAAACACAGACATTAAGTTTGGCCTTGTTGACTCCACAGCCTGGAAAAAAGCATCCCTGACTTTGCAGGGGTGCTCCCTTTTGGAGCCTGGGAAGGATGCTCAAATCTGAAATTCGACCTTTTCTTTCCATCTTCTCTGTAGTTCAAATTTAGACAGTTTTCTTTTGTGGTGTTGCCATCGTAGATGTATCTTCTCATAGAGTGATGAGCCACAATCATAAGACCAGTCAGCTTTTTGCTCCTGAATTCCTGTTGGAAACCTGTTCTCATCCCAGTGTTAGGGAACAGCTGTAGGTTTTCATTCCTCCTTCCATCTCCTCCATTCTACATGTTTATCTGCTATCTTGAGAAACAGCAGTTGTTTCCTCTCCAAGTCTACAACTTCTGTTAAGTTCTGTTAAGTAACTTCTTCTCCTGTATGTTTAATCTCTGCTCATAATGACACAGACTTCACGATTAATAGATTTCTTACTGGGAGATCTGAACCTGGGTACAACTATTCTGGGAGAACTCCAATCCATACCATTGCAGGCACCCATGTTCAAGGTAAAATAAATCAAAATGGAACAAATTCTCCTGATCACTCAGACAGACCTTATCTTTACATGCATCCCCTTATAAATTTAAAATATTGCATCCCACTTATTTTTTTTCCTTGCCAAAATGAGAATTTTCATGTTCTCCAGAAATCCCTGCTTGTTCTTCAGTCCAGAAAAGACTCAATATATAAGTGATAGGTGTTACAGCATATGGTAGCACAGCCATCAACCTGTTCTGGCATCTGGTCTAATGAGAGCCTTGTGCAGCAGCAGCTCTCTCTGTGGGAATACCTCCCCTCCTATACCCAAGGACTGCATTTTTCTGTTGCAAAAATGGCATCACACTAGGTGTTCATCTTATACATCTAGGATGTAGTAGTAGTACACCTTGTGGTTTATAAATACACCTAAGTCTCTCACCTCCACTTGCATTTCCATCTGATGACTCCCCATCTGTGTACCCAGCAACAATATATAGATGTCGAGTAACAGAAATGATTACTACCCTTGAGAGAAGTTGATATTTTACAGACCTCAGTGGACCTGCCAATGCTGAATGGTGTTCATCTCTAGCAGTCACATGAAACTGTTTATATTTGCTGTGTGAGGAAAATGGCAGAGCTGTGTCTATTACAGGATGTGCTGTCAGGATGCTGAAAGATGCATAAAGGTGGATGGGAGCTGGTGCTTAATAAAGATCTTGGTGAGAGTTATCTTGTTAACAGAAGTGGTGCAAGGGGGTGTGAGAGATCTGAGCAGAAGGAGGTGAACAGGCTAAAACAAAGTCAGTGTGATAGTAAAGAATCGGGGCAGGGCCCCAAATGAGCAAGAAAATACAAATGGCTTGACTGTTTAGCCCTGTGGGATGAAGAACAGGAAAGAGAAGGAAAAAAGTTACATGGAAACCAGTTTGTGTTTTTTTTTTAAAAAAAGGCAACAATAGAAGCAAAGATGAATTATAGGCAATCTCTTAGCAGAGGGCTAAATTGAAGAATGTTAATTATCCAAAATTAAAAACATAAGCAAAAGAGATTTGGAGACCTCATCATAGATGAGACCGTGTAGAAGCTCAGCCTCATAGTCTGCGGTGCTATCTTTGGTGTTTGCCAAAAGACTGAGTGAAACATATGTTTGCCAGTTTTCTTTGAGCCTCACAGATTGAAAGATGTCATTTTCAGCAGTAACCTTCTTTTTATCCTTAGATAAAAGCTCTTTAGAGCTTCAAGATCTCTCTGCTGCATATTCCTCCTTGAACAGTTACTAGCAGCCCCTTAAATCATTCCCCTTTGACATGTTGTTAACAGCCTTGCAGCCTGAGCTGTTCTTGCCTGACAAAAGACATTCCTCATCTGAAATGCTTCCAGTGCAGCACTGAGCAGGGAGGAAAGTCATTTCCACTTACTTGTTTGCAGCATTTTGTGTACTGCTGCCTTGGCTGAGCAGAAACTGTCTCTCAGTAGGATGCTCACCCTGGCAAGCACTGAATTGAGATAGATACTTGAATAAGGATGCAGTTCTCATTTCCAGTTCATCAGTGGAAGAAAGTCCTCCTAGCTCATCGTTTCTCTTTTGGCTTTCCTACTTCCAGCCTGAGTGTCCTCTTCCAGTCCCACTGCACGAGTGCTTGCAGCCTGCTCTTACTTGAGAAATAGGATTTGAAGCTTGGGGTGAGATTGCCCATGCATCAAATCCTGTTTCTGCTAAGCAGCACAACCCACAGAAGCCACTAGAAACTGCAACTAAAAAAACATTCAAAAGGCTACAGTATAAAAGGGAGAGAAAGAGGGATACCTAACACACTCTAAAAGAAGTCTTTAAAGTGGAAAAATGGAAAATGATGATTTTCGGAGAAAAAGTACTGCAGCCTAACCTCTACCTTAAAGGCAAATTTCCCGCTTCAGGTAACAGAGCTGCAGCAATATCTCAACATCCAGAGTGCAATATTCTGCCTCTCATCCTTATGTACTGTTTCCCACTCCCTGGTGCCCCCATCCCTTCCCCATCGTGTTGTGGCTTTGCAGCCACCTCTAGGTGCCCAGGTAACGCCCAGGGCAGTCGGGGCAATGGGGTACAGAGCAGGCAGGCAGCCAGGCTGTTGTGGGCAGGGGAGCAGAGGCACCGCGGGGAGGAGGAGCAAGAGAAGGAGGATAGGCAGCTGGGCTCAAGCAGGTCACTGCCTCCTGAGCCCCCCAAGAAGTGGTCTGGGCACCTGTCTGTCTGCATCACTGCGGTGCTGGCAGGGAGCAGAGGTGCCTGCCCAGCGCCGATCCCCTGAGATTGAATGGGAAAGTTGGGTGGTTTTCCGTGGTGACTGCTTTGAGAGAGATGAACTGGCTGGGTTTCACAATTCACACAAGCTCTCCTGAAGGAAGATGAAGGAGTTTCTCTCTGCAGGGTCACAAAGCCAGACAACACATATCTCCTTAGCTCTCTGCTGCAGTTGCTGCCCTTACAGGAGCCATACCATGTAGTCTTCTTTATAACTGTTCTGTGCATCACCTTCACCTAGAAGCAGTTCATGGTTTGACCTCCCCACACTTCTTGGAAGGTTGCCCTGAATACTTGGCAGCTTTCACAGTGAGGAACCTTTCTCTCATTTCCAGCATAAAGATATTCCTAGCTAGTTTCTGGTTGGTTTTTTTGTGCCAAGAATCCCTCAAATTAAACCCCTTCCTTCCACCCTGCCTGGTGTTTACCATGATGTGGTTGTAGACAGTGGTCAAATCCTCCTTCAAACCTTTACTTTGCATTGCTGAACAAGGCACATTTGGTACCGTCTCATCACACAGCAGCCTCTCCATTCCCCCATTGATCCCTGGTTCTCCAGAAGAAGTTTCCCCACACCAAGTACTTTCCTCTACATCCTGGAAGTGCTTTATCTGCTTTGCTGTTGGACCGAATTTCCTGCCCATTTTGCATTTCTCCTACTAATCTCCATTTCCTTCAGTGCAACCATCAGCTAAACCAGTAATTGATCTGAAGTAATATCAGATACCTTACTGAAATCCAGACATATTTATGTCTGTGATTGTTGCATGGAGTTTAGGTGATCAAAACCTCTGAAGACAAGGATATTTTGGTCTGTAAATAGTCCATAGGCAGAGTGTTGCTTTCTCCTTCAGCACCAGTGTTTACTTTCACATCTGCTGTTGTTCCCAGTACGGTTCTGGTTTGATGATAAGAGGTTCATCTGAGGTAGGAGTGGCATCCCCTGTTCTGCAATATGTTAAAATTACTGTTGATTTATCTTCCATTAGCACTTTTTAGTCTAGCAGATCTAGTTCAACCATAACCTGCAAAGGCTGAAGGGGGACTGGGCTCCTTTTGCTTGTTTATACCATACAAAACAGTGAAAGGCTTTGAATTTTTAATTGTATGTTTCTTCATCATATTTTACATTCATAATTCAGGTCATAGCAAGCCAGAAGCCTCTATGTTAGAAACACCCATAAATGATGGCATTATAAAGAGTGAGGTGGTGAAAGCTAGGGTGTTTAAGAGGGGACATAATTTTCAATAAGACTCTTTGTAATTCTTAAGTCAGGTTGTTTTCTCACTCTGATCAATAGGAATTTAGCTGTTTACTTGAATGAGGCCAAAATAGCTTGTTCCTGTTAACACTGATTTAATTTTAGATTCAGAGATGTGACATAAAAAGTGTTTCATCCCAGTTGACATTCTTGATTCTCATTACATGCTTTAATTTTATTTACTGAGATTTTGAGTAAAAGAATTTTTATAAACAAGACTTCAATACCATCATCGCCTCAATTTGGAAGTTACTCTGTAACAGTAAATACATTTTATATCTCACACTTATTGCCAGACAAATCAATAAAGATCAAACTGTGGATCGGACAGAGTCCTAATTATCCTGTGGCTATTTTCTAGTATGGGAATAAATTTAACCCTGTCCCTAATCTTTAAGTCTCTTGTACACAATATAAAAAACACAATCCTAAATTAAAATAGAAGAAGAAAAATATGTTGCCACCCTATCTCCATCCCTCGGAGTGCAGTGATAACATGCAACTGAGTGAAGGTCGTTGCATTTAATTCCACAGTTTTAAAACAGAAGGCCTCAACTCCCTTTGAGAGTTGCAGCGTTGACTGTAGGCTGATCAAGGCTACAGAGATATTTGAATTATGATGGTAGTGCGGTACAAAAACCAAAACTAGCATGCACACTTTCATTTCTTTGAAGATAACAGAAACATTTCCACTGATTTCATAGGATTCATTGCAGTTTCTCATGTGTGGCTGATGGTTTTTCTGTCTGTAAGTCCTGATTGAAAATTGCTGTTTACCAGTGGCCCGTAAGACATACACCTGAGCTGGTTTTGCCCCCCAGGCTCCTGTGCCATCAGCAGCTTTTCTGACTAGAGAACCTGGGGCAGACAACGGAGGTGGCAGCATGTTTGTAGCCATGATTTATCAGTGCTCACTGTGGAAAGCGCTCATGTTATACAAGTTTGTCACAGATTATTGTTGCTCTCCTACAGAAATCGCCCTGAGGGGTTGTTGTGGTTTAACCCCAGCCAGCAACCAAGCACTGTGCAGCCACTCACTCATTTCTCCTCCCCCCCCGCCCCCCAGTGGGATGGGGGGAGAAAATCGGGAAAAG
Organism: Aviceda cuculoides; assembly: GCA_035590195.1. Lineage (NCBI taxonomy): Eukaryota > Metazoa > Chordata > Aves > Accipitriformes > Accipitridae > Aviceda > Aviceda cuculoides. The sequence continues at coordinate 10,636,867 of JAVJGG010000009.1, read as the reverse complement.
AAGTAAAACTCGTGGGTTGAGATAAGAACAGTTTAATAGAACAGAAAAGAAACTAATAATGATAATGATAACACTAATAAAATGACAA
>JAVJGG010000009.1:10603682-10633843 GCA_035590195.1 Aviceda cuculoides | reverse complement strand
ACAAGTCCTGCCAGGAAACCTGCTCTGTGGGCTCCTCTCTCCACAGATCCACAGGTCCTGCCAGGAGCCTGCTCCAGTGCGGGCTTCCCACGGGGTCACAGCCTCCTTCAGGCACCCACCTGCTCCAGCGTGGTGTTCTCCACGGGCTACAAGTGAATATCTGCTCCACCGTGGACCTCCCTGGGCTGCAGGGGGACAGCCTGCCTCACCATGGTCTTCACCATGAGCTGCAGGGGAATCTCTGCTCCAGCACCTGGAGCATTTCCTTCCCCTCCTTCTTCACTGACCTTGGTGTCTGCAGAGTTGTTTCTTTTGCATGTTCTCACTCCTCTCTCTGGCTGCCATTTCTGTCTGTCCCACAACTTTTTTTTTCCTTCTTAAGTATGTTATTACAGAGGCATTACCACTATCACTGATTGGCTCGGCCTTGGCCGGTGGCGGGTCTGTCTTAGAACCAGCTGGTATTGGCTCTGTTGGACTCAGGGGAAGCTTCCAGCAGCTTCTCACAGAAGCCACCCCTGTAACCTTCCCCCTCCAAAACCTTGCCACACAAAGGCAACACATCAGGGCTTTCAAGTAGGGTTTGAATTTCAAAGTGAAGGCTACAGAAACTAACATCCATTAGTCTCCTAGGAAGCCAGTCTGGAGCATATGATGGGACATGTGTCTGTCAGCCAAATGCTACAAGTCTCTGAACCATCAGTGACTACTGGAAAGGCCTTTGTTTCTCTGAAAACAACACAAGGAATTTGTTGTGACACTATTTGATCATGGCTTATAGTTTGCTTACCTTCTGCTCAAAGGTTTAAAAAAAAAAAAAAGAGAGAAAAAAGTTTGGAAAGGTTAAATGCAGACCTTTAGCTGCAAAGTTAAAAGAAACCTGAGAGGCTATAGTAGGAAATGACGTTGTTACTTCACCTAATTCCAAAACACGTTTGTGAAAACAACTGAGCAGCGTATACCTTTTATGAAACAGAAATGACAGTTGTGCTTTTAAAGTGAAAACCTAACTGCAGAAAACTGGACTGCAGAGAGAACCTTCAGAATGCAAGGAGGTTTGGAAAGGCATTAGCCCTTCAACAATTTTATTTTAAATCTTCACTTCCTCACTTTTCTGATAGCATAGGAGTAACATGGTAAAAATAGGGCATCAGGAAAAATGGTAGAAGAGGAAAGGTTCGGTAAGAAAAAACTGAACAAACAGAGAAACCGCAAAGCACTTAACAGCAATGACAAATTATTATTTTTCAATACTTGAAAAATATTTTTTGCATTTTAAAAAGTATTACCTAAAAAAACCTAATTGAGTTGAAATACAAGATGACCATTTCAGAAGTCTGGGAATGAAATAACTTAATAATTTCAAATAAAAAGTAGAATTTGACCAAAGGAAAACTTATTTAAAGGTTGTTTCTACACTTCCTATGTCAGTATGTACTTTCCTATAGATTTTCTCATTATTAATGCCTATAGGCATTTCAACTCAGAATATGAGCTCATCATACTGACAAAGATGAGCAAAGGTTCTGGGCTGTGGTTTGTGGATTCACAGACTTTTTTCCTGAGGTTGAGAAGAACCAATATTCTAGTGTTGATAAGGGAAACAATCTATTACATGTGTTGGTATTCTTCAGTCATTTTCTGTGGTATTGTGTCAGTGTGGTATGATTTCGGGGCTTTTCCTTGGTGATAGCTCAGGAGAAAGTTGGGGCTTAGGTGTTTGGGGGGCGGGGTTTGGTAACATTTTGCTAGAGGAAGTGATTGCAAAAATGGCTTTAGCAAGAGCTTCCAATTTTGCTGGATGCTTGCAGAGGCCAGTGAACTCTACAGCATAATTCGGAGAAGGAAGAGTTGGTAACTGACAAAAGCGATTTTTGTTCTGTGAAACAATTTATGAGCACATTTACTTTCTGGAAGCATAGGTTAATAGCCTTTAAATATGCCTAAGAATAAATCTTTCCAAAGAGACACAGAAGCGATTAAACATGAGGAATGAAGGAAACGTGAAGTGAAGCAAATGGAGCTTAAAGTTAGTCCTGTGCTTTTGTATCAGGAACCTTACTTCAAATGCACTCAAGTTGTGTGAAGTTTCGAAGTGCTGTTGAACAGATCCTTGTGGTGTTTTGCAGTGCTGTTATAAGGTGTGCGGGTAATTCAGAAGAAATCCTGACCTGCTATGTAGCACCTGTGAGTTCAGGAGACACATTTGTTAACTCCTGAACATATCCAGTGTGGGAAACCTGTAACATGTTCATTGACTTGAAAACATGCATGGGAACTGGTGATGTATTTCTGCTGTTTTCCTGCCCAGTTTCCAAGCTTTAGCATTCCTCAGATATTGCAGAGATAATGATCCTACTTGATCCACAGAGTTACGGAAGCTTAGTAACTCAGATAGACTGGAAGCATTATGGAAGCAGCAAGACAGAGCTCAGGCAATTCTGTAGCAAACAAGTAATTTTAGGGAGAAAGCTGAGGCTGAGATTTTCATGCTATTAATCATGTTAGCTACAAAAGCAAATCAGACTAAGAAGATTTAAAGAAATGTAGGAATGAGTACAGATTCTGTTTCAGATATTTGTGTGGCCTCTGTATCACAGTATTTCATAACCTTTTATGTAATTAATGTAAGAAGAAAGAAGTGGTGGTGTTTTAATTAACCCCAGTTAAAAGAGAGGGCTGGATCTAGAAACTCCATCTGCTGAGTCAGTCTGTAAGTGTGTGGGTGTTTTCTGGGAGGGAGGAGTGTTGCTGTTTTTAATATCACGTCAGGGATGGACACTAAGATTTGCAGTTTATGAGTAAATGTGATTCTGTCATTAGGCCAGAGAAAGAGTTATTTTTTACTTTCTTATGATAATGCTTCTTATGAGTTTGGCATACTTGTTGCTTTTTCAGTATTATTCAAGCTGTTGCTATAGCTTTTGCCCTACGTTGGCTGTCATCATTTCTTAATGAAAAGAAAAGTAGCATCTCTTTTGAGAAGAGTGGCTTAGAGACCATTTATGTCCTCTCATGAAATAGCAAATTAATCACAAACATTTTATGAAAAAGAATCTCTATCAAAATGCATGAAGCCAGATGAGAAGAACATTTTGGTAAATAGTCTATCAGATCTTAGGTATCCTTTCTGTTATTTGGAGTACAGTGAAGAGATTAATAATGCCTAAATTACAGGAGATGTTCAGCTAGACAAAATGGAGTTAATTAAGTAGGCTTTTAGCAATGACCAAGAGATCTCTACTGGCTACAAGTGCTCATGAACTTTATCAAAAAAGTTACCTTTTGGCAGAAAGGTTAAGGCATCCATTTAGTATTGTCTCATAATAGAAAATACTAAATCTACCAGTATTTTACCAGTGTAACACATAGTTCACTGGAATTCTTGCATTCAAAGCATAGTTCTTCCTGGGGTTGTCCCATGGAGGAGTTTGTGCAAAGTAAGCTAGGAGAATGTGTGCACTTAAAATCCTCCCTTCCTTCCTGACTTCTGATGGTGAATTGGGGTCAGTGAAAGTAACACTATCCATTCCTGAAAAGGTTTCTATCCAGAGGCAAAGTAGATGCCACAGGTTTTCTTATAATATCATAACAACACCGGTGTTGTTCTGTTCCATGTTGGAAAACGGTAACATTTCCCCTCTGCTCACCTGGGTCATCTTTTAATCTGAACTATTTATCATTTGTTCCCTATTTCTTGTCACTCAATGTGCTTATCACTTCACTATAAATGATTTTGTGAAGGAACTTGGTTTTGTCAGACATGAGACATGCAAGGCAAGTGGACAGACAGCTGACATGTATTGAAATCCTGAGGGTTTGTGGTGACTTTACTCCTTTGATATGACCAGAGAGTGACCATTTCACTTTTGCACCCCATGCACGAGAGATTTTAGCTACTGCTGAAACACTGCTCTTTGTGCTCACCACTCTTTTAGCCCATCTGTAAAATGGAGGTAAGATTTGGACACTTGCACAGTAAGCTGTGGTTGGTCTGGAGCACAAGTTTTATGAAGAGCGGCTGAGGGAACTGGGGCTGTTTAGTCTGGAGAAGAGGAGGCTGAGGGGAGACCTCATAGCTCTCTACAACTGCCTGAAAGGAGGTTGTAGTGAGGTGGGTACTGGTCTCTTCTGTCAAGTAGCTAGCGATAGGACGAGAGGAAGTGGACTTAAGTTGCACCGGGGAGGTTTAGATCGGATATGAGAAAAAATTTCTTTACTGAAAGGGTCGTCAGGCATTGGAACAGGCTGCCCAGGGAAGTGGTTGAGTCACCATCCCTGGAGATATTCAAAAAGCGCATAGACAAGGCACTTCAGGACATGGTTTAGTGGGCATGGGTGATGGTTGGACTCTATGATTTTAAAGGTCTTTTCCAACCTAAATGATTCTATGAATCTATGATTCTAAGCTTCCAGATATGCAGATCAAAAAGTGCTGCAACAGCCTTGGGCATTGTCAGTATTACTGTTCCCCTGGCAGAGGCTGAGTGATGTTCTGGGATGTCAAACAGCCCCTCAGCCTTGGTGATGAAGCCTAGGACTTCATCCCACTTAGCTGCTGGACTATTAAGAAGAATAATAGTAATTCAGACTTGTGTAGTTACTTTGGGGTCTGTGCAAAGTACTGGCCTGGGTTTTGGTTGATGTTTGTGCCAGCCCATGTCTGGCCGGTGGAGAAAGATGCTCCATAGTGTCAGGTGATGCATGTGTGGCTTTGAGGAGCTATGCTTCCAGCCAGTCTTAGTCATGCAGAAAACTTCTCTGCTTCTCCAGGGGAATAAGCAGTACCACTTAAAGAATGAGCCCCATTTGATAAGCCTTTAACAATCAGTTTGTTTCCATTTCTCTGGGGGAAAAAAGTGAAAAAAAAATAAACTTTGTCTGTTTCTCTTTCTTTCCCAGCTGCCTCATGTCACTTTATCTCTGGCTCAGCCTGTCTCGGGAAGCATACTCTAAATTGTATTGCAGGCAGCGAGATAGGAATCGTACATTGTCAATAGTTCTCAGTTCATTTGCTTCTTGCGTCACTCGGGAACACAAGTCATATGAATGGCCTCACACAACAGTGTCTGTACTTTCATAATCCCTGTTATTCACTCATTATTCTGAGTCATTTGATAAAGACTGTGTCTGACTCGTTTTTAGTGTGTTTGCTTGTCTGCCCCTTCCTTCCCCTGTTATGCCAGTAGTAATACAGAGATGGTGAATGACTTGGCCAGGTTCCTGCAGAGGCGACACGATGTTTGCAAGCCAGAGGGTCATACACGGGTATTACGGGTATGAGCTTCTCCGCTTCTTTCTTCTGTTAGCACCTGTTGGGACACTTTTTTTGGCAAATGCCAGATGACAGGGTAATAGATAGAGGAAGGAGTAATAGATGGAAGGAACACAAGTTTCCTTCTCCTTGTGTAATAATGACCTGCAGTGCCACTGTGGTTGGCGATGTGTTGTCCTGTTTGGCACAGATGTGTGGATGTGAGCGATGTCTCCGTACCCTTTTCAGCTTCACGACTGCACACTTATAAATCTATTACATCAGCAGCATTAGAACAAATGCACCTGTGCATATCAATGCACAAGTCAAGAAACTGAGATGAGATTAGCACTGCAAGGGTGGGCTCCTCACATGTGCTGATGTTGCTAATATCATAGAAAACCCTTTTCTACTCAGTTTTGGTCAGTAGAGTTGCAGGACAGTTGGGGTCCAATTTGCCCAAATTTTGCCCTTTTTGTGCATCATTGTTTAAGGACATTGATGGATTTAAACCCAAGTAGTTTTTACCTTTTAACATCTCTGTCCTTTATTTATGTAGAATTGAAGCGTGGGTCCTAAATGACACTGGCCATTTGGGACTGTTTGTATTGATGCTGCTGAAGAACTCTCTATGTCTTGGAGGCTGAAAAAAGTATGCAGTTCATTTATTTGATGCTTTACCTAGAAATTAGGCAATGTACCTGTGCTGTGCTCCACAGTGCTCAGTGCAGCAACATTTGTAACCCAGAATCTCTCCTCTCTCATGACTTTATGCCAACTATGGCTCCTGGAGAATTCAGCTTCTACCTGATGCCCTGTAGTGCAAAATTTAACTCTAAGCTCTGTGTGAATACAGTTATATTTTTTGCTTCTGTAGGAACAGTCCTCCACAAACAACAATACAAATGTTTAAGTACTATAGCTGAAAGCTTGCTGACCAAGCTGAGCCACCAGATTTTATGTCTGAAATAACACACTATTAAGTTACACCCTCTCAATGGACAGCATGAGCAAAGTATAAAGGAAGAACCTGTTGTTTGTGTCATCTCTGCATGGTACTCCAGGTCTGGAGAGTGTTTGTTAAGGGGCAGAAAATACCCGCTGGAGCACTTTTGTTTTTTCCTGGTGGAATTTGCAGGCCTGCTGACATTTTGCCCTGGTTTGGGACAGCTGGTCCACCAGCAGCACTGAGGGTGCCTGAGCATCAGTGATCCTGGGCTGCCAGGGGCGGTGCATCAACCGTGCCTGGTGGGTGAGTTTTCCTGAAACCAGAGATGCCACTGCTTGGGCTAGTTTGCTACTCACACTGAGGAGTCCAGGGACTCAGGTAGCAGCTCTTTTGGGCTGGCTGGTAACTGTGGTCCTGAGGGGAACTCGGGTCTAGTGGTTGTAAAAACAAAAAGGAGCAAAAAAGAATAGGCAAGCTCGAGGCTAAAAGGGGGCAGAAATGGTGCACCTGAGACCAAGGGAGAGCAAGCATCATCACTTTGATACAAAGGCAACTTCATTTGAAACAGAAGAGTCATTGTCAAACACCAATGTTCATGTCACCTAGCTTGTTCCTAAGTTGAAAAATAGTGTTACTGTTAGTGAAGACTGTAAATGGATGTTTCTCCTGGTAAAAAGAAGGTGCTGTGCTAAATGATAAAGAATTCATTAGATCTTGTTGTACTGAAAGCTAAGGATAGCCACCCTTATTTCTGTGTTATTGATATTATTATAAAGAGTAATTATACCCATGTACCTCCACTGCACATCTAAGTGCCTTTCTGAGTAGTTGCTGCCACCCAACATAGAGTTCAACATGTTTTCTGGAAAAAGTCCCTCTCTGGGACTTGCATTACTGGCAGCCTTTGGAATTTGTGATTTGGTGGTCACTTTTCCCTTCCTATGCAACAGCTTTTTGTAAGTTATTACTCATCAAAGACTCCAATAAAAGTCTTCAGTGAGTTTTAAACCTACGGCAGTGTCTTCTCACAGCTACTGAGGCAAGGGAATATCGTGCAGTTCCAGGAATCCAGTTCTGATTATGATAACACCAAGATAAATTTGAAATAGTGTCAGTGATAACAAAGATGTTAATGTAGAATAAAGAGGATAAACCTGTATGTAACTTTTTTTGGAGCATTTCTTCATCCTGACATTCTATGTAACTTTCTAGTGAAGAAAAGTACCTGCTCATTTTGGACATAAATCCTAAGGATTCTAGAAACCATCTATATCCAAAAATAAAACTGACCCATCTACTTCAACTAGACAAGCTTTGTGAATAGCAAGACATGAGCAAATTTGATACTAGAAATATCTTCTAATAAAAAGATTTTAAAGACGTGATTTTTCTTCAATAGAAATCTTGTTGGTTCGTTTACGAATGCCTCGTCTGTTACACAGCAGAGATTTATACCTGTTAGAAGAAGCATCTTTAGAACAAATGCATTGAAAATTTTCTTCAGTAGTGCAGTCATCCTACTTCAAATTCAAGATTTCATTTTTGCCTATATATAACTTCTGTAAACTGGCTACCTCTTAAATTCTTATTGCAATGAAAATGTACTAAGCAGAGTAGAGAAAGACTACTTAATGTTGTCTGTTACACTCCGCCCACAAAATTTTGGTTAAACATTCATTTTTCCCTGTATCTGATACCGAATTAGTCTGAAAAAGCATTGTAGGACTAACTCAAATATGCAAGATGTAGGTGTGTGCAATCTTGTGGTCATACTTCTTAAGGTATGTGTTAAGGATAAACCCCTTTAATATTATCTGTTACATGTATTTGCAGTATTTTGGTGTCTGGGGCAGAGGGCTGTCTGTAACACAGAACATTTCTAGTTTTACATAATATATATTTATGACTCATTAACTTTCCTTGGGCCTGCATATAAACAAGAATCCCAGTTTGTATCTTAGAAGTCCAGCCACTGTACCTCTGGATTATCTGTTAATGGTTATTGAAACCACAAGTGCCTGACAAATTATACAAGTGAGTCAGCTGAGAATTTAGAAATTATCTTCAGAGGCTGCTGCTACAAACCACTTCCTATCAAGTATCATGAAATAATAATGGTCCTAATGCTATTCTGAACTGTCTGGCTGAACTTTGACATAAAGCACGGAAATGACATTTAACAAACTGAGGCAATCATTAACCTATCTGTCTCTGTGATACTCCTCTCTGACCTCTTGTTTAACTGAATAGATATGCACATTGTTTCCCACGATAGTTCTCTTCCTGCAAGTGTTCATAGGGTATGTTTATGTAAAGAGCTTCTCAAAGACACTAATTCTACATAACCTTCTGAAATACTTTAATTCATATAAATCTGCAGGTTGTGTAATGTTTCAAACATGTTACAGTTGGCAGATTCATTGCTGTACTAAGTTTTCGGTAGCTTTTTACCCTTTCAGCTTCCCTGACCATTTTAACTTGGTGCACTGTTGGACTACACTTACATAAAATCTATTCTTTGCTACCTGCACTAGATCACGTTTTTCCCTGCGTTTCTCAAGATCACTACTGACATACTGACAGTGGGGGGAATTCTGTTGCAGCAGGCTTGTTAGGCAGGCTGATGTGGGCAGTGGGTGGCTGGTTTCCTTGGCCACCCTCAGTTACCTCTCACGCCAGCATACCGAGTGTCAACAGCAACCTGCTGATGATTGTCCAATACCTTAAGTCTTGGGCAGAAAAATTTAAGTGGGTCCTTAAGTGGAGAAAACTTTTTGCAATCAGGTAATTTTTTCATTTTTTAATTTGCTTGGCAATTTGATCAGTAAGGAGAGTATAAGTAAATGCAAAGCGAGAGCCAGGCAGACACAGAAGAATCAGCTGTTGAAGCCAAGGTGGGAGGCGGCATTTAATTATACTAGGATTTGCTAGGCTTCGGGTGTTAGTGGGCTAAAGTGTTGATGTGAATTTGGCATAGTGGGTGTAATGCAGAGAAATAAGACTTCAAACGCACATTTCATTTTGCGGGAGGATTTGAGGTTTTTGGACACCCCTTTCTGAGCTGGACTGCAAAAGGTGAGGGGCTGGAGGAAGAAATGGAGCACAGGTTGTCCTGGTGAACTCAAACTACTTTTCTCACCCCTCTGACACTTTGTCTCCAGAAGCTGTATTACACTTTCACCACAACACCTGTCCATCAGTGAGAGCTGTTAGTCTCTCTGTCAGGACTGGAACTAGGTCCAGGGGGAAACGTCAACGTGAGTCAGGCCTTTAAGAAAATCCCAAGAGGTGCAGAAAATAATGCGGATCTCTCTAGGTGGGTTTCTTCACCCCTTGAGTCAATCTTTTAGATCTTGTTTCTTGTTTGCACAGTGAACCCATTTTCTTTGTTATCTCCCAAACAAAGCTGAGGATTTTACATAGTACCAGAGCTTTTAGAACAGGCCCGTAGAGGCATGCGAAATTTCCCAAGACTTAGGTGATTGTTAGTGACACTCGCGGTTTTTGTCCCTAGGGGAAGGGATGTTATATTCCCATCTTTTGCAATAGCTCTAACACATTGCAGTAGCTTGTAGTGACTTTAATAGTAAAAATGTGCAGCTCGGCTTGCCCTGGATCTTTTAGAGCAGGGTTGCACAACAAGCAAAAGCAAGCCAGTTTGGCTTGTATCTATTCCTCTTCCCTGTGTTTATACCTCCAATACTGCATCATGCCCACTGTCTTCTACCCGCCACAAGACCACACAGCTCTTGCTGTGTTTGTAACCTGTTTGGCTGGCAGGCTCAGTGAGAGCAGTTGCGCATATTGGACTTGATGGCCAAAATGGTCAGCCTGCCTGTTTGGACAGACCATCTGATCACTGCATAGTCACCAGCCAGTCACCTGCTGGGCATGCCAAAAATCTGTGAGCTGGCCCAAGGGGTGCAGCTGCAGTGGCCAGTAGATGAGCTAGCCTGTGCCTGGCTGAAGTGCTACTACATGCCAGCGAGGCTATTGCACTGACAGAATTATGAGGAGAGAGCAAAGGGAAAACGTAGGACAAAAGAGAGAAACTGCACACAGTAATTGTCTAGCCTCTTTAATTGCTCAAGATTTGTGAGTGTTCTATATCTAATCCTACTGTGATCATGCACATTTGGATGTTTTGATATAAATATCATACCCCTTGGGAACTCTTTCTTCTGAAAGAGATACAAATGATTTAGCAGCCACATATTCATGGCTAACTGTCCTGAGTCAGTGTTTCAAAATCAAATGTCATCTCTCACTAGGAATGTACAATATTTTCAAAACGCAAATTTGAAATGTTACTATAAAGAGTATAATTAAACTTCCTATTAATTGTGCATTCTCTATGGTTTTTAATGTGCTCATCAATGCTGTGTGAGCAGTCTCACGGCTGTTTGTGACATTTTAATGGCAATTCTCACCAAAGCCATTCCAAGTTTTCAGCTTGGTCTGCTTTTCTGTTAAAGGCAGCTGTTTAAGATATACTTGCTTTTTTTGAGAAAGAAATTATGAAAAATTGCTTCAGCATGGATGGGTGACTTATAGCCACCTGTGCCACTGAAGTACTCTGTACTCAGCCAGCAACAAAAGCTGTGATAGCAACTTGTCTCTGCCAAAAACAAAAAACCATGAATTTTAAGAAAAGAGGGAAGGCAGTGATGGAAGCAGGGTGAGTTGTTTTATTTGTATTTTTGCATGTGTCAGAGTAGTATGGCATTAGACAGTGAAGATGGCAAGGAGGAGGGGATGAAAGACATCGGGGAAGGTGTCTCCAGTATTGGCAATGGTGATGTTGATCAGAAATGCTTTCAGAATGGATGTTCATACCAAAGTGCTTCATCAATCTCTTTTAGATGCATTGATTCATACTTCTGCAATTGCCACGCCACACCCCCACCATATGTAAAGGGAACAGAGGTTGCAAAATGCCCTTCAAAAAACATCTGAAAGAAGACTAAGACTTCTTTTGTGTTATCTTGTATGAGGCACATGCTACCTGTGATACTTACAGGAGAGGGGAGGCTGCTTTTCCATGATACCATGGCCCTGCTAGCCATAGCTCACAAAGGAAAGCGGTACCCAGATCTTGCACCTGAAGACTCAGGGAGAGGCAGGAGCACCCATGGAGCCATGAGAGATCATGGAGCTGGCTGCTACTCCCATAGCAAAATGCTGCCTGAGCCCAGGCAGGCAGGGCTTGAGGAGAGCCTCAGGGAAGAGTCATAGCTGCAAGCTGAAAGTTCATTCCATCGAAGTAAAGGCTAGCTGAGGACCTTACATGACTTTGGCTGCTTCTTCCCTTTCAGCCAAAACAGCCTGACTGCTGGCAGTGCGAGTCCCTGCATCCAGCTATACGGCTGAAGAGAGGTGATGAACTATCAGTTTTGTGGCTGTGAGAAAAATTAATTTCTCCAAGTAAGAGAAATTGGACATAAGGGCCCAAAAGATCTGTTCATGAGCAAAAAGCTTATGGATAGTGTATAGCAAACCCCAGAAAATTTTAGATCTACTGCTGGGACTTCACGTCTAAAGATCCCTGAAAGAGGCCTGGGTATGATGGAAAAAAACAGACGTGCTTCTTGTCTTTTCTCTGCTTAATCATCACCGTCTTTTCTCTTTTGTCTTTTATTTTCTTAACTTAAAAAATTAATCTGTCAAAATCCGTGGGATCCTAGGGATATTTGTTGTAAATGCTTTGGTGGTTATTGTCAGAGAATGTAGTAATATGAATGTGGTGGTTCATGTGAGAGAATATAGTGTCTGTGTAAGTATTTTTTTGTGGTTATTTAGTGTGTTGACATCACCAGTTTATTTCGTTTGTTACTAGGAAAAAAAGGTGAAAATCCTAGAATATGAGGCGGTTTAGAGGAGCAAACCGAATATCCTGAAACTCACTGAACCTGGATTTGATCTGTGTTTTAAGCCACATTGAATAGCTGGCTTATGCATTGTAGTGTTCTCCCAGTGCCTTTTAGGACTGAGTAATTTGGAGAGGTTCAGGTTGTTGCTATTAAGTTGAAACAAAGTATAAGAGATAGTAAGAAAAAATTTTTGAAAGAAAAAAAAAAGGTGTTCCTTGAGGCCTGGTTTCACCTGCTGTGCTGCACTTTGGAGTCCACCCAGGAAATCACAAGTGACATTTACACAGAAAAGAGACTAAGTATTTACCCAACTAGAGTCAAATATAATATGGAGCTACTCATACCTGTGGCTGGTTTTGAAGAAACAGCTGAATACAGCCTATGTTCAGCTACATTAAAAAAAATAATAATGAAAGAGTGTGTGTCCCGCTATAGTAACTGGCACTGTGCACTCTATTTTTTATTTCTCTTTTCTTCTTAATCTGTTCCCAAATTGCTAATTAGAGTCAACAAATTGGCTATAGAATACAATAAGACATCATGTAGTCTGCCAAAAGGAGTGGCTGGCATCCGTACAAATTGGGTTATGATGTGTTTGAAGAATTAATGTTGAAAAAAGCTTTCAATATTCTCTTCATCCTCCCTGTCCTCCTACTGAAGTGACTCAATTCCAAAGGCAGCAATGTATTGCTCCCTTGCTATGAGAGGTTTGGTTAACAGAAATGACCTTCCCCATGAAGAAACGTGGTCCTCTACCAAATAAGTTTCGTCATTGTGCTAAGTAACCAGTAAGTGCAGACCCTGCATGGTGGGTAATTTGGATGTAACCCAGCTGAAGTGCTGTGATAATGGTTGCAGTAGTTTGGCTTGGCAAGCAGGGGAGCCTTGAAAGCGAGACTTCTGTAGCTCCAAAGCAGCATATGTGGACCTACCGGAATCCTACGGTGCTGCACAACATACGCATGTGTGTTGTACTGTGTGGCTGTATGCTCCCTCCCTATGCCTTGTAGCATACTTATAGGTGTCTGAAAACGTTAGACTGTTTAGAGTGGATACTCCTCACTTGGAGTGATGATCTTGTTTATAAAGCACAGGGAATATAACTAAAAGCATTCAGCTAGGCTGACCTAACTCCTGCTACTGTGATGTCTCAGTACATGTGGAACATTTTTGATCATACTGGCAAAAACTATTTCTAAAAGATGTTGCCCTGTAGATAATTGTGCTCTTAAGCAATGATGGTCTTTTCAGGATGAGGCAGCATGAGAAACTGCAAAGAAGCCCGTAGGCAGGGGCATGTAGGTTTCTGTGTCATCCCAAATCCTCTGAGAATAAAGCCAGTGTTTGGGCCACAGGGAGTGCAGGCTTGTACAAAGGGATTTTTACGGCAGGAGTTGGCTGAGATACACAACACGTGTTTGTGGCTTGTTGGCTGTAAAATGTGAATGTCTTGTTTCTCTGATACATTTCTGAGCAAAGCAGTGTAGCTGTTGCAGTAGAAGCAGTGCTAAACGTGCTTAACACAGATGATCATTTTTCAAGATTTGCATCTGTTGTGATGTATTCAGCCATTTATGATTCTTGCTGTATATGTTAACAAAATACCCTGCAAAATCCTTGGCTACAGGCTGTTTCCAAGTTCAGATACACTGTTTGTCTAGTGGATTTGGAAGAGAATGGCATGCATTGTCACACCGCCTTATTCGACCCTTTGATCTCGCTCACAGTTCTTCATGCGTAAAGATTTTGAGAGTGTTGGTTTCCTTTTCTCTTTAACACAAGTATTTAATCTAAAACATTTAATTTGAACAAATTGCAGATATGAAAACAGCTTTAAGACAAATGTTTAATGCCTCAGAAGGGGAGAGGGGTCAAGTTGAGTTGAAAATGCAGGCATTAAAGTCAAAGTACACGAATTCCTTTCTTGACTTGCTAAATTTCCAAAGTAACTGGAAGCAAGCCTTTTGGTGCCTCAGTTTCTCACCTGTAAAATTGATTTAAAGGATATTTGGCTATTTATTTTATTTGCTTGTGGAGATTTTAGTCGGCTTCCTTTCAAAGATCTTAATTGCTTTAGGATAATGACATTAGTGTCAATGAACTAGTAAGTTTTAAATAACTGTGATATATGGTATATACTTACTGATTGTAAAGAGTAGTAAAAATCCATATAAAAATGAAGTATGAAATAGGATATACATAAAATAGTTTTATTAGCTGCTTCACCTACTATAGAATTATGGCATTTTGTCCCTTAAAGAATTAATCTGACAAAAAATTAGGAGTTGGATCGTAGATTGTATCACAGGATTTTGTAGTTGGCTCTAATCTGAAAAATACTTCTGTTACTATTTATTAAAGAAGTTCTTGTTTTTAACTCTGTTTCTAGACTTACTCTGGAAAATCTCTTTTTACTACCTGTGATTTTATTTTAGGTATACTCAATAAATAATCACATTGTTGCAGCTTGCAGAGTGTTTAATATTATCACCTCAGTTAACTAAAATTGTAGATGGATTAGTTGTATAAAACCCAAATATTTTAAAGCAACAGTACTAACCTGTCATTATTCAGGGTATGATTCATCCTAGGAGTCAAATGTCCATGAATATAGATCCTTTTATTATTTTCTTTAGTATGCTGAAAGTACATACTCTTAATGCTTTATACTGGTTCAGCCTCTTACTTTTGGGCACTGGGAGAGAACATTTTTTTTTTTTTTCCATCTGAAACTCAAGTCAGTTTTTGTTGGGGTTTTTTTCTGATTTTTGTTTGGTTTCCCTCCTTCCCTGGTGTTTCTACCCCTGGGGTGTCTACTCCTTTTCAAAAGTGAACTTCTGAAGAAAATGAGAGAGGGTATTTTTTTAATGAAAGTTCATCACAACTAAAAGAAAAGTTGAGGGTAAACACCATTGAGTAGTCAGTATACATTTTTTTGTTTCATAGCTAGAAGAGATAATTGGTTTTATCATTCCACTTTCCATTACACAATTGCCAGATTTAATGTATCCACCTGACTGCATATAGACTATTCTGTCTTCTTGGAGACTAATCTGTTCCGTGTCTCAATTATATGATTCTTATAATGTTTTTCTGGGTCTGAAATAATTTTAACTTATTATGGTTGAAAACATGTTTGCACTATCCATAATACCATCCTTTAAAAATGGTCATTAAATTATTTTCTCATGGGTATTTATGTAATGGAAATTACTTTGACACCTGCACTAACTTTGTAACAGGGTAAATATGGAATTGCACAGGCTATGTGATAATAATTTAGCATTATATGTAATAGGCTTTTTCATATCCCTGGATCTGCTGGACAAGGACTGGTGATCTGTTGTAGCCTGACCTCCTAAAAGAAGGTTAGTACATTAATGGAGCAGTGCATACACTGAGGATATTCTTAATGCACTGCCTTCTGCCTGCCTGCCCCAGTACTCTGCAAATTTGTCTTCAGCAACACAAAAAAATAATTTATCCCACCTTCATGTTTTCCTAAGCAAAATGAAGAACAGAGAAAAAAGAATGGCAAGAAAAAGGGGCAGGGGCAGCGTGAGAGTTCCCTACGGCCCTCTGACAAAAGCACTGTGTACGTGCAGGGGGAAAAAACATTTTAATTTGTTCTTTAAGGCGTCCACCTTGGATGCACGGAAGGGTAGACAGACACACCCACCTCTCTGCCTCTGATCCGCTCAGGCTCAGCAGCCATTTGGCAGCCTGCACCACGCGCAGTGTGAGCAGCCAGCAGTTCGCGGTACAACCAGCCTGCTCAGCTGGAAACCCTAGTAGCCAGGATTGCTTCCCCAAAATGCCATCAGGTTCCTCTTCTTTAGGGGAGGAGTTCTGCTTGAGAAGAGACCTGCATTCCCTCCCCTTTGGTGAGAGGTGAGAGGAAGCGATGTCTCAGAAACAACAAATAGCTTCTGTTGGCCCCGTCTCTCCCTGCAGTCACCACACCCGGAAGGGATGCCTGAGTAAATGCCTCAGTAAATGCCTCCAGTTATTGCGGTGGGACCTTCTCTGCCACTGTCGGGTGAAACGACAGGCGTGTTTGTATGCAGCGGGTCTGCATTAAATCCCTTTATTCACTTAGGGCCTAAGCAGCACAGTTGGGAAAATGTTAGATAGAACTTAATTTCCTTACTCTTAAAAAAATTGCCTCTGTGGGTTTGCCGTAACCAAACATGAAAAGCTGTGGTAGTGATACCTCATGCGATTAAAGCAGGAAGAGACACCTCAGTCAAGTAACATCCGTCCTTCGGCTACCATATTTTCATCCCATTGAAAATCCTTGGAGTGCATTTCTTCTGTGAGTGAAATAGGGGCTCCTCTCGAGTGCGGTGGACGTAGCTGAGAAGGGCTGCAATGTTTGCTCTCCACTCACTGCCAGCGGTTGAAAGCCAACACTAAGGGACCCAGAGACCCATTGCACACGATCATCTCCCTGCGCGTGATCAGGTAGCTTTGCAGCTCTTCCTTATTTTCACCCCTCCTGTTCATACACTGTTTCTTCTAGTTCCTTCTATTTTTCTTGATTGCTTTTGATCAAACTTGCTGATATCACACACACACGTGTTTTGTCACGACTGAGTGTCCCTGTGAGGATACCCCCTGCCTTGTGTAGATGAGAATAAGCTTGCCCTGGAGAAGACAGGATTGCATGGCTTTGAAGCTTTCTCTTTGTTAGAGAAGTGAATCCTCCTCTGGACAGCAGATCAATTTTACCCAAGAGCTCTGAGCAGGACCAGTTTTGAGAAACAGCTGTATTTCTCTGACAGTCTGGCTAATCTGGGCTTGCAGGACTGTTTGGTTTTTATTATTGTGGTACAAGTATTTACGAAAACAGAGGGGGTTTTTTCCTATTTTTCATTATTCAAGTAGCTGAAAATCCATATGAAAAGTACATTTTTATGTGTGCCCAGATGTAGAGCCCCTGTTAGTGAGGCCAGCTGGGATTAAAGTCTCATTTGTATAATTTGTAAAGGCTTTGGAATTTTTCCTGCGGTTTTCAGCCGTAAGCTGGAATTTAGCTTTTGTCAAACTACTGGACAGCTTGCACAATAAAGCTCCCAACTAAAAATATTTCCTGTGCAGCAGGAAAAAACCCACCATTTTAAATGCAGTGACTATGAAGTTGGTTTGAAAAAACAAAGAAGAAAGAAAGAAAAAAAAACATGCCCTGTGTGTTTTAAAGGCTTAATCAAAGAGAGCTCTACTCATAAGTAGCACAACATACAGAAGGTTCATTTTCTACAAAAGCAGAAATGGAATGGTAAGGAACTTAGGAGGCACACATGGTATGCTCAGGATGCTGGTTTGCACACCGCAGTAGAGAATACCGTTGCACAGCACCAGATACCCTTGCTCAGTCCTTATGTGCCCTTGGTCCATGCTGGGAAGAGCTGCTGAGGCACAGTGGCTGACTGAGACGACCTTCTGGGGCTGGCCAGCTATTGCCCCTCTAGCCCATTTTCCACTGTAATTCAAGGAAATCTACTTGCTTGAACTGCTGGATAAGCATCTGAACCATGTCCAAGTAGTTTGCTATTTGGCGAGGGCAGCATCACTCCATCTCATTTCTCCCCCTACCATGGCAGGTGGGTGGGTGGCAAGGAAATACTTTCCTTACAGCCCCCAGCTTGGGACCTGCATGGGACTTGGCTTGGAGGTGTCATGCTCCTGCTGCATAACACGGCAGTGCCGCCAGCTGAATAGTGTGTTTCGTAAGCCTTTCTGTGGTTTGTGGAGTGGCAAAGCTACAAATACATGTCATCTCAGAGAGGGGTGGTGGAGTCACTGTGTGCACAGCCCCCAGAAGAAAGCAGCACAGCCTATTTCAGTAGAAGTTGGGCTTGCGGGGTGAGATAACCAGTATGAAAGATAGGAACTGAAATCGCATCCCTTTGCCTCCCCAGCAAAGTTTTAAGGTTTTTGGCTTTTTTGAATTATTTTTCTTCCCCCCCCCTTCTTTTTTAAATAATCTTGAAATGAGCCCAGCTTTCTCTCTGATTGTACGCCATGATGAATCTCCTCATCTTTGCTGGCATTTCACAGCTGTTCGTTCACAGCTTTCTCCCAATCTAACAGAAACAGACCTTAAAGCAGAGGATTGTTGTCTTTTTGGTGTTCTTGAGCTCTATATTAAAAGCCCTGCGTATTTTTCTGATCAGGATTACAGAATTAATTTGCATGGTTTATCCTCTGGTATTTTTTTCTGATGGAGCAGAGTTTGTATCTCTTTTGTGAAAATTTTTATGCTTCATCGACCTTACTTTTTTCGTTGTTCAGCTGTTTTTCAAGAATCTTTGGATTAAAAATGTTGCAGCAAGAAGAACCTTGACTTAGGTAATTTGAATAACTAATCAAAGTGGCTTTATGTTCTGTTGTTTCATTTGGTATCTGCTGTGGTAATGGAGAGCATTTCTCATGTGGGTGAGTGGAGCATTTATTCGTAGCCATTTATGTTCAGTTGTATTTTCACTGTAAATGCTTTCATTTCATTAGCATGAACACAAAGTTCAGTGACCAAATGTTCCTGAGAGTGTTTTGATGTTGCTGTCTGCATTCTGAAGTTTATTTACATGAGGTTTCTGTATAAATTTTCCTTCACTTCAGTGGGTAGGTGCAAAGGATAAATTCGTAGTAGTAGCACAGCAGGAAATGAATGCCTCTCCAACTGAGAATTTATTAATATCTCTTGTTGTTGTTGTTTCTTAAGAAAAGCAGCATGATGTATTAATTTTGAGGTACTGTCACTGTGGATTTTTGTTCTTTTTGCCTGTCTTCTTTCAGAAATCTGAAATAAAAATTACATTGATCTGTTGTAGCAAGTAGAAACATATGACAGTAAAAGACAATATATCTGTGTTCAGTGTAGCTATAATAACTTGCTTTGATTCATGTTTATTTGTATTTTGCTTCAGCATGTTGTGTGTATGTGAGTGTCATAAATTTACTAATGATGCAGTATCATTTAATTTTTATTATTTGCCTGAAAACTTATCTAGTACCAGATGACCAGGATATGGAATTACTTTCCTTTAAAAAATAGTGAGATACTGAAAATGTATTTTACTGCAAATTAAGATAGGAAAAAACCTCCAAAATGTTAGATGAAATGAAATTTCTGGGGGAAAAGGGATTCAGATAAAGTGAAGTATTTCCTTTACTTAAGGGGGAAAGATTTGTTTCAGTGGTAACATTTCTATTTGTATATTTATGATTTTTATGTCATAAAATAAATCCTATAGATCACATACAAATGTCATGAATGTATCCTGTAATTTAAAATACCCTCATAAGAAGCACTTTGAAGTGAACATGCGGAATGTTCCATTTCAGTAATATCTGAGTGTTCCAGCTTTTACACAGGCATTTGTATTTGGACTTGTTTGGATTTGGTTTCAAATATCCAATGGCTGCTTATTTAATTTTCATCTGGGTTGACAGGTAGTATTAATCAGCTGTGTAAAGATACGCATTTTAATGAAAGGCTTAGTAGGAAAATACTTGGCAGTGTGGTGGGGAAGTGATTTCCAGGCATTGAATGAAACACCTAGAAGGGCTGAGAAAAGAAGGGGACAAGTTCTTGGGCTCCATTTATTTACACCATTGGTGATGAGGACTACAGACCAGTTTTGGCCACTGAATGATCCACAGTGGCTGCAGTAACATCTGGGGCTTGCTACACGCCAATCTAGAAATGAAAGCAGGAGTAAAATGAAGAGAGATGGGCTTTTTGTGCAGGTGGGGTGGAAGTGTTCTGGATGTGACCGTAAGGCTTCTTGTGAATGACAGGCTTCATGGTTTTCTTATCCAGGAGAGTTATTTGCTGGTTGATAAGAAGGTGTAACAGCTGAGTGCCTGGATTTCTCTTGCTAAAGTGACATCTTAGCCCATTGGTATAGCTGCCAGCTAGTGAGGAGATACACTTTAAACCTCATTTCTGAAAGTGGCACCCATGTAATTGTCAGTTAAAAGAAAAGGTGGAGTGAAAATACCCTTGACTGTTTGACAGGATCTTTCTTTTTAAAGAGTTGGCAATTTCTACGCTGTGAGTCTCAGCAAGACTTTGCTGGTTGTGTGACTCACAGCATTGCATAGCCCAGATTTAGTGTGGCATATCTGGTGCTCTCAGTGGCATAACCATAAGGTCTGCACTGTGCTAAGTCGTATCCCGACAGTTACATTTGGCTTTCTTGAAGGAGTATTGGTAAAGCCTCAAATTACCAGTTCTGGGATTTGTATTTAAAGAAATTTATAGGCCACTTGGGTCTTTTTTCCCTTGTCCCAGAAAAAAAATGGTGGGAATGATCACATGGCTAGAAAACATGATCTGGGCTGAAACCGGATTCTTTCGCCTTTAAAAAAAAAAAAAAAAAGATCAAACATCTTAAACTGTCTTGTTTGAATAGAAACAAGGAGGATTCAGCTTAAATGTTAAGAAAACCTTTCAACTTTAGGATAGGAAGACACCAGAGTGGATGGCTGGGGGAGCTCTGCAGTGTCAGCAGTCGTTAAAAACAGGCTAGCTGTATATCTGCTGGGGGCGATCTACGTATTGCTCATCACGTGTGGGGGCAAGGGGAGCACCTATGTGATCCCATTTCCTTCATGGCCTAAGGCTCGACCAAAGTGACCTGAAAGCAGCAGTAATGTGCACTGCAAGCTCTCTGCAAGCTCCCCTGCAATGCAGCCTTTTGAACTTTCAGGTTCAGAAGTCAGCCTGAATAAATAAGCATCAGTCAACTGATGCTCACTTTACAAAGCAAAAATGGAGTAAGAATATTCACTGATGGCCGTAAGACATGGCAAACATCCTTATAAACATGTTGTTATGGCAAAAGCTTATTAGCTCTTGCTGAGATACTGTCAGGAGTTGTATTGGATATGGCTTCTCACATCTTTTACTGCTGGTAGATGCCTGAAGAGAGGTCCTGCCCCTTCTCAGGTCGTTGCTTTAACTGCCATTAAGTCTCCATGGTCATGATTTCATCTCTGGTGTTTATAGTCAGCTAAATTACAGTGGAGCGCTGAGTTTGAAAAAACTCTTCTTTTTAAAAATTGGCTTTTATAACTGCTGCAAAATCTGTATTTTCACCTGAGTTACCCTAAAACACAACATGCTTCCTGGAGATAGCAGGTCGGGTTAATATGCCAAATATGCATTCATTCATGAGCCAGGGGTTCCTGATATACAGCCTGACAGGGAAAATACAGGGAAAAAAAGCTCATTTAAATGCTGACATGTTCTACTCTTATGTGTGTTTTCCTGCTGGAGGATCAAACCATAACTCCAATTATACCCAGTATTGTCTCAGTGTTTTCCTCACCTGCTGCAGGACACTTACCCTCTTTGGGAACAGACCTGAAAATGGTCCTCGCCAAACTCGCACTCACAGCCTTCGTTCACAAACCAGAATGATGGCTTTGTGCCCAAGTGAAACCAGAAGACTTTTTTAGCCTGACCATTTTCATACAAGAAGATTAACAGGGGATGATGTGCCAAAAACACTGAACCTGACCCATGTCCAGCCACCATTTGTTCAAACCTTATCCTTTGCAGAAATCTTAAAAATGAGGTATCTTGTTGCAGTAAGCCTCTGTGAAAGGAACCTCATTAATTTAGGGCATATGTAATTGGAAGACCGTAAAATTCAAAGAAAACTCAAATAGCTTCATAGGAAAAGTAAGTTAAGTATGCAGATGATTGCCGAAAAGGAAGGAGGATGTGGTGATGGAGGACTGTGCACGTGGTGCTGGGTAAGTGAAAATCTATTGTTAGGTGGCAGCATGGGTGTGTGTAAATGGCAAAAGGGTGTAAATCTGAACTGAAGGTGGTATGTCAGGTCTGACATTTCTCAGGGAGAGTTTGAGGGCGTAAATGCTCTAACTGGGTTATGGGAACCATCAGAGGTACATAGCCAAGTTTACAGGTGTGTTCACCTCAGGTCTAGACCTCTTGTATCGCATGGGCTTGACTTTGGCTGAACTCATCAGTTCTGGAAGATTGCAGTATACCACTGAGCAAACTCGATCCATACCCACCAAGTTTTTTGTCACTGCATATGGCCAACGTTTAATCATTGCAGGTGATGTCTGTCAGCAGATGCACGCAAACATTTATCTGCAGACTAGATGTGATCTCCAGGAGTGTTGCTTTGCTAGTATAGTATATATATACTATATATATATAGTATATGTATATATATAGTATATATATACAAATTGCAACTAATCTTTCTTTTTTTTTCTTTTTTTTTAATAAAGCATGGGTGAAGTCTGTTATTTTCTTAAGAGAGGACACCTGTATCTTCTCCATTCTTGTTTTCAAAAAGGCTGTTAGAGGCAGATGTTTTACTCATGATTTTTACATACTGATTACTGTCCAATAATTGAATGATATGTTTAAAGATCAGCAATTTTGTGGTTTATTTTAATGTAGATGAGATGATCAAGCTACCACTGGAAGTATGGGTCACAAACAATGCACGGAGAAATGTCTGTGAATTGGAGAACGGGGTTTTGGTGGATTCTGCGTACCACATATCTTATATGTTTTTTGTTGGTTAGCGGGCTTTAAAATGTTGCCCAGTAGAGGGAAATGTGATTTTACTTCATTTTGAAACCAGCACATTACCTGCTGGTTTTCCTCAGCCATTCTACAATGCCTGTAATTTCACTAAAGCTTTGTTCCAGTTTTGCATGCCAGTATTACATAGTTTTACTGCAGCATCCCATGTCAGGGCATGTATGGGTCATCCAGAGAAATAGGAGGTAGATGTCAAAGTGAAGAAAGGCAGTGTGTCTCTATGCGGCATGTAGCTGCAGACTCTATTGTCAGAGTTTTGAGGAGGCTAAAAGTATGCCTAGATTTAGGTAAGGTGTTGCAAAGTTTATGGAAGATGAGTCCATCAGTTAATGTCTTTTGAGGATGCTCTGTTGTAATGTCAAACACAGAGTCCTGAGCTGCCAAGTGCAGAGCGTATGTCGTGATTTAACCCCAGCTGGCAACTAAGCATCATGCACTCGCTCGCTCACTTGCCCCCCACCCAGTGGGATGGGGGAGAGAATTGGAAGGAAAAAGGTAAAACTTGTGGGTTGAGATAAGAACAGTTTAATAGGACAGAAAGGAAGAAACTAATAATTATCATCATAATAACGAAATGCCGATAATAATAATAATAGTAAAAGAATTGCAATATACAAAACAAGTGATGCACAATGCAATTGCTCACCACTCACTGACCAATGCCCAGTTAGTTCCCAAGCAGAGATCCACCACCATCCCCAGGCCAATTCCCCCCAGTTTATATACTGGGCATGACATCACATGGTATGGAATACCCCCTTGGCCAGTTTGGGTCAGCTGTTCTGGCTATGTCCCCTCCCACCTCCTTGTGCCCCTCCAGCTTTCTCGCTGGCTGGGCATGAGAAGCTGAAAAAATCCTTGACTTTAGACTAAACAGTCCTTAGTAACAACTGAAAACATCCCTGTGTTATCAACATTCTTCTCATACTGAACCCAAAACACAGCACTGTACCAGGTACTAGGGAGACAATTAACTTTATCCCAGCTGAAACCAGGACAGCATGCTGAAGGCAGGGTCACTCCACACTTGCATCTTTCCTGTCATCTCTTCCCTAGCATCTGCCAATGGCCAGAGACAGAGTAAAGGGCTAGGTGAACCTTTTACTTAACTAGAATGGCTCATGATCTTATTTTTATGAGCCAGCAATCACTTACTGTGGCCTGCTGTATAATGCAGCAAGTGATTCCTGCACTTTGGCTCATGCTGCAGTGAGCAATCCTTGGCATCTCCCTTTGGAGAGTCACTGAGGCTTGGTTTAAAGGGCTCGGGTGGTACATGCTTTAGTACTTCTCTCAATAATCAGGATCAGGTGAACTTGTTGTAAGTTTTGATCTTTCTGCCATTCAGAAAGTATATCTAGGTTTTCTGTATAAAACCTACTCTGTCTCCGTCCCACATGTAACTTCTTGACTGCTGATTTCAAAGGTAAAGGAGGCAGAGTAAGCAAATTTGAGGGTTGCACATACAGCTGTCTTTTGTAAAAAAAATATCTTTTTTTCCTCTGTGCTAACCTTAATGTGTTATTTCTTGTATGTTTCTCCATGTTGGAATTTAAAAGTCCAAACTGGAGCAGCAGATCTCTCAGTGAATGGGAGTATGCGTATTTTTAGGACATGCCTTCTATAGTATGATGCTGTTGGTTGAGCTCTCGGAGTAACTAACATACTGTAGACTGCAGTGCAATTACTGGGCTGGGTTCATTTCTGCCAGCACAGGAAAGCCATGATTTCCCTCTGAGGGACATGGACGGTTTTGTTCCACTTGTGGGAAAGAGAGGTGATGTTTTCACCGCATTGGGCAGTGTTCATTCTGGGGTAGATGCTTGGACTTGAGTCAGTCTCTCCTCTGCTGTTACTTGGATTTTGCTGACCACTGAGCGTAGCATTCATCGTGCAGTGCTGTAGCCTTTCCTGTGACATACCCCAGTGGGTCAGTGTGCCGTGCTTTCATGTGTCGCAGTGTAATCCGGGTGCAGCCCTCTGCTGTGGATAATTGGAGGAAGAAATTTTCCGGAGCAGCACTTCTTAAGTGAGGGGTGATCTGCAGAATGCCTTTAAGAAAAAAATAAATAGGATTTCAGCTTAAAGCTTGGGCAGGAGGTGTCACAAAGAGTTAACAGTGGCCCGCTGGGTTAAATGATTAGGAGCTGTTGTTCTTGAGGGGAGAACAACTGCCTTTCACAGGCAGGGGATATATGCAAAACAATCAGGGAGATAAAAGTTCCCTCTTGGAATGACAGGAACTTGGCCAAAGTTCCTGTTCAGGGCTTCAGGGGTCTGAACTTTCTCAATAGAGATACATTTTTTTTTTTTTAAATCTGATTTTTAGGGAACTGAACATTGGCAGGATATTCATGTGTGTGGTGTTTGTGTGCTATAGTAATGATTCATCCTGAAGGGGATGAAGGTGAAGTTGTATTCTTGAACCTAGAAGTATGTTTGATTTCACTGAAACTGAAAGGAACTGAAATACTTCAACAATTTATAACGAGCAGTTATAATTGCAAGCTCTAAAACATCAGCCCAAGGGAAAAAGCAAATACTGCTATTGGCAGAGAAAGAATATTTCAGGATGTTGAGTTTGAAACAATTTTACTCTAAAACTAGTAAATAAGAAGTGACAGGCTGAATCTTAATCGTTTCTCTGGGCACCAGGCTGAGGCCACTCAGTGCCCGGGCAATGGAAACAAGGGCCTTGAACTTCGTATCCTGTGTGAGGCCAGTACGGGGAGAGAACCCATGTTGGGGACCCATGACAGCCAGTGTGCCTGAGACATGGCATAATCTGGGTTAGCTGGAGTTTCCCGACCACTGATGCATAATACAGCGCCAGCGCAGCCGGAGGGTGATGGACACACAGCTCCCCAGGAGGGACAGGGCTTCAAGGATGTCGGTCCTACAGCACCGGTCGCCTGCCTGTGGGGGAACATTATGGTTAAAGACAAGAATATTTAACTGCAGCATGCCCCTACCTCCAGCCCAGCAGCGTGGGTAAGCAGGTCTGCTTTGGAGGGGTCCTCTCCACCGGTGTGCCAGTTCTGGCATAGCTCAGCAGGCAGTCTTCTCCTGGCTCCCAACCCCTCCATCTCTTCACTCATGGCTGAGCCTCCGGGCAGTTCAAGGAGCCTTGGGACTGCCTTGAAAGAGTGAAAATTAGACACTGATGTTGCTTTTCCACTGAAAATTTACACTTCTAATATTTCTTCAGTTTGGTGTGATTGCATCACATTTTGGAGTCTCCCACAGAGCAGCAGTTCCGATCTGTGGATAGTCCTCTATTTCAGAGGTGGGTTTGTTTGGCTTTTAAAATTGTCATTACTTAATTTAAAAAAATTGTCACATCCACAAAAGTAAAAAGGTCCAAGAACTGTAAAGCAGCTTGTTTCCAGAGTGAATTTAGCCAATTGCTGAATGCAGATCTCGAGTGACCTGAGGCTGGATGTTAACACTAGGGCATGGGCACAGCAGGAGAAACACAGGGTAAAAATCTTTAAAGCTTTTTCTTCTTCTTCTTTTTTCCCCAGATAAAATTTATTTTCAGCAACTTTTTAATTTGGTTTCTAGTGAGCTTGATTGGTTGTGAGCTGATGATCAGTTGTCTCAGAAATTGCTGCTGAATGTCTGCATTTCAGGGCTGAGTAGTACTGATGCCCATTCAAGAATATTAAGCAGCTGTTTAATGAAGACTTTTTTATGATGAAGGTTACTTTAGGGGTCTGCTACTAGATCCTTTTTATTATTTCCTGGTTTACAAAGTAAGAACCATGGGGAACATCTCACAACTAAGTTATAAAACCCTGAAAAATGGAGTTTATAATGAAAATTGCAACCAACCCGTAAGTCTGCTACATAGTAAATGCAGTTGGTAATGCTGGACTAATTGGGGGAGGGTGTGGGGTGGTGGAAATGAGTTTAACACATTTAGAAAGAATAAACAAGTATTTGAAGGAGCACCTTTTCCTGTCAAACAGAAGTGTAAAAATTATATTTAAAGATATTACTCTGTGATTGTTACACTGTCATTATATACCCAAGGGTCATAAAGTCAGATATCCAATAGCTTAACACGTTGTGGACCATCAACAGAATCAGTGGGACTGCAGGGAGGGGATAGATAGTATCATTTAGCCTACAGCATGATTCCCATCATTCTAGTAGAAAGATGGCCATGGTTATGGATGGGGGGAGAGGAATTGGCCTCAAGAGGCTCAGCTTTAAATAAGTTTAGAGAAAATTTATTGCAGAAGTTTCATATTGCCTTTAGACCAAGTAAAACCTCACAACTTTTTAAGAAAAAAAAATTAAGTGGTAAATCAGTCACTAAACAATCTTCTCGATATTGAGTAGTGAATGCTTGTCATCATGCGTGAGTGGCATCTTTCATGTGATCATCTTGTGATCATCACTAATAATGAGAGAGATGGTTCATTTCCCCACTGCCCAGCATAGCTGGTGTACTTTTTTTTTCCTCCGGGGAAGGCTAAAAATTGAGTATTTCGGTGCTACAGGTGAGAAGTGTACTGAAAACCACTTGTAAAGATTTTAATGGGCTTATCCATTGCTCTTATGGTGCTACTTGATTAAGGCAAACACAGTGCTGCACTGAAAAAAAGACAGGGTCTTTAAAATACTGGTTCAAGATTTAATGTTATTAAACCAAAAGTGTCTGCCTAGATTTCACACTTTCTAGTAAGGCAGAATTTTAAAATCACAGTATTCCCCTCTGTCAAAAGCACATCGAAATGCAACCCAACTCCATGGCAATACTAGATAACATAAATAATATCCTTAGCGTTTAAGGCTGTTTAGCAATAAAGACACAGCAGTCTTTACAGTACAAAAAGAGAGAGAAATGGCTTCAACCATGTTCCTTTAAAATGCATACAACTAATATCCTTTAAGTGTGAACTTTAATTTCATGGAGAGAACTTACACACTTTCTGTTAGAGGTAATAAGGGAAGTGTTTCATTTTAACAATTTAATGCTAGCGCTGTCATAGTCTTTCATTATTCTGCACTCACGGACCGCTTTTGCAGAATACAGCTTTAAAATACAGGTCAACATGAAAGGATTTTGAAATAAGATGAAAATGCTCTTATTTTTCTTTTGAGTGGGTTCTTTATTTTAGTATCTATAAGAGAACTACTCTCTTCTCCAAATCCTTTCTCCCCAGGAGGAATCAGCAGGGACCTTGTGACTTATTTGAAAGTTAAGAGGCTGAAAAGCTTTAGAGGAGGCATTGTAATCTGCTATAAAACGTATGCAGGACAGAGGCATAGATTTGGAGGGTTTGGTAGCTCTCCAATACATAGGAGAGAAGCACGAGATGATTAGATTACTCACAAAGCGTTAATCCTGCAGCAATGAGGAAATTTCTAAAAAAAATCGCAATCCTTGTGTTTACACCGGATTAACTAATATGAAAAGGCAAGCATCTCTTCTTTCATTGTTGCTTTGAGAGGTATACTCTCCTATCCTTTTGACTCTTTCAAAGTTCACATACGGAAAATGTTATCATTACAAATACAAGGCCTGTCTCTAAAATTGTGCTATCTGCAAAGCACTCTAACCTCATTAAGAAATCAGTACAGTTAGATTTCTGTTTTTACAGAAACAGTATTAATCAGACCCAGAAGAACATAGTGACATGGAGGAAAAGGTGGGGAAGCAGCTTGCAATGGGTCCCATCTCTCGTTTTGCCCAAGTTGCCAGGTCAGCATTGATAACTGACTATCTTAATTCATATAGTGTGTACAATGAGATAGGTGACTTTCTGCTTTGGTACCTTGTCACTCAGTCTGAATATTAAGAACTGGGTCTACTTGGTTTCTGAGAAGGTGACAAGTTTAGTGTTTTGAGCTAGTGGAGCTGAGGTTGCCCAGTAAACCTGCTAAGGTAGTTAGTAGGGATCTCAAAAGCCCTAAAGCAATGTGTTTGAGGACTCACAGTGCCAGCAGCAGTGATAGTGCTGTGATACTATTTTGTGGACAGTGTGGAGAGCACTGTGTTTGCTGGGCAGAAGGGTATCCTTCCTGGCCCATACCACCTGCTAAGCCGCTTCCAATCCAGTCACGCAGAGTTATTTTTATCCATCATAATGATTGTGACTCCATGCTATTGACTGAAATCTTACACTCCCAGCACCTGTAGAAACTCGATGGCTAGAACTGAATCAAATTCAGCAAGCAGAAGATATTGTGTTTGTTCCTTTCTGTTGCAGTTTCCATGAGAGCAAATGGTTCATGCCCACAAGGAAGGCAGGCTCTCAAAGCACCAAAGAATTGCAGGTTTGGGAGAGAAATTTGCCTCTGTTCACAGATTCATTACTGTGCCAGCAGCCAAGCCATGGTCAGTAGGTCAGGACCTGGACATTATAGGAATTCAGTAATCCTGTACTTCACAGGCAGACCTAGGCATGCTTCCCATTGCTTGTGCTCTATCACCAGCCACTTGTGCTTCATCAGATGTCAGTCATCTGTGCAGTGTGTAAGGACATTTTCCAGAAAAAAAAAAAAAGAAAAAGGATTTTTGCCTTTGTCACATGTTAGTGGTATTTGTAGAATGGTGAATATTGGAACTAATCAGCCTCCTGGGAACAATAGTTAGTCTTGGTGTATTACTGTGCAAATAGATAGCAAAGGGCTAATAGATAGCAAAGGGCTAATATTCTTATGTTATCTGTAAACATCTCTCCTGCATCTACTTGCTGACAGAGCATACAGAAAAAATATGCTTCTGTTCCATTACATGCTTTTTCTTCAGTTGTCTTCAGTAGAACGACTAATGTAACTTTAAGAGTTCACAGTTTGAATATGATAGGCTTCATTGATTTTTATTTTTAATTTCCCACTGCTGGTGTTTGCTACTAAACACTTTCCGGTGGTGACAGAGAAGTGGCCTATATCATGATGTTCCGCTTTTTGTGAAGTGGATATTCCTGTTTAGCAGTATACCGAAAGTCAGAAAATCCAGAGCCGGACTGGAAGCATTTAGTTGAAACCCCAGGCTCAGCATATTTGTTCATTATCAAGTATCTCCTGAAGTTCAGTGCCAAGTAAGAACCACGTTGCTAGTCTCTCAATAGGTGAGATTTTATTTGCTTATGAAATGGTGTGTGTTAAACAAAAATTGTGCATTCTCACTTGCTTTGCACTTTATAAAGAAAAATCCAGAGTACCTGAAGGAAAATCTAAAGGTTACAGTGGGGCTTTCATTTTACTTTTTTTTTCACCCACGACCCCAGGTTTAAAAAACAGAATTAAATCATCTGCATGTGTTCAAGTCTGGAAGTGCTGAGATTACATCACTCCTGATAGTAACATCATTTCTTTAAGGGTTCGTATATTGACACTGGATGCTAACCTTAACCTTTTGTTCTCTAAAATCTCAGTGTTAGGAATCATCTCTTTACTTAGTGTTGGAGTTTCAGAAACTCTTCTGGTTTTTTTTCTGTTAAAGGAATTTTTCCCCATACGGGTTGCTAGGGGGAC
>JAVJGG010000009.1:10578442-10590228 GCA_035590195.1 Aviceda cuculoides | reverse complement strand
AGAATAAATTACAGTTTTACTAGTTAAACCAGACTGAAGAAATAGGGTGAAATAGGAGGGAAGTGAGGAGAAAAAACATGTGTGATCCAGAATATCCTTTGTAGAGTTCAGTCAGTTGCTGTTGAGATCTATGGCTTCTCTTTAGAAGAAAGAGGAATTACCTATACTCTTTCATCTTTTGAGGAAGAATGTAGATCAAACTGTTTATATTGTCTCTCTAAACAATATGCATACATGTAAGACAGTTATTTAAGATAAAGAATCCATAGATTATGAACATTAGACTCAATATTCACAAGCATGTTTTGTAAAAAGTTGTAACGAAAATCAAGAACTTGTTTTGGTTTTATGTATTCAGTGTTCAGAAGCATGAACTTGTAAATTGTTATAGACAGAAGATTGAATATTTATATTTATTAATAGGAAACATTTTATTAAGTAACAGGAAACTTTTTATGTGATTACTTTTTATTCATTCCTTCCTTCTTTAATCTTCAGAAACCACATTGTCTTTTTCTTTTTTTTTTTTGAAGGCCAGCAATGAAGCAGGACCGTACATGCAAAAATTATTCCTTTTACTTCTAGCCCAGTACAAGATGAAGGCTGAGTTCTCTCCATGCAGACATTGTAGCTATGCAGCAGAAATCCCCTGAAGAGGGATTAAAAAAAAAAGAGAATAATACTGTGTCTGGAATTTCTTTTTGAAACAAACATCTCACAGCAGATTCCAGTAGGCAGGATTTGGTGGGGAACTCAGCTAACCAAAGTGTTTGGAAATGCCTGTAAATGCTGTAACTATATTTTGCAAGCTGTCCTGTACTGCACAGCAATCCAGCATGGAGCACGTGCCTCCCAGTGTGTGCAGTGAACATAGCAAATGGCCGGTTGGGTTTCAGTGCCATCTGCTGATGTACTAATTTATTGCAGAAACTAACAGTTGCACCTTAGTGTCTGACTGCAAACATACAGGGCAGCCTTGTAATTCATCACAAATCAATACACCTAAAATAGCACCTGACTGACGGGGTTTTTTGCTGAGAAACCAGAACTTCTGGTTAGAAAAAGTGCCAGTAGCTTTAGGTGGGAGGGAAGGATCTTCTTGACCTCTGATGTCTTTATAAATCAGGACTAGAGCTCCTATGTTCCTGCCTCCTTCTGAAAATCATATATAGGCAACTGTATTATTTGGATACTTTGGAAAATAGACTGGATTGGTTCTTCTGCCCTGAGATCTTGTTGCTGTCCAAGTTTGTAGGCAATTGATAAAGATTCAGAGCCATGACCCCTCCATTTGGTTGGTAAATATCCCTTGTTCCAATGCGAACTGATCCAAGAGCCTGTCGGGATAGCTGGCCTTACCTCCAGGACTTCCCTCTATCCACACCCAGGGAAACTACATGGAGCACCAGCCCCCAAGTAGGGTTCTCAATCCTGTTCCTTTATGTTCAGTGGTTTGCTTCCTATGCAAATGTCCACAAGGGAAAAACACCCCCTGTGGATCTACAGATGGGCTGTTCCCTCTGTGACAAAGGGAGACACAAACACAGCACAGTAAGGTGTACTTCTGCTGCCTGCCACAGGTAAGTGTGGCAGTGAAGCAGCATGGGCAGGCATGTATGTAGGTTTGTAGCCCATGCTGAAGCCCATGCTATAGCTTAGGGCTGTTAGTGGTGCCAGCTGAGTTGAAGTTGATGCAAATGTGCCAACCAAGGTTAAAGCTTTTGCTGTGTAACCTCACACCACATAACTAACTTTCTAGTTTGCTCTTAATTGCAAAAGCAACAAAAGGAGGTCTTGAGTCATTTGCTTTTCAGATAGAGTCATCAGTCAGGCCGGTAATTGATTGGAGATAAACTCGTGGACAAACATTTGCTTCTGTGCTCTGAAAAAAATGGCCAGTTTATGCCAATTTAGACTGATTAGTTCTCATGCCAGGTTATGCTTCTGTCCTATTCCTGCACCAGGCTTGGCTATTGACACTCCTTTTTTGTATTATCGGTGTTACTAGAGAATTGAACTGCTATCAGGGATAAATATTTACACTTTCTTTCCACCCATACTTGTCTGAGTAAAACACAATTCTACTATCTGTCCTTCCATTTCTATCTAAGACTAACTTTCAGAACAAGAAATAACATAATCCTCTACTTTTATTTATTATTCTTAGTTGGAGCTTATTAGAATTCTGTCACTTGATCATTTAAATCTCTCCAGATACAAGAACTACAGAGAACTACAGAAGTCGTATCAAAGAGTGCTAATTCAGCAACCTCTTCAAGTAGCATCATTTTATCCCTTTTCAGGATCTGAATGCAGGGGTGCAGCCAAGCTATTTTAGCTTGGCATTACTTTTCTGTCCTTGAGCCTTCTGTGTCATTGGACTATCTTCAGTGAGAAGAGGTGATACTTCTAGCAGAGCAGTCCAAGACAGGTTTTATCAGAAATTCACATAAAGTGTAGAAAAAGGATGAGGCTGGCCTCAAGCCAAGCTTTGGAGGCACCAAAAGCTTTTTCCCTTGCTGCATTTGGAGGGATTTTCCTGGGAATTAGCAGTAGTTCCTGCATGATACCAGTTTCCTGCTCTCCACAGAGAGTTGGCAGAAACTGTGGAGAGCAGTTTCCCTCTGACCTGACTTGAATGAAAGTTTCAGCACACAATTTAAAAGAATTAGCTTATTTTAGATAACCTTGTTTGGGAAAGTTTATCTGAAATCCCAGGCTGCTATACCACATCTGACTGTGTTTACTTTCTTTTCTATGCTTGCTTGTTTTGCAGTGCTTTTTGTCCGTCAGGCCCTTCATGCTCGTCTTCTCCTTTTTAAATCCTTCAAACTGATCCGTATCTTCTAGTCCTTCTGAAAGATACGTCTGCCCTATAGTGTAGATACACCTGAGCTAGCTTTAAATTGCTCAGGCAGTGCTGGTAGCAGTGTTGCTGCAGAAGCATGGGTCTGAGGGCAGGATCACTGAGCTCCTTCAGTGGGTTTCGCAGCCCGTGACAAGTTCTGCATTGCCAAGGCTAAGCTGCTGGCGGGTCTCAGGTTCGTTGGGAGCTAAGTGCAGACACTGCCATCACTGCACTGCAGCCTTTACTGTGATGTTTATGAAACAGTGAATAGAGAGGTGGGAAGCAGCCATTTAAACAAAACACCACAAAAGTTGTCAAACCTACAGATTTTACATACAAAGAAAAAGCATGTTACTTTATTATCTGAGCCCAGGTTATCATTAAACAGACTACTTAAGTTTTTCCTGATATTTTTTTTCTTCTCCTTACAATTCAATTCTTTAAGTAATAAAGGAAAATAGATACTAGTGCTTAAACTGTAGGAGATTCCTTCTTCTGGGTTCTTCAGAATTTCTTATCTCTCTGTGTTTGCCATATACATGGAAAAAGAATGTGCCCCCAAGGAATATTTTTGGTACTGTGAAAATAGCAACAGCCACAACAACTTGCTGCTTTCAGTACATAACTTTAACACAAAGATATCAGAGGATAGAGCAGATATGAACTGGACCTAATTTATTGGAAGAATAAGTTCGGTAGTTCTTGCTTTACAATGAAGTAAAGTGAGCCACAGCACAGTTAAAACTTGTCATAGTTCAGGCTGCAAATTTGTGGATGAGTTGTTTATATTGTCCGTATATCCTGGTGGGATGAAATCAAAGTTAATGAGCAAATTCCTACAGCAAAACAATTTATGTACCTGTCTGTACTGTGTTAAATTATTAATCCTTTTACAGGGTTAAGGAGGATTCAGATGATCTTGATCAGTTGAAGATCAGTTTGAGGTTTGAAACAGCATAAATATACACTTGAATATAGCTGGTTTGTGAAAGTGAAAGTGACTTACCTGAAAGATTCCCTATAATAAATTTATACAATACTGTGAGCTTATTGTTCGTAGTTCACATCACTGAATTTGACAGGAAACACTCCAATGCATCACATTAGGACCTGTGTCTTTGGATGGACAGGATTAACCAAGTTATGCAGTCACAGCAGTTAGAGAAAATATTTAATTCTAGGGCAATAATTCTGGCTTTTCCTCCAGTGTTCAGAAGCCAAACTAAACCCTGATGCTTGGTTGTGTTTCTTTTTTACTAAATTTGTTACAAAATCACACTGCTGAGCCAAGGCTAGAGGAAGATTTGCAGTTAATTAAATCTTCTGGCGCAGTACACAGGTCCCACACAGAAGCATTTCAGATCGGAAGAGGTGCAGCCAGAAAAGTGGTGTAAGTGTTGCTTTCAAGCCAGCAGGACTCCCAGCAATGCTTATGCTGTCCAGGGAATTGAAAGGACTTGAAAATAGCTGAAAGTCAAGTTATCCTTTACCTCATCTGCACCAGTGCAAAACAGAGCTCCAGTGCAAGAAAAGACTGGCCCTTTTGAGATTAAAAGTTTTAGTTAATTGTTTGTAATTTGAACATCAGTAAAAATGTACCAAGATTTGAGAGTGCCAAATTGGCCTGCTTGAAGAGGCTGATCCACTTGAAAGCATACTTCTTAATGAAACCCTGGCACATACAGGCAGTCTTTTACCGACACTGTTATGAAGGCCAAGACAGAGGTTTTGAGTGGTAAAAAGTTATGGGGAAAAAGCTAATTGTTGTTTGAAAAAGCAGTCTCTTGCCATTCAAGCTGCCTAAGCACATCTTGTCATCAAAAGCAAAGTTATTAATTAAAAAAAAAAATTGTGCTGCAGCAAAATAGTGTCAGCCAAATGTTAACACTTGACTCGAGCTGCTGTAGCCTTGTTTCTAGGATTACGTCTGTGATTTGATATGTAAGAGTGAGTTCTCCTGAGATCAGCAGGACACTGCCTGCTTTCACAGTTTTTTAAAACTGACCAAATTTAAATGTGACTTCTGTAACTGAACCCAGTGCCTAAGTCAAAACTGAAATATCTGCTCTATTTATGTAGATCCGAAGGAAAGCACCTTCCCCTCAGTAGTAGTCAGGGCTTGTTAACAATCACAACAATATTTTACTTCATTTTGACTTGAAATGTGACCTTCCTTGAAACAAATAGATATATAACCATAGGCTATGTTGACTTCCTTAGCAAGGCTGCATAAAACTGCCCAGCATATTGTGTGATATGTATGCCCTAGCAAACAAAAGAATTCTGTACTAAAATCAGTTGAGCTGCACATCTGTTTCTGGGGAACAGGCTGTTTGTTTGCCTTTATTTTATTTTATAATTTTAGTTTCTGCAAATTTTTACACCAGATGGCCTGTTGAGTCAACAATAGATTATCACATCTCACCACAATGGGATCTCTTTCTGGCTAGCTTGAGTTGAAGCAGTTAGATATCAGTCCTTACCAAGCACATTCCTGACAACTTCACCTTAATTATTTCTTTCCATCTGGTCTGTGGCAGTATAAACAATTTCCTGCCTCCTTGCATAGCATCAGAAATGCATGTAAATAAGCAATCTAGTGCTGAAACAGTTCTTTTGAACACATTCAGTTCCATTTCTGGATGCTAGCAGATCCTACACTTCCATGGGTAACTGAATACTCACACTAATTACAGTAAAGAGTTTGATAATTAAGTATTTCTACTTTTAAATTATGCTCTTTGATTTTTATTCCCACAGAGGTCCCAGTCTGCATTCTCCCTGGCTAGTGAAGATGTGCCCAGTAAAGGACTAGACCCTGCATCACCTGTGACTGAGGCTCTTGGGAGGCAGCAAAAAGGACAATTCAGGAAACAGAAGGAATGCAAGCTCTCTGCATTACCTAGCTGGAAGAGTGTGGACAGGCTAAATGAAACAAGTAAATATTTCTAGTACGAATATGATTCTTTTTTTGGTTCTCAGTCACATGTGGAATAAATACGACTTAAAGCAAGGACCTTCTCCAGGAAATTTCTGCTGACCTCTGTGGTTGCAGGAGTCACATGTAAAAATGTCTATTTGGTGATGCTGAGTGTCATGATTTCATTGGGCTGTGTCTTTGCCTATCTGACCTCCCCCCCCCCTCCCCCCAAGAAAAGATGCAAAATTTGGGCCTTTGGAGAATTGATTTTGGACTATTGGGAAACATTAGGCATCTAATTTGAATGCGTTTCAGAGCTTCTAAGACACAAGAGCCCAAGGGCCCTGCTTTGCCACCTGGTTGTCTGTCCTCCAGTTGAAGGAGTTTGTAGCTGCCCATAGTATCTCTTCTGTCACACAAGTTAACTGTTCATGAGGTTATGTGGTGAACTAAACAATGAAGTAATTCACATTTAGGATTCCCTCTTGCACCTTTGTTTTCAACCCTGATGAATTCACCAATGCAGTGTTCTGTGCAGCCCTACTAACTGCTGCTTCCATACAAGTTTGAGGAAGCAGTATGAGTAGGAACTTCATAGTCTAGCAGTTTCCCTAGATCTGTCCTCTGTCTCCGTGCATTAGGTATGGATGTGAATATGGATGATAGACGGTGAGCAGCTTCCTAAGTCAGCCCCATCCCTGAATCAGCACCCTGGGATAGAATGCAATTCTCTGCTTTCTTTAAGATGACATAAGTACAGGCCGTCATTGAAGAAGGCGGTTCCTGCTTTTTTGGCAGGGGGGGTGTCCCATTTCCACTGCTGCTCTGGTTCTGGCTGTAGTGTTCATGAGGCCACAAGAGTGTCACACCAGGCAACTGCTGCACAGAAGAGCTGGTTAGTTTTCACCCCCACAGTTGCACAAAGGAGGGCTGAACTGTTCACTGCAGCAGCAGCCCCTGGCTCCAGTTGACGGGAACAGCAAAGCTAACCTATCTGCTGCTGTTGTCCTCCCACAGACAGTCTGCTTGTTCCTGCTTCTTCCCTTGGAATAGCTGCAGAGCCCATCTGACCCCTGTAGCAAATTGGTTCATGAAGCTAAACAAGCAGAAAACTTCTCTTTTGTGGGGTGAGTTTACTGGTGCCATAACCCCCACAGCTGGCTCACTAGGCACAGGCAAGCAGAAGCAGCCAAAATATGTGTTTAGGTGTAGCAGGAAGCAGGGATGGGGGCTGCCCATCAGTTCAATTTGTTAATCTGTAATACCAGTTGATAACCTGGGAGACTGAAAATTAGACAGTGTCAATATCCCTCTTCCCCCAAAAAAGAAATTGACAGTAAAGTAGTACTAAAATCTGACTTAACTAATATACATTATTTTGTGAACTGTTCATTCAACCCCCTGTCAGAAGTGTTGTTCTCTTGGGCATTTTAGTGGAAGGTCTATTTTCAGTAAAGCAGTTAATTGGGTACTTAAATTTAAGAACCCACTTCAATCCCATTGAATTCAACTGTTGAGCGATTTAGTACTTAACAATTGCTTAACCATAACAGAGTGACAAATTGACCCAGTTTCCTTTCAGGTGCTGTACTCAGAGGATTTGTTCTGCTTCTTTCATCTAAGAACCACATTTGTGATGAAATTGTGGTGCCTATTGAGCTTATAATAAATAGCTGATCGTGCTAATATGTGTAAATATGATCTCACCTATACAGTAGTAAGCAGCTCTGTATTAGGACACAGAAAATGGAAGAAATCTCAACCAAGAGTCTGGAGTGGTAACATCAGTGGGCTTTTTAGTCATGTAGTCAAAAAGCAGTTCACAGTTCATTTTGATTACAGTTTGCACTGGTTTAAATGATGGCTCAAGAGCCAAATCATGTATTTGTGCTTTTTTCCCCCTTACCAATAGTTTCACAATGAAACTTCTTGAATCTATTTTCATTTTCATGTGGATAAATTATAGCATATACCCAAAGAATTGTGTGCAAAATCCATTCTTTCAAGTATAAGTGACTTTGTTTTGGAAAACCGAGATAGGAGCATTTGACATTACTTGAAGCTGGGATGAAACTGAGTCAGCTTTCTGAATATAAAATTCTCAGTGGCTTTCCTTTCCACGCTGCTTACCCTCTAAGATGTAATCAACTACTATCCTGTCCTTTCTTCAGTTAACTATGGATGTTTGACCAGTTCTCATCTGCTATTGCTAAACAAAATAAAGGGATATCGTTTGGCAGAGAAAAAAGTATGTGGCTCTCCACAGCATTACCTTTGTGTAATGTGTTGAAGCTCAATTCAATTCCTGTTAGAGATTTATATCTTGCAGAGCTGTTTGCTTTGTTTGAAGGAATAATGTTTTTAAGGAAAGGTCTTCTTTCTCTCAAGAGAATCCTATACTTAGATTAGTGGGCATAGTTAGAACATGCTATGTGAACAAGCAGAAGTTCCCTATGCTTGATAGCTTGTATTCTTTTTTTCTCCAAAATCAGCTGTTACAACAGTCATTCGTTCTCTCTATAAACCTGACTTCAGTTATATCCTCAGCTGGTCACTGCTACAAGAAAATTATTACTATTTTGATTTCTTTTTAAGCAGAAGTAAGAATGACTTCGGTGATGTATTCTGTCAAGTTCTCTGAATTGGCATGAAATTTAGGAAGTGAAAACAAACCAAAAGGACTCAGATGAGTACCAAATACAAAATCTATTCTAAATCTTGCATAGCTGCTAAGTTTAATTACCATTTAATTATTGTTTCATTTTTGCAGTGTTGTTTTGTTGGTGGTAGTGCACCACAAACTTTTTTTTTTTTTTTTTAAATGAAGCACACCTTCTTACTGCATACTCAGATTCTTTATGAACAATTCCAGGGAAAAAGTCAAATTCTTGAGCTCTAAATATTTCTACTCCTGTAATGCAAGATGCCTGAATATCATCTACAACACGATCCAGATTTTAATTTGTCCATTTTTAAATAGTGATTTTCTGTTTACAGTTTTAGAAAACTAATAGTTTATAATAAGTATTTCTACAGTTTTCTGGAAATGGCAAATTTGAACCCATGGAAGGAATCTGTAAGGCTAAAAAGCTCATTCAGTAGGCTGAGATTACTGTGTAAATCCATAGCATTATATATTTATTCAACTGCTCTGGAAGGTAGAGTCATCACACATTCACATTTCCTGTGAAGGGACTTTTGAAGTTTGGTTGGAAATGGAATCTAAATGTAGAAGAAATGCAACTCTCTGAGTTACACAGCACTTTTGACTGTATTTGTGGCGCTTTTTTTTTTCTGTCTGAATTGTAAAACATACTCTGAAAAAGTGCAAGAATACAAGAGCAGCAGTGCTTGGGTCAGACAAAAAGCTCATTTAGTCTAAGATACAGCAACAGCAGCAACAGTAACCATAACCAAGAGCCTAGGATAGATTAGGAGAAAGCAAGTATTTTTCATGCTGCGTCTGAGTGGGCTCTGAACCTCCACAACTTTCAGCTTAATGACTATCACAGCGAGAAGTGTTTTTCTGTATTTAGTAAACCTCAGTGGATTTCTTTTCCATGTCCATAGCTGTCTCTGGTTTATCCCAGATTAATTTCTAGCGTCCGTAACACCCTTAGGCAAGAAGTTCCACAGGTCTGATACCCATTGCATCCCACTTCTTTCTTTGGTTTGTTTCAAACCTTGATTTCTCTAGTTTCACTTGATGTCGTCTAGTAGTTAGGTTGGAAGAGATTCCCCTATCTCTTTTAGCATGTATCCTCTCAGTCTTCTCTCCTCCACATGGCAGAGCTCTGCCTTACTTAATCATTCCTTCAATGGAAGCCGTTTCAGAACCTGGTGCAACCTTTGATGCTCTTCTCTGATCCTTTTTCCATCTTTCCTTTTCAAGATGGGGGACCAGGACTGCACACAGAATTGAAGACATTGGCAAAACACAGGATTTATACATGTCTCTGTACGGATGTTCCCTCAGCCTTTCCTAATAATTCTTCTAGAAGAAAGCTTTGGTCCAAGTACTCTCACATTTTAAATAGTCATTACTATGGCTTTAAGTGGTTGCTTCTGATTAAAAGGAGTACAGCAGCATGGCTCACAAAATGAGAGAGCTCATGTAGTAGCAGCACTTGCATTTGTTCGTTAGTTTTGTTGAACCCTCCAATTTGTGGCCAGTGGATTGCAAACTGGCAAGTAAAATGAGCCTTTCACATTGTGATCAACAATTGTTCTTGTTTCGTTTTCATAGATCCGCCTTCTGTTTTTCAAAGCACTGATGGAAACTGGGTAGCTTTGCAGAATGTCACTATGCCTCGTCCTCGAATGCTCGCCAAACCAAAGAGTCAAGTATTCGAAGCTTTGGAGAATGAATCCAGCATTGTGTCTGCCTATGATGAAATGGGCTCAGACAGCGAGGATGACTATGACTGGAATGTGGCCTTGAACAAGCTGCGTCGGAAACCTCGGCAATTACCAGACGGTTTCTATTACACCAGTTCCCAGTATGGTACTGAATGGGTTTATGGCAATGATCAGTACCAGGCAGTGACATCCCCTTCCTCGGGGTTATACACCAATACTGAGACACTGTTCTCTGATTCGGAAACATCTTCAGTAAACTCTTCCCAGGAAGCTAAAGGACCTAGCAAACTTCTCTGGTTACAAAGCAGAACTCAAAGCGATATGCCCAGAATGGAAAAAACACATTTCCATGGAGAACTGGATGTGAATTTCAATCCACAGGCATCCAGCTTGGAGTATTCAGACAGCAGTGAGACTGAAGAAGTCCATTATGATTTAGAAAAGAGATCCAGAAGATGGAGGAAGAACAAAGTGATCTCTGAGGAGTTACATGAAGAAGAAAATCACGCAAAATCCAGCAAGATGAATTTAAGTCAGGTAATTGAGTTTACCAAATGCATTCTCAAAAAGAGCTGGGCTAAACTAATTAAGCTGTGTGGGCAATAACACATGAATAGTGAGTGGGAGGTGGGATGTTCTTGCAAGTTTTATCTTCCTCCTGCCTCCTAACTGAGAAGAAGCAAAGGTAAAGTGTTATGTATACCATGAACAGGCTTTGCCTCTTTCTCAAATATGCCACTTCCATCTGATCAATGACATTGTTAATGCTGTAAAATACAGTGCTCTTAAAAAAAAAAAAAAAGTCAGGATTTGCCAACAGCTAACAAATGTTGACTAATCACCTGTTTTGTTGCATTGGGGTTTTTTTAACTCCTTTGTTCTTAGAATAAGAAATAACTCATATGCCTGGGAATCTTCTGTGTGCTGTTTGCAGTTGTTCTGGTAAGGGATAAAGCTAATGAGCAGCAGAAATTCAGAAAGACCTTTTTTTGAAATATGGTCCAAGTGATGTCTGCTGTTAATTGGTCAAGTGATTACAAGTTCTGATGTGTTAGGGTGAGTGTTTGCAAACTACTTCCATTTAAATAATTTGTCAATTGATTAAAAAAAAAAGGGAAAAACTGATCATGCAACTTGAAGACAGCAACGTACTCCTTAAACATTTCTTTTAAGCAACAAGTGTGGGATAACCAGAAAGCCAAGAAGTCTTCTCTGTTTGGAGTTTGTCCAGGCCTGGGACTGGTATTATGTAAGGGATCTCGTTGTCCCACAGAACTTTTTTAGCAGTACAAGCACACTTCTAACTCTAATTATCCAGCTGGAGGAGGAGAATATTGACCCCTCATCCAGTTCCATTTCCCTCATCCTACCTCTCTTAAATCCTGGAGCTGCATCACTGCAGCAGCAGAGTAATGGTAAGCCTCAAGCAAGGAGCTAAGTGCTGTCTTCTCCCTATGCCTCTGACTACAAGCAACCTGACCCAGTCTTTATATCTCTCTGTTGTGCTGAAAATGCAGGGCTTGGGATTCTGACCTTCTCTCCCCTTTCATTTTACCCTTTAGGCTAAAAGAGACTGTTCCTGCTCTCCTGCTCCCTCAGCCACAGTGGGGCACACTGCCTCCAGATCACGCTACTATTTTCAAAGCAATGAAATTCTCA
>JAVJGG010000009.1:10534314-10578432 GCA_035590195.1 Aviceda cuculoides | reverse complement strand
TTAATTTGTGTTTGGGGACACACACACACACCTCCTGGTGGCTGATTTGATAGCTGGTGCCCACATTCGCAGAACTCTTACTCCAGCCTCTAGTACACAAGCACTGCTGGGAGCAGGAATGGACTGGCAACTACTATTTATAGCAAGGATGTTGCACATCCTTGAACAATTCTAGGAGGCAATTAAAATGATCATGAGTGTAAGGAATATGATTTGAGGTATGAAAATAAGTTAGCCAGATGTCATTTATATTGCTCAGAAAAATGAGATTAAAGGGATGTCATGGTTTCATATAATCCCCAAAGTAATGTATTGATCTTGGTAAAATGATGGAGGCTGCAGCAGAGCGAGCCCTGCATGTGAACAGTTTGTACAAAATGATAGTGTAGCTGTGTGAAGAACTGCAGAAAACATAAACTTAAGGAAGCTTCATTGTGGGGTTTAAAACCAGGCACAGATCTTCCATGCTGAGATTATATAGAATTTGCAGAAACCATACAAAATGCTCTTCTAAACCGTGTTGCATCTAGACATTAGACACCAAGCAACTGATCATATGTAAATTGCAGGGAAAAAATATACTTTTCCCATACTATACTGCATTGCAATAACAACTTTATTTTACTGCATTGTAATAATAAGATGATAATTTCTTAACCATTATGTTTTCATTAGTGTTGTAGAACAGGATTTCAGTTTAGAAGTCTAAAAGTTGGCTTTCCTTTTTTAATTTTGAAATAGTGAAGGTTGCTTTCTTGTTTGCTGCTCTCCAAGACTCACAGTGAAATGAAAATGGGCCCTTTCCTCTCTCCCTGCTCCAAATCTAGACAATTGTATGCAGTTACATTCTGGAACAACTGCGGTCATTTCATAGCTCACAACTGAATTTCTATTTAAAATTGGGGGTTTTTTAATTGAGATCCAGTACCTAGATTAGGATAATGCTGTGGCATTTTTTTATTAAATGTATTTTAGACTCAACACTGGAATGCTGACTTCGTGAGTGAGAGACTATTATTGTATAGTCTGGAGCGACTTAAGGGAAACCTGAGAACAGATATCAGGATATACTGTATTTGGGGAGGGGGTTTTGCCACTTAATGATCGGTGAAAGAACAACCTACTTTGCTGGATTGCCTGTAGAGATGCTGTAAACACAGTCATGAAGCAAGTACATGAAGCAAAATATGAAAACTGTCCTGATAAAACAAACCAAGATCCAACTGTAAGATATTTCTGATAACCTGATTGCTTATGTACCACAGAAGACTTCTACTCCTCTGGGAACCAAACTGGGAAGTGCAACCTTGCTTTTAATGATAATTATTTTTCAAACTGTAATTTTTACAAGAAATTGCCACTCAAACCACCAGTCTCTGTCTGCTTTCATTATTAATAATTGATATTATTAGTAATAATAATATTGACATATTGGCTTTCATTATCTTTTTGAGAAGAGATGTTGCTTAGTGTAGCTGCAATTCTTACATTTCTGATGGTAAGTGGAGTGGCTTAATTGCTTCAAGTGAAGGAAGTGCCCTCATTAGGAGTTTCCTTCATTGATCAGGAGACCCCACCTGTTAATTACAGCCCTACTGCCCTGCAGCCAGGTAAGGTGAGTGCTGTTGGACTGCCGGTCCCCACAGGATGGCGCTTGGGATATATTTATTGAAAACAGCTGCCCTGAAATTACACCTGCTCTTGCTGAGAAACTGTCTGCAAACCTCACAATTTATGTCTTCTCCTTCAAATTGTAGTTTCTGATTTTTGGTTTCCTATATGAATGGAGCTTTCTCTCAAGAGTTTATAGTATAACATGGATTTGGTTCTGGAGCCTCCAAGCCAGTACTTTGCTTGCTCGCTTGCTTTATTTTGGGGTATTTTTTTGGTTTGCTAGGATTACATTCAGTTATCAGCCATTTGCACGCAAGGATTTTTCGACAGTGTGTATGAGGAGAGGCGTATTTCCTAGTTTATTGTTTGCTAAAGGACTTATGCTTGCATAGAAACACTTTATTTTCTTTTAGTGAGACTAGGTTTGTGGCTGTGTTAGTTTGCCAGGCCCTCACTGAAGCTCTGTTTTCAGGTAAAGCAGTAGCCCTTTATTCTTGTTTGCAGATGTTAGTATTACACGTTGCTGATGGATGCAAATGGGAATTTACACAATGACTTATATGAACACAAAGATGTTGTTAAACTTACCAGATAGAGCCAAAGTGTGAACAGTAAAAAACAATGAAGTTTAAGATAGCATCTA
Organism: Aviceda cuculoides; assembly: GCA_035590195.1. Lineage (NCBI taxonomy): Eukaryota > Metazoa > Chordata > Aves > Accipitriformes > Accipitridae > Aviceda > Aviceda cuculoides. Next base: position 10,576,175 of record JAVJGG010000009.1, on the reverse strand, counting down.
TTAAATAAATAATAATAGTACCTTTCGATGTGTTTATTATTTTTTTATTGCTGTCCTGGCTTCTAATACATTTTTTTTAATTTGTTAATCCATGAAAGAGGTATCATCTCCTGACAAATAGTTCACTGCCACCATCTGAAAAGCTCAACAAACAAGCCAAGAAGCCTACCAGTAAACAGAAACCACAAGGTGTAGCTTGATAGGATATCATTATCTCTGCATGTAAGCAGGAACTAACAGGTCTTGCAAATGTAAATACTCCACCTGCTTACTGTAAGGAAGTTGGAAAGCAGAAGGGTGGATAATAGGCGTTCCTAAATCCAGATGTAATAAAATCAAAACCCTCAAGGTGAGTCCTCCCCCAAGAAACAATATGTACTCGTAACACAAATTTAGCTAATGTGGAATAAAACCCTAGGGATGCCAAGGCAGCTCATGACTTTCACCTGTGCTGGCAAATGTAGCAAAAAGCTCCTTAAGCTTCCCAGCGAGTTAGGAAAAGTCTTTTATATTTGTTAAAGCAAAAGCTAGAATTGGGAATGGTTCAGTAACAGTGTGACATGTGGCTAAGGTAAGAGTTGCAGCTTGCCGCTGCCAGAAGAGGAATACCTCCTTCCTGTCTGCCTTCCCTCCGCCTGCCTCCAGCATGGTGCAATATCTCTCCCTTGACAGCTCTAGCACACACTTGGACCCCTTTGCCAAGCCTACACAACTCATTACAACCAAACAAAGGTCAGGAAGGTGCGGGATGACTCTCTTTCAACAGCACTCGGTTGTTACATTAGCTCCCCTTGTTTCATAAAACTACATCCTCAGTCTTCTATCCTGCTGAAGCTGGGCAACTTAGCAATATTGCCCTGCCAAGCCTTCCTCCAAAATATGTGGGAAGTCAGCTACAGGGCACTACAGGCTTTCACTGAGCTTTGGATAGTGGCAGTAGAGATCAACCTAAAAGGTGCTGCCATGTGTGATCCTAGGAAGACTGGTATTTTTTCAGGATCAAGAAGAGCTGTGATTCTGCAGTTGTCAATATGGATTCTTTAAATTAACTGGTGGTGCTTTCCAAGGGGGTATGTGGGTATTGCTACTCCGATATAGCTGCTAAGCAGTTAAAGCTAAGCAGGTCTGTATAAGAAGCCCTCAGAGGAATCATGCATGTCTCCCTGCACGATGAAGTCTGTCAGTACTTCGCAGTACAGCAGTAAGGTGGAAATGTGGGAAAACCTGCCCCTCTGGACTGCCAGCCTCCCTCGCTGCTCCACTAGATTTTATACACATATTTGACAGCTCATTTAAAAGAGAGTAGCAAACTTTTGTCTTCACAAGCTTGATCTGCTCAAATGTCTGCATAGAATGGGATTTTCTTCTCTTTCTTCCAGACTCAGCTCCAAAGTCAACTGTACTTTTCCTGCCTAGACACTGCTAGAGGAAGCCCACACCCCGGAGCAGAGCTGTCAGAGCTCATGAGCAAGTCTTGTAATCCTAAACCAAATGTTTTGGTAGAGGAGAGTAGGGTTTGGGAGGTACCTGTTAAATAAATGGAGGTAACTCAAGTAAAGAGGGAGTCTAGTAATTAGCTTAGACTAGATACCTACCTGTAAATAGCTCAAGTGTAATGAGATGTATCTCCACTAAACTGTGTTCTCCTAAAATAAAAGTGCACAGTTTAGCTGTGCTTTCTATCCTGTAAATCCCATAAATTATGATTGTTTCTCCCCTGGGTACAAATTCATGAACTGATTGATTCTCAATATCTTTCAGATTTTTTTGTCGTAGCTTAGCGATATATGAGTATTTTTCATTATCAGATTGTTGGTTGGGGGTTGTAACAAGTTGTTGTATGACATGCAAGATACGTCTGAAAAAAAATCTCTTCTTAAAATTTGAGGAAGCGCCATTATGATACAGATTTCTAATTTAAAAGGTGAAATGACACCAGTCTTCTACATGTATATAAAAGCATATCATAACATATTCTAAAACTAAAGTGGAAACACACTGATCTGAAATCTTGTTCTTGATCTTATTCAGAACTGCTTTGAAGTTCATTTGGCAGAAAAGGCTTTTTATTCTACAAAACCTGTTTGTTTGGGAAAAGAATAAATTTCAACATGAGCCCATCATTCCCTTTCTATTGTAGCTAGTCATGTTCTTTCAAGTCCTGATTTTCTAAAAGGGCCTTCTGCATCATGAAGGTGAGCTATAAAGCAGTAATTTAGGTTGTGTAACTAATTCACAGATAACTGCAGACAAAAATTGTCCAGAAAGCTGTGAAAGTGGTAGACACTACCGCACAGTTTACCGTATGAGAGATGAGGACTGACATTACGAACACAATATGTCAATCCATTAAGAGCAGTTTGGCAGGTAAGGTTTGTGAGGGACCTGTCAGAGTTAATGTTTCCTGTGAGAACGGGAGGTAATTGGTCCATCCATAAATCTGCTGCTGTGGCTGCAGAGAGAGTAGCTGTGCGAAGCAAATCTCCTGTTTATGTATTTCCAAATGAATGGTAGAGAGGACACAGCTTTTAGTTTCTCCAGCAGTGTCTGGTGCTGTCACAGTAGGAGAGTGTAAGGCAAATAAGAATAATTTCCTATCTGAGAATTGCTCCAAATCATCCTCTTAGACCCGCTGAGATGTGCCTACAACTTCTGGTCCCAGGCTGCATTCTTCATACCCTCCTTCTGGGTGGTTTTGTCATGATTATGCTCCGTTTCAAAGAATTCATCACTTTTAAAACCACCTAATTCCACCTTAGTTTATGGGCTTAAGCACTAAACAAAGTGTCTAATGATTCAAAACTTTCTCTTAGTAGTCAGCAAGGAGAGAAGAACATTTCCAGAAGGCAGTTAATGCTCTAGGTGGAGCAGGTTGCTGTGGGAGATGCCCGTCTCTCTCCATGGACTGTAGTGGTCATCAGGGGAAATTGGGTCCTAATCAGATAGCACAGATCCAGAAAATGAATTGGTATGTATCTGGATGTTAGGTTTTGGAACAACCATGAGATATTTTCAGATTTCCTGCAAGGGCTGACAAAAATATCCCCCTTTCCACATCAGTAAACGTTGGGCAGACACCCTGCTAAACAGAGTTGCAAAAATGATTTTGCTTTTCTTCTGTTCAGCTTCCAAAGTAAGGGTCTTGTGGTCAAGTCTTTAACACCCACTGTACTTAATTGAGCCTCTGAGTACTTCCCCCCCTTTAAGGATCCAAGAGTAAGAAAAGAAGGTGCTCCTGAAGACTGAACTTGTTCCAAGGAGGTTGGCTCTTGGAAAATAATCGTCACTGTAGAGGATCCACCTATGTAAATAATCACTGGGAAAGCTAAAAATCTTAAGCACCATCATGTAATAAAAGAGACGTTTTTCAAAACTTGTTTCTAGTAGTCTTTAAGAAGAACACAGATGATGCTCAAGACCAAGCAGTCAGGAAACTCGAGTGCAGCTTTCAACTAAAAGCTGGACACAACTGCCAGGTCACAAGTTATTTCATTCCCACACTTCACTTTCTTTATCTGCACTGTGCCTGAGAGTGATGGCAGTGCAGTGCTGGGAATGGGAAAAGCCATTAGGCATATTTTATTAGTTGCACACAGATACATAGTGATTTTGATAGTTCCTTTTTACATAATTTAAAGTAAGCAGGAATGATAAATGTAATCCAACAAGTGTGGGTTTACTGGCTTTCCTCTGTAAAGGCATGGTATTTTTTTATCAGCACTTAGTGTGCTTTTCTTTCTAGCTTCCCTGCAGAGTGATCATACCTATACTTTTCTAGGAGGCTGTTTGTTTTTCTTTCTGTGCCTATTCACTAATCATACCATTCTTCTAATTTCTTTGTAGGATTTCGAGGAGTTGTCAGAAACAGATATAAGCAGTGAGGATCAGCATCATAATATCAAGCCTGACCTTATGGAGGAGGAGCTTAAATCCAGGTTATTTCAGCTTACTGCTAAAATGAGTGACAAGGAAACATCTTCTGGAGAAGAACAAGAGTCAGAACCTAGAACAGAACCTGAGAACCAGAAGGAGAGTTTATCCTCAGAGGAAAATGGCAGAAGTATTCAGGAAGAGCTGAAGAAGGTAAGTGGTCATTGTAGAGGAGTGGGGACAGTACTGTAAAAGTTAGAATCCAGAAAGAGAAACTTGTGGTTAGAAAATTAAACATAGTTGCTTAAAAAAACCCTGAGGTCCTTTACACTGGGTCTGAGCCTGCAACCCTTGTGCAGTTAAAACTTCAGTTAAGGTGTGTGTTCCTCCCTGTTAGCCTGCAGCATCAGTTCAAAGCAGTGAACTTAGCTTGTGTAATAACCTGTTAAGTGACTGATATTAGTGGAATTATGTCAGTTTATACTGACTGAGAATCGGCTTACATGTTTTTATTTAAAAATATATCCAGTTTTTCCTTTTTTCTCCCTTGCTAACCAGCTGGTTTAAGTGTTTTTTTCCATTCTTTTATTTGTTCCTCTCTTTTTAGTATCATGTAGTTCATTCTGATGTCAAAGATTGTTCTTCTTCCTCTCTGCTGGAATATTTTGCACTTCTTTAAAGTTTTCCAACCCTGTTATTCTGTCAGCTAATAGGCCTCTGTGAGTAGAAACATATTCTAGTGAAACTGAAATCCAGTGTCAGTTCTCATAATGTATGAGATCCTCCGTTTGCACCATTTCACCTTTACAATGAGAGACCTGATTTCAGTGTCACTCCACAGGACTTACCACCTGCTCTCTTCCCTTTCTACCCCTGAATTTCTCTTCAGATCATGTGGTGTGCTTGAATTCGGTGCTGTAGAAGCCCAGCACTGCCCCTTGCCAGTCAAGCAATCTTATCCCTTAGATTCACTTAGGCTTGTTCTTGCCTGCTGTGTGTCTTGACTCACCTCTTAAGGTCTTTGCTGCACAGCAGCTCGGCTTTGACAGGGGGTGTGGACAGCTTTCTAAAGGAAGTCTGTTCTTCATCATTTGAAAGGTGTTCTGTTCAAATTACATAAAGAACTAATACACTGGAAGGTGAAAGCAGGATCGAGTGACCCAGGTGGAAGATACAGACACTGTCCAAGTGTGCAGGAATGGTGTCAACAAACCCAATGCCCACCTGGAGTTGAATCTGGCGAGGGACACGAAGGGAAATAAGAAAGGCTTCTACAGGTACATCAGCAGCAAAAGGTAGATGAGGGAAAGGGGCTCACTACTGCAGTGACCTGGTGACACAGAACATGGAAAAGGCTAAGTTACACGACACTGTTTTCACCTCAGTTTACGGCTAAGATTTTCCCTCAGGAATGCCAGGCCTCTGAGACCTTTGGGAAAGTCTGGAGCAGTGGAGACTTACCCTTGGTAGAGGAGCATTGGGTTAGCAAATATTTCAACAAACGGGACATACAGACGTGCATGGCAACCAATGGGGACGCACTCGCAAGAGCTGAGGGAACCGGCCTATGTCATTGTGAGGCCACTGTCATTCATCTTTGAAAAATCATGGTAATCTGAGGCATTCAGAGCACTGAATATTGTTTATTTTGACTTTAACAAGGCTTTCAACACTGTCTCACATAACATCATCACAGACAAACTGGGCAAGTAAGGACTGGATCAGTAGGCAGTGAGGTGAATTGAAATTTGCCTGAATTGCTGGGCCGAAAGGGTTGCGATCAGAGGCTCAAAATCTAGCTGGAGGCCAGTCACTAGTGATGTAACCAGTGGTCAGTACTGGGACCAGTACTGTTTAACATCTTCACTTTTGACAGAGACAGTGAGACAGAGCGTACGCAAAATTTGGAGAAGCAGTTGATAACATGAGATGGTTCTGTTGTTATTCAGAGGATCTCGACAGGCTGGAGAAATGCCCCAACAGAACCTCATGAAGTTCAACGAAGGGAAATACAAAGTCCTGCACCTGGGAAGCAATTATCCCATGCACTCATAGAAGCGGGAGGCCATCTGGCTGGGAGACAGCTTGGCAGAAAAGGACATAGGGGTCCTGGTAGACACCAAGTTGAATGTAAGCCAGCAATGTGCACTTACAGAAAAGGTCACCAGCATCCAGCAGACAGAGGGAGGCAATTATTTCCCTCTGTTCAATACTGGTGAGGCCACTTCTGGAGTGCTGTGTCCTGTTCTGGGCTCCCCAGTACAAGGGACACATGGACATGCTGAAGTGAGTCCAGTGAAGGGCCATAGAGATTATTAAAAGATTGTGGCATCTATCATATGAGGAGAGGCTGAGAGAGCTGGAATTGTCTAGCCTAGAGAAGAGAAGGCTCAGGGAGGATCTCTTCAATGTGTATAAATACCTGGGGGCAGGGGCAGGAGTGGAGGGGTGTTGAGGTGGGAAATAAAGAAGTGGGAATCAGACTTTTCTGACCTGTGCCCAGTGACAGGACAAGAAGCAGTGGACATGGACGGAAATACAAGAAATTCCATCTAAACATAAAAAGCTTTTTCACTGCGAGAGTGGTCACATGCTGGAATAGGATTCCCAGAGAGATTGTAGAGTCTATGTCCTTGAAGATAATCAAAATTTGACTGGACACAGCCCTGGGCAACCTGATCTAGTTGACTCTGCTTTGAGCAGAAGGGTTGGACTAGGCTATCTCTAGAGGTACTTTCCAAACTTAAGTATTCTGTGACTCTCTAATTCTGAGATATTTAGCCATGGACTACACAGCAGTGTAAGTGCCTTCATCATCATGTATGCAAACACCTCCATGATGTACACACAACCTTTCTAAGGAAATCAAATAAAAACTTTATCACCAGTGCTTGTTAGCAGCATTCAGTTTGGCTTGTCTTTGGTTTACAAAGACAAACCAGCAATATCAAATTATTCAACAGAACATATAGGCTAGCTAGGGTATAACATGATGCAATTAAAGTCTAGAATTAAAGGCTGTGAATAGGACTTTCTGAAATGCTCCTGTATGGTGAACTGAGCACAGAAAATGGCAAATGTATGTTTTGTGGTGTACTTACTAATCTGCATGCATCTACAAAGTAATATTAGTTGGTTTTTCTTCCTCTAATTTTATTATTTCTTTAACATTTTTATGTCAGTTATTTAAACTAAAGCAAAGATTAATATTTTTTTCCTCAGTAAAATGTCCTTAAGTTTAAAAAAATAAGAGACATACCATGTTCATCAAAAAGGGAATGCTTGGAGTTCCTAATTCTTTATTGGTTTTGGGTGAGAAAAAGGTCTTAGTCATTCATGGTCACAGTATATATTCTTTCTGTCTATAATAAAGAAACCAAAATATCCCACTACTATTCATGGTCATGACTTCAGCAGAATTGATAGCAGAACTTGTCCCAGCTGTGGAGAAACAAGCAGGCTGCCTTCATTCTTATTCTTGATAGTTGTCCTTAAAGGTGATTTAAAGTGTTCTGACACGTGCCTTCTCTTTGGAAAGGTGGCTGACCAACATCTTACAATGAAACACAGAAGATGACAGTGTATAATACCAGTTGTGGCTATGGTAACCTAAAATACGAAAACATAGCTAAACTCGTAAAACATGAATAACTTTAAGAAGAGTAGATGGCAGGTCTCAATGGAGACAAGCATAAAGAACATATTTTCAGGGAACCAGTAATTTTAGATCTCTTAAAAGCCAGATGTCCCAATATGCTCTCTTTAAGAAGCCTGATTTTTGGAGAATGCCTATGTAGGGAATTACAGATCTTTCAGATTGGCCCTTAACATTCTTGGCCAGAGACCCAGAATTCTGACCTGGGCTTCAAGTTTCAAATTAGGTATACAGAAGCACTAATTCTGGGCCATTAAATTGAGAGCTCAAGTGCCTACAATCTGCTTTGAGCTCCTGAACACAAAATAAATACTGTATTTTAGCCATCTTGCTCATATTTTAGCCATGCTGCTTGTCTTTGTTAGCCTTTAGTCTTCTATTCTCACAAGTTTATTCTGGAACACATTAGCAACCTTAAATCACAGGGAATTTCTAGTTACAGTACACCTGACCATAGAATAAGATTTCAAAAAACACATATTGTTTATTGAATCACTGGAAATTAAGTACCTGGTGCTCATGAAAGTCTGGCTTTTACATGACTGCACCCTTAAAAATCTGGACTTTGGTTTGTAATGGTAGCTGGGAATCTCATATAATCACACGTGGTGCTGATGCTTTAAAAAGGGTATTTAGTATGTTAAGATCTGAACCAATGGGAAGAATTGGCACATCCTGAGTGGGGAGTTAGCTGAAGCTGGGCATTTACAGGTTCTCAGTTCTCACTTCAAACAGAGCTTTTGAGTTGTATGCTTGCCTTTAAGATACAAGTTTGAAAATGCTGACCTTTGAGTTAATTATTCAGTTCATGTGGGATAGTTGGGGTTTAGGTGGGTATTAATTAACACAGTTTAATTTTATGCCTTGGACTTAAATCTGCTTAGACCTTCACACAATCATTTTCAATATTTCGAAGTTTGTGATTGCCTAAAATGGTCTTGTGTAGATTCACAGCTCTCTAAAACAAACATAATCCTACAGCAGACTTGTTTTTATAGATAAAATTTTGTGCTTATAAGCTACAGAAGTAGCTTATGGTCTTCCAGGGGTATGCAGACCCCTGAAAAGCCTGCTTGTCTCAGTTGTGCAATGAAAGTCCATGGAGTCCTCTATGCTCAGGGTAGAGTTAGCCTTCAGCCTCTCTAGATCTCAGGTGTGAACAAACCAAAAATCACATTGTGCAACTGTTGTGTTAGTGAAGCATCTTGTACTAGCACAATGATTTGCACAGTTCTTTCTGCCTTGCTCTTTTGTTTTGTTTTGTTTTGTTGTTGGTTCGTTTGGGGTTTTTTTGCTTCACCCCCCCCAAACCCTAACCAAATACCTAAAGAAAAAAGCAAAATATAAATCCCCTTGGAAGTATCTTAATGACACTGGTCCTGAGAGTGGCAGGCATGATAAATGGGATGTATTTAGTTCTTGCTCTCCTGTGTCCTCTCTCTTTCTCTTTTAATGCTTTCATGAAGGTTGTGCCTATATTTCATGGTATACCCCAGAACTATGTTCTAGAAGGCAATTTTAGCAGTGCCTAATGCAGATGGCATTTTGATTGCAGTTATCACTTTGACCACTTGATCAGAAACTATAGAGATACTGTTTAAAAAAACAGAATAGCCCCTGCCTTTTTTGCAAATTGCCCACATAGCATAAAAACTGAAACAGTTGTTAAAACCTTACTTGTGTTTCTTTTTGTCTCCTTCTACTTTCTACTCCTCCTTCCTTAAGATATGCAAATGAGCAAGTGAGTTAAACTTCAGTAGCAACTGAGTTTCTCTCCCCTTTGCATTACCTTGATGCAACATGCTCTGTGCTCGAGAAATTTCTTTTAATCCCTTTATGCATTTACTTCTGCTCAGAGAATCTTACAACCAAGGCTTAGTAACTTTCTTTAAATCCTGCTGTTTTCGACACTCGTACATGACTAGGCACACAATAGCTCTTTTTTGAATGACAACCTGTAAGTGAGTTTGTTAAGCAGCACAGTGGGATCCTGTTCCCTAAGTGAAACCTCCCAAGTTCCTTGACAGTATGAATAACAGCATAAATATTCTTGCCATAAAATATTTATGCCTTCATTCTCTGGAAACATTTTATTCATCTTAGGTTTTGTAAAGCTTTATTTTGGGAAGAGTATGTACTACAAGCATCATCTTCACGTGTATTTGTGCCAGAGGCCTATATTCTTTGTTTTGAGAGAGTGCATCTTAGATTTTTCACCAGGTAAATTAGCACTTTTTGACTACTGGTATAATGAGATTGACACTTTTTAGAAAATCTGGCTGACGTCTCTTTAGCAAGAGGAATAGCCAGTAGCTGTGCATGTGAGTGCATGTTACTGCAGCAGAAGAAACAGCGAGCTCCCTGGTGTGGTGTGTGCTAGTGGGAATGCCTGGGGATGGCCTTGGAGAGGGTGGCCAGGGCTTACTAAGGGAGGTCAGGTGAGGGAGGGCTCATGGGACTTGGTCACTGGAGAGAAATATGCTCACAGCCTTGATGGAGCTGGAGAATGGCACTGGACATGCACATGGCAGTGAATCCCTCCTGTGTATCACAGACCTGTTAGAGCACCACAGTAGGGATGGCTGCAATGTTATAACAGCAGTGCTATAAGACCAAGAGAGAGCCTGTGTCTCCTGGTCACTGGGCTTCCATTAATCTTTGTGCTGGTGCATGCACTATCCTCACAGAAGATGATGTAGTAGCTTTTGTGATCATTATCTTGCAACTCCCTGAACTCCTGGGTATTTTGGTTGGTGTGTTGGTCTGGGCAGAGGTTAATAGGAAACTGCCATCCAGCTTCATATGCCTGAAAGCTTTAGAAATGACTGAGTAAAAGTTCCTAAAGGAGCCAGAACCCCATGGCTCACTTAAGCAAGAAAATGTAATAGCATAAGTATAGTAACTTTACTACCTTGCTACAACTATGCTAATAAAGCCGAACGGTATAATACAGTGACATCTTCCTGGGTTAACAACTGAGAAGATATTTGTGTCTCTGTTGTTTCACATTTTTGTGTGCAAGATGCTTGGAATAATTCTTGTGTTTTGGTGGATCACAGCTTTTATTCTGATGTGAATTATCTGGGCAGTGTTCCAAAGTCCAGGTTTGAAAATTGAATGTGGGCAGCATTGTAAAAAGTGATCTTTAAGGTTTATGAACTGCAGATAATCTGTGCACAGGATTTTGAATGACAGCAGAGAAAAAAGGTTTTGGTTATGGATGGTGAAACAGTGGCTTTTTCTTCTAAAAGTGGTATGAGACTTTAATCTTCACATTGGGCTAATGGATCCAAAAGTTTTAAGTTCTCAATTCAACAAAGCAGTCAAGTATATGTTCAGTTTTAAACTGAGGACTAAGTATTTTGCTGGACAAAAATCCTATTCAAGAGATTTCTCCCATGTGTTTACAACTAGTTATTGGTCTTTAGCATGGAAAATTAAATTGATCGTAAGTTTGTTGGGTCAAAATCTGAGTCTTCGGTTTCAAGCAAAATAGTTGCTTCCAGACCATAAACATTTATTTTCAAAAGGTTTTCAGAAGTGGGCAGTGATGTTTGTGTTCCTCCAACTCTGACACTTTCTGGGCTCAATACAGCTGTGTAAGTATGGATATAGACAGTCCATCTGAGGTGCCCTAGGGTATCCCGCAGGGCCTTAAGCTGCTAGTGCAGAGGAAAGATGCATCTCCTAGGTCCCCGTCATATCTGACAGCGTTGTTTGAAAATCCTCGGATACTTCAAGCTGTTTAAAGTTGCACCTTGTCTGCCTGTGTTTAAGTAACTGAATCAAAGCCCTGTTGAATCTACCTGGAGAAGTGCAGAATAGGTGAGACTTCAGCTGGCTTCACGCGGGGAACGCAACGTCTTTGTAAGCAAGATTCTCCAAGTCTCAGGTTTGATACATAGGTGCATGCACGGCCAAGCCAGCTCTGTCCAGCTGGCATGCAATGGGAATCTCCTTCAGTTGTCTGACCACCAAAGATTTATTTACCAAGGAAGAAAATGTGAAAGCCATTTTACAGATACAGTTAGAGAATATCAGTGAAGATTAGTGTGAGCTGCTGTAACAAAGTGGCAGAGAAGAGGCTGTAATAAAAATGTTACTATTTTCTTGTTTTCTTTTGTAAGCAGCCCAGAGACTTGGCAGTGACAGATGAGCTCTTTCAGATCTAGTTGGAAGAAAACGCTGCTCCTCAGCCGGATGGCACTTCTGTCCCAGCACAGCCGACAGGGTGACTGTGGTTGTGGCATTACTTCAAGGCAAAACCAGTCAGTTTAGTTTAAACAGACCTAAGTAAATTAGGGGGATTAAGGTAAGCCTACTGACTTGACACTGGAGAGCAGTGGTATGAATGGTTTTACCTGTTCATTTTGGGCCAGTGAAGTCCATGATGGGGGCTGTAGCAAACAGTAGGAAGTGGTTTAGCACAAGATATCTGACTTAACTTAGCCCAAGGGTTTCCGATGTGAGCATCTGACTGTGGCGTAAGTGAGGTGCAGACCTTTTTTTAACTAGAAACATGTCCAGTGTCCAAATTACAATTGTGTAGACCCAAAAATTGAAGATAGCTGGCTTTTCTTCTTCTTCTTCTTCTTCTTAACACTGCTGCAAAAGTCTTTTTCTATTGCTAGTGCTGCTTCATTTTGTGATGGTGAAAATCAGTATTTCCCATCTGTTTCATTTTATAAAATATTATGTGTAATTTGCAATATCTGTCTTAATGAGATCTGTTATTCTAAATCCCACAAACAAAAATAAATTAGGCATTGCTTTGTTTTAACTATTTTAGCAATAAATGTAAAATCTAAATTTTATGGTATTTTATATTTGCTAGTTTCTTTATCCCTGCTGTTCATCCTAAAGTTCTCTGTAACTCTGAACCTATATAAATGTTAGCCTCTGTAGCTGTTAATATAACTTTTCTGCCTTTTTATTTAACTGCTTTCCCACTATCTAGGAAAAAGAAAAGGCTTTTGATCTTCATTTAAAGCTGCAGGTTTTGTCCACTGTATTGCAGCAGGTGAGAATGCTTTGTTTTGTTTATGTCTTCTTACATCTCTTACGTAGTAAGAGATGATATAAAGTGATATTGAGGGTTTCCACATTTCCCAAGCATAATTCTCAAACTCAAAATATTTTCCTGGAAATATCAGGCCTGAAAAATCATACCTTTTGGCCACAATCAATAATCATTGCAGAAAATTATTTTATAATCACAGCTAGCCCTGTGTTATAATGGGAGTGATGAGCATGAAGTTGACATGTGGAGGAGACTGGCTCTTTTATTTGGCTTTGTGATGAGAATTTGGTTTTATCAGTAAAGAAGAACAGAAGACAAAGCTAAGGTGTCCTATTCTCATGTACTCAGCTATATTAAGAAATTTGGAAGGAAAAAATTTAAAATTTTATTTCAGCAATAAGATTTGTAGCAGTTTCTGACCGTAGTGGTCTTTAAAAATCTTTCGAAGCTCCCAATTTAAAAAATAAACAAAACCCTTAATTCATTGTAGAAATTGTACACAGTGAATAAGCACTTTTTCACTTTGCTGCTAGTGTCTATTGCTTATCATTCGTCTAGGTGGGAAGAGGTTTCATATTCTGTGCTATTTGAGTCTCAGTTTATGAGAATCAGTTATTAAAACAGATTTTCATTTTATTCCTTAAGCAAATATATGCTTATCTTATATTTTAAAATACATGCTATTTTTAGTATGTCATGTATAGTGCTAAGCAAATTAATTCCATAGCATTCTGTTAGTCATATAAGAAGAATCACTTTTTAGTGTCAAAAGTTGATGCTTAGTTCAGCAAAACACCCTTCTCAGCTTTTTCTTTTTTTCCTTACTCTCAGAGTTAAATTTTGTACTATGAATTTTATTCACCTTGTAATCATCTTGATTTTCTTTAATAAAAATACCAAGGATGATTTTAAAGAAAAAATGTTTTTCCATTTGTGCAATGTTGTTAGCCTATGTCCATTACAGATACTCTTACACAGTCCTGTGTGAATTTTAAGATTTAAGTATTTCCATTTCCAACATGGACCATAATACTTCACCGTTTAGAAAATAACTTCCTTTCTCATGATTATAGGCAACTTGTCTCTAGAAATGAGGCATTACAAATTATTAGGAATAACATCTGTAACTACATGAGGACAGTGGATTGAATTCATTAGTAAAAATCTTAATATTCAGAATGACCTAGCACAATGTAAAAGGGGGACTGTATTTCTTGGTGTCATACTTTGGAGAATGTCAGTAGAATAATAGCTCACTCTGTAAGATAATTTAGCTTTCTTTTTCTAAATGAGTGCCCATAAATGAAGATACTGATGTTAAGGTCAAGGCAGGAAGTCTTAAACTTGCCCAGAAAAGTAATTTCTTAACACTATAGTTTATCATAGTATACTTGTCTTCCACCAAACATCAAGGCAAATTTTAGCTTTCTTTCCCAGTCTTTGTGGTAATGAGTGGTTAGGGCTCACTTTTAAGCCAAAGATCTTTCGAATGTCAGGGTCGACACCTGCCGTTGATAGTTGGGTGTTGATGGCTCTGTTCCTCCCACACTGTGACTTGGGCGGTGTCCCAGACCTTGCTTGCCTGTGAAGGAGATGGACTTTTGGTGGGCTTTTCAGGGCCTTCTCAAAGCTGTACAATGAAGTCCCCCGGGGTGGGGAGATGAGGGAGGCAGGTTTAGGTGTTGGTTTTGTTTTCATCAAGTTTGGATTCAGTAAGGTTACTCTGAAAGGATGAATCGACCAGTGGCAAATCAAAACTCGTCTTTTCCCCAGCCCCCCTCAACTCCCTGCAAAAAAATGAGGGATATTGACTGTGAAACAGACACGCAGCTCGGACCATGGTAGAATGGCTTGAGACTGGAGCTAAAAATGATTGCACTACAAGTCATCAAGGACGTGGTCAATACTGCCAGGGCTGCTAGTGATGGAAGGTTTTTCTTGCTTTACTTCTTGATCTAACCGTTGATGTCAACTGTTCGCTATTGTATTGCAAGTCTCTGCCTCCCATGCCAGTTTAATAGAACCTAACAATGGCATAACATTATAGTAGCAAAAAAGAGAAAGTGCTAATGCCCGAGTACAAAGTGGAGAAAAAATTAGTGCAAGTGATAGAGAATGTAACTACTTTAAGAGCATTAAAAATAAAAGCAGTAATGTTCATGCAAAGGAAACTTGATGTGGAAATGTCATAGGCTACTGAGATTCATACAAGGACTTAATGCTCCCCTACTCTCAGCAGTTTGGACACTTACATTGCCTCTGTTTTATCATCCCACTTTCCTTCCATTACTCATCATCCTTTGTGCAAAGATGCAAATACTGTTCTATAAAGCACCTTCCAGTGTAGCATCCTGAAGTAAAACAACAAAGGAAATATTGGCAGCATCAGCAAGGCAAGGAAGGAGAGACAGCAGAAGGGTAGAAATGGCTAACGGTCAGCAAGAGCTAGCTTACACCACTGAAACAACCTTCAGCAAAACAGTAATCCTTTTCATCTGTCCAACCACATACAGAAATGACAGTAAAGAAGTTTTACAAGATGCTGTCTGTTACACACAATGCACACGTATATGTGTATGTGCTTGTATGCACACACTTTTTTAGTATTTCATTGGTTTTAAAACTCTCCCATGAAGAACTCGGGGAAATTGAGCATGTCCTTTTGACTGTGTCTTTAACGTCTTTGTGAGTGTGGGCATTAATTATCATAAAAAGGATAAATGCCTGTTTTCCTTGTTCCATTAAACTCTTAGTCTTGAATTCCATAAAAAATGAGATTCTCATAACCATTAGAAACACTCAAATTTGGATCAGTTGGATCGATTTAATTTGGGAGGGGTGATGTTAATCCAGAAGTAGGGTAGCACAGTTGAAACCAGAATGTATCCCAGTGTTTCAAGAAGAATGGTTGTGCTTAGCTTTTCCGTGCTAGATATTCGTAACAGAGATTGCTTTCTGCGTCTATCACATCCATATTAGTTCTTCGACTTGCTTGACAAGACAGATGGGAGAGACTTCATTATGGCATGATAGCTGTCTCTCTGAATCACTTATAGGGGTTAACAATGACCTTTCCTGCAAGGGCAAGATAAATTAGACAGCCGAGAGGTCTTTATAGCAATTTGAAATGTCCACCTACCAGAATGATCTTGGTGTGCGTGACTGTGAATTTTAGGTGATTTTTATAGAACCTCGTAAATCCTAGGTTTGATGTGGGTGGTCAGGGAGGGGAGAGGATTGTGAAGCACTAAAACTCCAGGACGCTTCTTTTTTTTTTTCCTTTTTTTTCTTCCTTACACATGTTAAATAATTTTATCTAGAGTACCCTACTAGGTTTGCAAACTGGCCATTTTGGAACATGGGCTGTTTTAACAGCTTTTGACAGTTGACAGTTACTCAAAAAAGAGGTCAAAACATATGCAAAACCATTAATTGAGTATCCAATTTTTCCAATTTGAGAACCCTTGAACTCCCCACATGTTGATTTTATGTCTTCCTCAGGCAGACATTCATCTCTTCTTGCTTCTCTGTAAAATACAGCCCAGGACACAACTGAATTCCAAATATCCTTTAGCAGAAAACTTTCACAAAGTTTAGATTTAAATACATTGAAATATTGCTTGTGCTCTTAAGTTTTGGGAGATCTACTCTTCAGATATACTCTACAGAAAATCACTTTTGCTTGCCATGTATTTCTTTACAGTGTGTAAACTCCAGCGCTGTATCCTTGTTATACTATAAAGCAGATGTTTCACAAGCTTAAAGAAAAGCTTTAATGTTGTGACTCCCATGTCTAGATACCTGCAGGATAGGATCGAGATACGTTCAGTGATGCACACATTTTTAAGAACATTCATCTACCTGCCTTGTGCAACATTTAATGGGAAGTGAATCTCTGGTTTTAAAAGTCAAGCAGCATCTGCCGCTAAGAACTTAACTCAAAATTCTAGAAAAGCTAAGAATCACATTTCTGCACTAGGGGAGGTTTAGACTGGGCATTAGGAAGCATTTCTTCTCTGAGATGGTAGTCTAAACACTGGAACAGGCTTCCTAGAGAGGTGGGCGATGCCCCAAGCCTGCCAGTGTTTAAGAGGCATTTGGACAGTGCTCTTAATAACATGCTTTAACGTTTTGTCAGCTCTGAAGTGGTCAGGCAGTTGGACTAGATGATGGTTGTAGGTCCCTTCCAACTGAAAAAACATTCCGTTCTGTTCTGTTCTATTCTATTCTATTCTATTCTATTCTATTCTATCTCATTGAACTTTTCTTCCTCTATCCATTACCTATTGAGGAGGTAGAGTATTTTACTAAGATCTTGATTTCATAAAGCTTCCTATCACAGAACACTTTACCAGGAAAACAAAAACAAAAAAAACCTGTTTTGTAGTAATTGGTCTGTAATAAATGCCAATATGGATTCTCATATTCTGGTATATGAACACCTTTTTCTAATTTAATTTAATTTTTTTTTAATCCATCATTAACTATGAAGGATAATAAAAAAATTAAGAAATAATGAACACTAAAGTGAGGCTACAGTTCTTGAAATGGAGAACATACATCAGTGAAGATGATGAAGAAAATGTAGTGTCTGGCCTTTATATTTTTTTGTTCACTACTCATAGAATAAGAATTAGGTACTTGTAAAAGCAAATAATAAAACAAAGTAACATTGATTTCCTCTTCTGTCCTATAAAATTATTGATCTGTTTTTAACCTAATTGGCACTTGGGAAAATAAATGGAAAAAACAGTAGGCTATTTATGGGATTCAAGTATTTGTTCTCAGTGAGAGAGTCCTGGCCCTGCTTGTTCAGGACTGTGTTGGCTGTCCTAACAAGCTAAAGATCTGAGTGCTGTAGCATACTGTATTTACTTTGTTCTCCTTCTCTTTAATCTCATGTATCTAATTATTTCTTGTAATTCGGAGAAGTAACAGTGCTAATGATGCCTTAATGTATTGATACACAACAGTTGAGCACACACTGCTAAAAAAGTAGTTTTTCGGCGAAAGTCTTATCTAACATAAAAATGAACAGCTTGATTAAAGGAAAGACATAATAAAAGTGGTTTTCCAGTTAAACGCAACAGAGTTTGTGTGAAGCAAAGGAACGTTATTTCTCCTATATTCTGCCTAGGAGGCCAACGTATTGATTAATACAATGTTTACGTAACACACAGACATTTTTAATCAGTTATACTTTCCTGAACTATAGAATTTACTATATAGAATCCAAAGACTTTCTGTTTCCTTGGTTATGATCCTCAGATATTTTGTTTGGGGGAAAATCTACAGATGACCAGGCTCCTAATTCACATGCATAAGTATTTTCAGGTTTGGGGAATGAATTAAATTTAGGTCTAAACTTCCCACGCTTTCTTTTAGACAAAGCAACACTAAAGGTATTGCACATAAATTCAGTGACAGTATTTGTATTGGCTTCAACAAGCTTTGGCTCAATCTCCAAGCTGTATAGTATGGATGTTGAGCTTGGTGCTTGAAGGTACATCAGGTGAAAATTCATTGCCATCAGAGAAGTTGTCCTGAAGCCTAAAGCTCTCTGAGAATCATCAGGATAGTTAATTACAAAGTACAAATAACAAACGAGAAACACTGATAAAAAGACTTACAGTTGTTTAAAAAAAAAACAAAAGAGATAAAACTGCATGCTTTTCTTTGGCATTTGATATAATTTATTTCATAAATACTAAAAAAAATGGTAGATTGAAATTTTTTAAAAGTGAGGATATAAGTGTTTACACACTTATAGCTCAACCTTTGGTTTTGGGGGCTATCATATAATTCATAGCAAACATCTTTGTAAAATGCTGTCCTCATAGGGCTGCTGAAGATTGCTCTCCCGTGTTTGCAGCTGCAGTGCGATAGCCCAGGTGGATGTGGAGACAGATGATTCCGTATCTGTTTGCCAGTACCCACAAAGGAAGATTATATTTTAAAACCTGTTTAAAACACTATTGCAAAAATAGCCTTATCTAGCTCACTTGGATTTTAAAGCTGGGTGTTTGTGTTTGCTCCTTTGGGATAAGATTTGGACCATCCCTCCAGCAGAAATTGTGTTGTAGAAGAATTGCATGTGTATGTTATTTTGCATGCTGTAGCTGTGTGCATATGTGAAAAAGGGAGGGAGAAAAAGAGAAGTAGATTCCAATTTCATTACATAGTTCTTGTGTCCATTCATAGCAGTTAGCCAGGTATATCGTTTTAGCATGGCTAAAGCTGCAGCTATCAGCAAGGCGATTTCACATATTACCCCTCTGTGTTAATTTAATGCTGTTGTTTTCTCTGTCTGCTCTTGTAACAAAACAGAAGTATTCTGCTGTGTCTCTCTGCAACATATCTACAGAAGTCCTGAAAGTCATCAATGCCACTGAAGAACTGATAGCAGAATCCACCAGTCCCTGTGATTTCCCAGCTGACGTTCAGGACAGAGGAAGAGGGACCCTCCCACTGGGGACAGACCCTGTCAGACTTGATGAGCAGCTCACAACACTGGAAGAAAACGTAAGAACATGAATCAGTACGTGAAAGTGTGACGTGTGAGTGAGTGTACCTGTGTGTGTGTGCCAACTAGAAAGGGAAAGCACACAGGCAGCATGAATGGATGTTCAGAATTAATTTTGACTTATCAAACAAATATGCAAACAGAACAAAAAATCCTGTTTCAAAGGGGTGCTCAGCTGTGTTGTTTGGGTTTTTTTGTAATGTGTACTTTAAAATATCTGGGGGAGGGGGAAAGGTGGGTGTTTTGGGGGTTTACAACTAATTTTAGAAGCTCTGTCTCAAAAGTTAACTTAAGCCCTCTGAACCTCTGTGGCTGTGCGGCTGCACCATGCCTGCCTGAAACCACACATCTCTGAGTCCCAGCACAGCCTCGTTACTGTAAGGACACATAGGGTAAGCATGTCCTCGGTCACACAGAGAAGTGGAGGAGCTATTGCTCTACCCACACATCCCCAGCATACCACGCTGAGCACCCAGGGAGCTGGAGCTGCCTGCTGTACTGTTAAAAAAACAGGCCGGAGAAGCTGAATTAAACATTTGTTTGGCCGCGTCCGAATCATCCATCCTTTTTCATGTGTACCTGTCATCTGCAGGGAAAAGTGCAATGCTGAATCATAGAGTGAAGTCACTATTCATTGGAAACTTTTATGCATCCACTTAATGGAGTTGGTACACTTGTAACTTTCGATTTTCTCTTCTTCCCACATTTAACGGATTACATTTCAGTGATTTTTCCCTTCATTAGGAGCTCTTAAAGATCTCGTAGGAATCCACGCTGTCCCTTTATAACATCCTGATCAATAGATCCTGGTTTTCTTTAGCCCCAGAAAATTTTCAGACAGAATCTCTTCTTGGGGGATAAAATCAGTTTCCTCCACAGAAACGCACTTCCACAACAGCCCCAGGCTAGGAACTGGGTGGGAGATAATCCATGGCAATAACAGCCAGTCCTGGCACTGGGTCTGTCCTACCCCAGAGTCCTCCCACCAGTCCCACAATTCCCCAGTCCCTCTCACCACACCTTTATCTGAGCTTAAATCTCCCAGCCCTGCTTTGGTTCGGAGGTTCCCAAACTAGACTCTACCCCTCCTAACCTCATCTGCTCCAAATCCTTTTCCATCTCAGACCTTTCCCCCTGCCCACACCAACAGGATGCCCTCCAACCCACCCCAGAGCACCTTCACTCCTCTTCAACCAGCTCCCAATCATAACCTGACCGACAAACCTCCCCTTCCCACGTCTGCTCAGCCTTCCCAGGCATCCTGCTGTGCCAGCTGAGGTGATCCCACTCTTCTTCACTCCCACATGCTCTCCTAGTTGTTGGCATCTCCTCCCCTCCATCCTGGAGCACCCAGCCACCTGAACCTGCCCCACCACGGGGTTTTCCACACAGCAGCCATGCTCCTGGCTCCTCTCTGGGAGGGCAATTCTAAACAAACAACAAAATAGGCTTGGGAGTCCTCCCCAATAGGGCTGGGAGGGTGGGAGAGGAGGATGCGTGCAGGAGATGCAGGACGTGTGGCAGCTCAGATACGGTGCTCTGCAGAACGGTAAAGGCTTCCTATAGCTGCTGGTGCCTGGAGAAGGGTATCACATGAGCTTGTGGCAAGCAAAGCGCCTTCCTCATGCCACCTACCATGATATCCTCTTCATTCTTACACAACACATGCCCCCACACCAGCCGCTAGTTGGATCTGGTTAATTTTTTTCAGAATAAGAGAAGTAGGTAAGTAGATGGAGATTTTCTCCCCCATGAAATACTAAAGTACCCTAGGTCCAAACACCACAGAACACATCTGGCGCAAGATTGAATACGAAATGAAAATCCAAGTTTAGGCTGGACCACATCTTTAGAAAAACTAAGAAGTTCTGCAGGAGGACAGAGAGCAATTTGGGGAGAGTTGCTCCCACATTTTTTCTGTGGAGAACTGTGTCGTAAACTGTCCGAGGTGCATTTTTTTCCCCAATTACACTCCGACAATCCCTTCCATCCTTGTGGAGCTTTGCCATCTGTGGTGCCTTGGCCCCACAGTCATTTATTTGGGCCAAGCATTTCTCACTGAGCAGAAACCAGGCACTGAGGCAGAGCATTTTGTGCTGTGGCATTGCCCTCTTTGCAGCATATCTCTGGTTTAGCTTCTCTCAGTTCCCTGCATAGTTCATAAGGTATCCAGCTCAGCCTTGCTGTGTCCCCACGCTACATCTTTCTGTGTCCCACACAGGATACAAAGTGGATGGCAAAACTTCATGGTTTCAAGATTTCACCACCATGCTTCATAGTAGAGTTAAAAAGCCTTTAGAAATCCAGGAATCTGTAACTTTTCCCAGTGCAGCTGGTAGCATACCTGCATGCAGCATATCCTCGTTGCAGTAAAATTTGGAAGAGGATCTGGGTGTATATAGACACTTCGTTCATTTTTGCTCTCTCTAGCATTTCAGGGACTATGCATGCATCAGTGTGGAGAAGGTAGGGCCACCTGTACCAGCACAAGGTCAGGTGGGTTTTAGTGGAAGCTATACATGCCTAAATGGTGGTAAAAGAAGTCTCCACAATCTGAATGTGAATGTGTGCATAAGGTCATAATTTAGTGGAGACCTGCAAGTACACCATTGCTGTTCAGAAGCGCAACAATTGTTCAGGTAAAGAGAATATTCTTCAGAAAAATCTTTTATTTAGATCTAGCTGGAAAATGTTCAATTAAACTAAAATTTAACAAATGTAGGGGCTGATTGAGTGTCCTGGTTTCAGCTGGGAGAGAGTTAATTTTCTTCCTAGTAGCTGGTATAGTGTTGTGTTTTGGATTTAGGATGAGAGTAACATTGGTAACAAACTGATTTTTTTAATTGTTGCTAAGTGGTATTTACACAGAGTCAAGGTCTTTTCCGCTTCTCACCCCACCCCACCAGCGAGCAGGCTCTGGGGCACAAGAAGTTGGGAGAGGACACAGCTGGGACAGCTGACCCCAGCTGACCCAAGGGATGTTCCAAACGTTGTGCTCAGTATATAAACTAGGGGGAAAGCTGGCCTGGGGCCAGTGCTCGGGAACCAGCTGGGCATCAGTCGGCGGGTGGTGAGCAGTTGTGCATCATTTGTATATTCGAATTTTATTATTATTATTCCTTCCTTTTCTGTCATATTACACTGTCTTTATCTCAACATACAAATTTTACATTTTTTTCTGACTCTGTCCCCCATCCCGCTGCAGGGAGGAGTGAGCAAGCAGCTACGTGGTGTTTAGCTGCCTGCCGGGTTAAACCACGACACTGAGTTACAAAAACATAATGACTTTCGCTTCCCACTTTTTCTCTCAGTCCTATTTTCTTTAGATTTTTTTTTTCCCCTCTTGAAAAGTACAACTTACTGTGCAGAGAATTTTGTCACAGCATTTAAGTGCATCTTTTCTTTAACTTTCTAAAGATGTTTCTGTTCATAATGTTGCCTTTTCTTCTTTCTCTGAGCTTTTAGGCATAGTAGGGAAATTTAAAAAATCACCTTTTAATCTGAAGTGGCTATGGTATGTCACACCACAAAGATGTATCATTTAAATGAATGGAAAGAATAATTAAAACCCACAAAAGCAGGAGCATTTGTTTAAATCAGCATGTTAACTTTATGGCCCACCTGTGTGTCTCCCAAGTACTTCAGCAAAGATGTTAAATCAGATCACTTATTTGTTCTAGGTTCATTTTTCAAAGATTCCATGCCTGCAGTTAGACTGTGCTCTTACAAGATGTAGTGAATTTGTTTCTTAGCAAAGTCACATACATGAAAAAAATGTATCTACATTTATGCCTTGAAACAGCTGATACAAAGGAGAAAAAAACTATTGCAAGTAATTAAGAAACAATAATAGAATAAAAAATAATAAAAAGTAAACACTTAAATCTTAATCTAGTCATTCTCTACCACTTTTGATCCATAAAGTCACAGCATGGCCAGAAATTATTTGAATACCTGTTGTGTCAAAGGACTGCATGATCTAGGAATTGTGGGCAGATACAATGACTTGAGTGGAAAACATGTATGAAGTGAAGGTATCTGCTCAAGGATCTGGTTCAGATCCTGTTTGCTTGCCCCCTTGAACCATGAAGTCACCCACAGAACATGTTTAATTCATGCAAGTTTTGTAGCACCACAGTCTTTACTGCTATTTGAGTGAGTGAGGCTGCCAGTGAGGAAAATCAGAATATATATTTCATTCCCACTGTGCTGTTACCAGCCTCAAGCAAACAGTCTCTCGGCTATCTAGTAAATAGGCAGAAGGTGCAGTATTTTCATATGGGTCTGCACAATTTCACAGATGTCAAAAGCTAGTGCTTGAAAATTCCATCCAGCCATGTACTTTAGATTTCTTTGTGAAATAAAAGAAACATATAAAATACAGTGTATCATGAATTATTGCTCCAAGGAGCTGAATGGGAAATGAAAACTTTACCTGCAGTTATCCGAGGTATCATAGGTGGGTCAAAATATTGAAAGTTGGTTTTACGGAAGATCTCTAAATGATAAAGTCTGTTACTCTCTCTTATGTGGCCCAGATAAGTCTATTGACCCTCCACAGATTCACTCCAAAGGGCCAGGAGGTGGGAAGGTTTGGGCTGCTGTATATTTGGATGAGAGCAGGATGGGATGGAAAACCGTCTTGTACATGTAAGCACAGTTACTCTGTAAGAAGTTAATAACCATGTGCTGCTGAACAGTTATTCTTACAGAGTTTTGATTGCCAGAAGGTATTAGGCATGTTTGAATAAACATGGCTTTACATGAGGTGTGATCTGTTGACTTCCTGGTGTAGACTTAGGGGGTTTGTTATGCAAAAATAAGAAAGCAAACTTTTCAGCTTTCTTTTTTTTTTTTTTTTCTTGACAGTGAATCTGGAACAAATCTGTTTTGAAATACCGTTGTAGCACCTATGAAATTTGGAGTGCAGCCACCTCATGCCTCCCTTCTCTTTGTGGTTGTGCGTTTTCTGATTATTCCCCCATGACTTTCCTCTGCCAGCTAAGTCTCTCTGTAGCGGGTTAGCAAGGAGGGAAGCTCAAAGCTATCACGGAAGATGCAGTCTGCTCAAACCTCTGTGCCCACAAAACAGAAATCACTGATGCCTCTCCCTGCCTTGGCCCTTCAGGTGTACCTGACAGCCAGCACGGTGTATGGGCTGGAGGGGCAGCTGACCAACCTGGAAGACGCTGCACGCAAGATCAACAGTGTCACTGCAGAATCTGAGCTGGCCGATCTAGAGGATCAGGTAGCCACAGCAGCCGCCCAGGTTCATCACGCGGAGCTTCAGGTGAGGACAGCAGCTCCTCCCTGTCTGCAGGTTTCACACTGCCTTGCCAAGCGCTTACCTGTTGTCCGCACACACGCCCTTTCGATATTCTTTTGTACCATAGTGAACAGATGATCCAAGGATGCCGACTGCATCGCACGAGCTGAGCAAAGCATAACTGAGATGTGTAACTCAGCCCAGCCAGATGGACTCTATTTGTTTCTTCCCCCAGCTTGTTTTCGGACATGGGAGTGCAACAGCCTGTTACGGCAGTGCTGATACCAAACCTGCTCCTTGCTGCGAGGCAGCTCACGTGGTGTGCTCTGTGTCACATGCGTGGCTGTGGTCAGGCTGCAAACACAGTCTTAGACAGATTGTCTAATCAGCAGGTTGTAAAGTGCTTCCCAAAAGAAGCCTGCGTCTGTACTGTTCTACCGAAAAAGGGCAAAGGCAGCCAGCTGCTGAGCCAAGTGCAGAGCCTAGCACTTGCAAGCCTGCCTTGGGATTTAGCCGCTAAGAAGCACACATCCCAGCCAAAAGGCAATTGCTTTTGCGGGCTGCGATCTAGCATCTCTCTAGCGGGCTCCAGAAAGTCTGGGGCTCCGAAGAACACATAATGATCTGGTGCTAAAAGCTGAATGAGGTGACACTGCCAGATCTCAAGGGTCTAACACTGCTAGCAACTCACTGCCAGTGACTTCACAGACCAGTCTGTACCAAGCGAGGCACTCTGACCTGCCTGTGCCAAGCTTTAATGGGAAATACCTGGTTATTTTCCTCAGCAGGAGCATGCGCCATTTAGGACTGAGCCAAAGATCTGAGAGTCTGACGCCTCTCTGATGTCAGAAGTGCATTGCTGTACTAGATGGTGAACTGGCAGTGACATTTTGTTGGCTTCAGTCATTATTTTATGGTAAATATGTTAATGAGGGTGAGAGGTGAGGAGGAGAGAGACCTAAGCTATGCAAGGAGGAAGACAAAGAGGCCAACGGAAGGTCTTCTGTAGAGTGAACAGCTTCAGGTGTCATCGTGAATCAGAAGTCAGGTTATAAGTCTGACTTCTCTGACACTTCTTTCCCTTTTGGCAACATTTGTTTCCGCTAGTCTCAACATCAGCCTACTTTCGCCTCCAGGTGTTTGCTTTCCTGGACTTTAGTTTTTCCTAGCAATTTGTTTTCCATTGAGTGTTTTTATATAGTGTGTACCTTCATTTATGCATGTTTGTGTGTAACATACATATACACTTAAATTATAAATATTTAAGATCAAATGTTTAGATTTTGTGACAGAGGATGTACTTTGCATGTGCATGAAATTAATTCTGAATTAGGAAATGTGTCCCACAAAGTCATTCTTGGAATGTAGCCTTTGGAAAGCATAGCCTGAATGAACTTGAGTTTATGCAGCTAAAGGTAACTGGGAGTTGGCAGACACAGGTTTTCTTTCCTCCTTTCTTTTTTTCCTCAAAAGGAGTAAAATGCCTCTTCCTTGGAGTCACAAGGTAGGTTGGATTGTTCTTTTACTCCATCTTTACTAACAAATTAAGCCCCTTTTAACATCAGGACTAAAAAATACAGAAAAGTGTCAGAATTGCTGAAGAAGTTAGCCATCTGTTTATATTTTTGATTGAAGAGGATTTGATGGGGGGAGGGATATATTTTAGTAGTGGCATCCACAGTAATTTTAAAAACTTCTTTTTCCCCCTCCCCACCTGTCTGTCTCTCTCTTTTATTTTCTTTGAAGATTTCAGATATTGAGAGCAGAATATCAGCTCTCACTGTTGCAGGCTTGAACGTGGCTCCCTGTGTTCGCCTGACAAGGAAACGGAATCAAAAGCAAACAAACCAGGTGCCAGAACATTATGTAGTATTCAAAAATACATTGGGGAAATCTTGCCTCTTTTCCCGTAATGGAGTTGAGTAATGCATACGTGTTGTTTACAGATGCAAACAATAGACACATCAAGACAGCAGAGGAGAAAACTTCCAGCTCCACCAGTAAAAGGTGCGCTTAAGTTGTTACATACAGTATAGAGTCTCTCTTTATAAGGTTCAATGTAATGTACAGTTCAGCAAAGTAGGGGGAAGATCAAGTTATAAAAGGAACAGAGAAAGCCTAACTATGTCCACCCTCCTCACTTCCCGTTGTACTTGCATTACATAAAATACCCATTCGTCATGTTAAAAAGCATCACCACTTTCTCTTCAGTGGAA
The DNA here is from genome assembly GCA_035590195.1 of Aviceda cuculoides. Classification (NCBI taxonomy): domain Eukaryota; kingdom Metazoa; phylum Chordata; class Aves; order Accipitriformes; family Accipitridae; genus Aviceda; species Aviceda cuculoides. The sequence continues at coordinate 10,549,625 of JAVJGG010000009.1, read as the reverse complement.
GTTGTGTCAGTGGTAAATTAATAGGAGCAGAAGCAGAAGGCTGGGAAAAACAAATGAGGAGTGCTGAATACTTGCCCTGCACCAGGGCTGCTGCTGCTGCTCCAGCGTGCCTGGGTTAGTTTGTGAGGCTCAAGCAGTTGCAGTGTTTAATTACCAAAAGCCAGTTGCCACCCTCCATAACTCACTGTTGCTTTTTTAAAGCCTGTGTACACTGATTTCAGTCCATATAATGTGGCTCAGCAATGTTCCTGGTATGTTAGGGTGTGGCTGTGAATTGGCTTTATAAAATAAAGTGCTTTTTCTTTCATGTGTTCTCTTTTTTGTTAACTCTACATTAACTCTGGCAATTCTAGAGCCTGCTTCACTTTGCATTACTCTTGTTTTACTCTTGCGTAATTCCACTGATTGACATGGCCTCAAACTTTAATAAATTTGGAGTATCACAGCCTCCTGTTTTTCATTTAAATTAAATCCAGCTTTCCTCATACATCTTAGGGGAAGTTTTATCTCTCTAGAAGCTGCGACTCTTCAGAAGTATTGTTACATCTGCTTCAAGCTGTTTTGTGAAAAATCTCCCTTTTTGTATTTTTCCCAGATGAAAAAATAGATGGTTCTCCAGTTACCACTGTCAGAATGTTTAACAAAAACTTCATGCTTCAAGGATCTCTAACACAAAGAACTAAAGAGACGAAAAGCACTGCCAAGGACTTAATGGTAAACTCATAACAAATGTTTTAAAAAGTGCTATTAAAAGTAGTAAACAGAGAGACAGTGGTATCTGTGTAGGCAGCTATATATTTCAGCATCTTCACAAAACTTCTCTTCATAGTTTAAGGAAAAAGAATAGAGACTGCTGAGGCAGCTCTGAACAAATATGACCAGTGTCATGGAAGATGTCTGGCTGTATACCGTAGTATAGCAGCTCCTGAATGTCAGCCTGTGTGAATGTACCCTGGCTTCCAGGTCTCCAGAAATGCACTACCTTATTTAAAAAAAAATAAATTAATTAATGGTCCCCTGCAGTTCAGACTTCTGAGCCAGACTCTCACAGAACCAGCTGCACACTGTAACTCAGCAGGTGAGAGTCACCTGGAATCTCACTAGTTTTTGAGAAATGTTCAACGGTTACCTAAGTGGAATTTAAGGGGTAGATAGGCCACGCGTTTGCTCTGCAGGCTTTGAACGAATAGGCTTCACTGGACAGCTGTCAATCAATTCTTCTATGGCAGCCATACAGGAATAAGGAAAAAAGCTGACTGTCCCAAAGCAGTCTGCCACTAGATATGTGGAAAATAGGTGGGGAGGTGAGAAGGGGAAGGACCTGGCTCCGTAGGAGCTTCAGCAAGCTTGTTTTGTGTTTCGCTCATGTTATTTTCTTCCCTGTCCCTCTCTGTTCTAGGAACCTGCTATAGGATCTGCTGTGATGTACTAAACTTACACTTCCCTACTGCCAATAACACACTGCCTAAGGCTGTACACTAGAGTGCCTTTACTTAACAGCCATTGTGTATGTCCAGCTGAAAATGGACCCTCAAGAGCCCACAATGCCTCAGTTATAGGGCTTCGTTTGGATACCTCACTGGGAAAGCTGTCCAAGTCTTCAGCATTGTGGTCTGCTAAAGGAAACTCTGCCTTAAAGTTCTCACAAGACTCTAGAAAGGATGCTGAGTTTCGAAAGCAAGGCTCCACGTTTTAAGATGCACTTTTGTTCCCTATTGATTGTACTAAAGTATGTCGTCTTTAAACTGCAGTATGTTTTTGTACACCCAGTCAATCATATATAGGCCAATATTTTGTACAAAAAGAAAGAACAAAGCAGACCTGTGATCCATATTTGCTGTCCTCTTACTCTTCACGTAGGCATGCGTCTTGTCAAGCAATAAGAACAAGTCTGTGCAGTGTATGCTGCTTTTCAGCTGTGTGGTGGGAGTGGAGAATCGGTGTTTGTGGCTCTGCTCCCTGGGAGTCAGTGGAAGTTTTGACAGAGTTTGTAGGAGGAGATGCTATATGCAAAGACTTCTCCGTTCGCTGAGGGTATGTTTGACAGAGTTAATGTTCTAGGTATTTTGCTCTTGGCGGCAGGGGGAACATGGAAGTCGTGTTGAACCATGAATTGTTGGCAGCACATGTGGACCAGATGTCTGTTGAGTTACAATCCTGGCATCTGAAAACATCTGAACACTGTTGTGAAACCAACACCTTTGTATGTCTCGTTCTTCTTGGTAGTATTGTCCACATAGTGGTGTCCAACCATGCTGTGGTTCTGAATAAATTATGACCAAATCTTTAAGATTGCAAAAAGAAAGTAAAAGCATTGTGGATGAGATCTCTGCTGACTGGCTGGTGGTTGTAGGGTGGCTGCAGCCTGTAAGAGATTCCCTTCTGCCGTTTCCTGGCTTTTCTGAGGAGGGGGCAAATGTAGCCCGGACATCTCTTCCTTTACTAGTCTGTAGCCAACATAGAGTAGCTGGGGCCTGTCGCTGGTGCCATGTGCACCACACTACCATTGCAGCACCACTCTGAATGGGATTGTGAATAGTAAAATTTCTTCTGTTGTTTCTCGAGACCTTTGAAAGGTGAGACAAACTGGAAGGCCCTTGAGCAAGTGCACCAAGAGGGAAGATGCTGCTTACAGGGTGTCCCTCTCACCCTTTTTGGGGAGGACCTTGCCAATTTGTGGTATTTTTTGCTCTGAAGAATATCAGAGAGGTAGTTGGAGGGCATGATGAGGCAGTGAATCCCTTATCTTCCACACAAAGTGCAGAGCGGATACCCAAATGCAGACTGGTTCGATGTGAGACGTGCTGTGAAGGAGGACACGGGCTGTCAAGTTGTCCCTCGGTGTTCAGGAGTGGTGAGCTCTCCAGAGAGCAGTGGGTAGCAGTGAAGGAGGAGAGCTGCTCCTTTCCCTGGGCTCCCAGCGAACACCCACTAGCAGAGTGCCGCACATTACCTGCCCTGCAGCAGGAAAGCAGTCTCCCTGGACACCAAGCCACAAAATGTCTGTGGTTGGGCAAATATGAGCAAAACTGGGCAAATTCCCTGGCTAGGTTGGATTTAGGGTGGCAGGTGGGGAAGGTGAGGAATGGCTGGACGGGATGGTTGGAAAAATGGTGCCAGTTGTAAACCTTCCCCCCACATTTGACATCTAGCTTGTCAGTATCCTGACGTCCAGCTGCATGTAAGGAACCCTAGGAATAAATACAACCATCTTCCCACCTAGAATACATAAGCATCACTCCATCCCTTGAAGGAATTTCCCTCTGCCCAAGATCTGACCCGATGTGTTCATTCTGGGTGAAAGTATGCCTTCTTTTACTCTCACACAATACTAGTTCTCTGAAATTGGTTTGCACAGATGTGAGGGCAGAATTTGGCCCACTCTGTTTAATATATAAATACATGTATAAAACAAATAGATTTTATTTATATATGCAATCCAGTAAAGGAGATTAAACAGAGTAGGATGCCTAGTAATTTTTTTTTGTTATCCAGTCTCCTCTTCCTTCCTTGACTGTTCTCGTGTATGTATACAACACATTCCCAGGTTCTGGTTTATGCAGGTATGTGTGTTATGAAATGTCATTAATGGTGGTTGGTCTACATATTCGTCTAATAAATAATAACTAATATTGTGTATGTAATATCAATACAGAAATTACTAATTTTAATAGAATATCTCTTTGGCTTTTGTTCTGTTAGTGTAATTTAAACAAGCCAACAAAGTTTGGAATAGGTTGTTTTCCTTAAGAGGCATGAAAAGCAACTATTATCGTGTTACAATGTTAAAATATTCAGTCTTCTTTGACAGAAAAATGTGTACTGTGTAGGCATTGCAAAAAAAAAAAAAAAGGAAAAGAAAAAGATTTAAAAAAAATCCCACCTGCTATAAGGCATTTGAATTTTTACAAATGTTTATTGTGCCAAATATGTGCAGAGATATAATTTACTGTTTTAAAACAATCATAAAAGCATATGTTATAGCACACAAAGAATTATTTTGTCATCAGGTGATTTCAATCTTTAGTGTTAATATTTATATTTAGATTAATTTTTATAAATGAAAATATTTTAATGGGTAAAATGAAGACTATATTATCTATTTGATTACGTCTGAGTGAATATTAAGCTTGCCTTGTTGTTGTTATCTGCATACTCACCAAGAATTATTGTCAAGAGAAATTATAAAAGAGTAAAAGCAATTTATGAAAAGAATGCCTTTCAAGGACTTGATTCATAAAGAAAACCCAAAAGTTTTTCTCTGTTGTTTGGATTTGTGTGCACTTCAGCCAGGGAGCGCGCAGAACATGCTGCTGCACGTGGCGCTCAGGTACTGCCTGCCCATGAGTGACCCCAACAGACCCAGGAGATGGGCAGCTCCGCAGAATCACCTTGCTTAGCTGAGGGGAGGAACACATGTTACCGCAATCTGTTCAGATTTTCTCCACTGGGGCTGAAGTGGGAGGGATCCAGTTAGGAACATTTGATAGTTGGTCTTCTCCAAACTGTTGAGCCCATTGGGCGAAATACCATCTCAGAATTTCTCGGGCAGAATTTCTGTAGCTCTCACAGGGATTGCTACAAAATGACAAACTGAGCAAGAACCCTGCCCATAATCTTAGTCTAGTATTTCCAAAGTTCCATGCGATGAACGTTGATCAAAATATTTCTTTATCACCATATTTTCTCCACCATACATCTGCTATTATAATCATTTAAACTAGCATGTTTTAAGTGACATTTTGGGTCAGCAGACATGTGGCATTATAAATAGCAATAACTACCTTACTATAATAAAAATCCACTCTTTGCTGGGAGACCATTTGCAAAGAGAAAAAAGGGTTAAATTATTTGCAATGATTAACTAAACCACTATTAAATTTTAGTAGTAATTCTAACACAGCACAACTAGAAATGCAAGTTTATTCTAATTTGTCTTTTGCAGAATGATTCGTGACCCGGATTTAACCGTCAGGCATTAGCTAAATTATAAACTTTCTTTTTTGGATATAAGCCATAGATTAAACTGGATTCTAATATTATTGCTGGTACTAGTTATTAATGAGGATTAAAGTATTGTAAATAACACTTCTTATAAAATTAATATAACAAAGTTAATTACCATGGCATACATGAGTATTGAGCCACAACCCCAGGCTTATTGGTGTGGACTAATGTAGTAGATGGTACATGGCTTGTGATCCTCAAAGAGTGACTTTTACTCGATCAGGTAATGTGCTTACAAACAGCTACATTGTTTTAAAGGGAATCAGCTCATTTAGGCCCTTATCCCTTTTGGATAATGGTGCACGATTATGTGCAGTAGGCACAAAACTCCTCTGAAGAGTTGAATTAGCCAATTTTTAATTTTTTTTTTTCTTCAGCAGGGAAGATAGGAGCTTTATCTTTGATGGGAGCTCCTTTTTGTTCATTAATATATCTCTCCAGCAGTACAGGAAGAATCATGAAGGGCTGGTGGGTAGCTCAAGGCTACATTCCTACGAAGTGGATGTTAACAGCCTATACAAAAACTACACACAGAGCACCAGCTTTTCATGCCATTAATGCAGGTACATTAAAAATTAGTAAGAGCCTTTTTTCTTTCTTCCAACCATTGCTTTTTATTGTTACGTATCAACAGCCATTGACTTTGAAATGTGACAGGAAGGTTTCATGATACACTTAACACTGCAGAGTTTAAATCCCAGCACAAAAGCCGTGTGGTTTTTGGATAAACCTAATGTTACAGTGAACATCATCAAGGGTCTGGTGGGGATGTAAGATGAAGAAACATTTTTACAAGCTATGGTGGTACTCGGTGGTAGTGCCTATGCATTGTCTTTTACCTGCACCCTGAACATGTTTCTTTCTGAAGGAACTTGCACAAGGAGCAGAAAGAAGAGCAGCGTGGGACTGCTAAGCAACAGCAGAACTGGAGGTCTGAGGTGCAGGGGAGGGCACAATTCAAAGAACTAGAGGTTGGGTCATCATCTCAGGGAGCAGGGATCACCAGTCATCGTTTTCTGCATCCGACACTTTTTGCTCCCACAAAGCATTCAAGATGAAATCCAGGTGCCTGCTCACAGGCCTGAGGCTGCCACGGCTGCTTCTCAGCTGCCTCTTCCCAAACCGACCGATGGGGCGAACACCACGGCCCACGTACCAAAAAGGATCGATCTCAGGACCTGGAATTCAAAGCAGTCAGTGAAGCAGATTCCATTGTACTTAAAGGCAGCATTTCCTGAACATCTTGAGGGTGTTAGATGGCTTATTTGTAGTCCGGGAAAAAAAACAAGGGGAAAGGCTGCAGCTAGACATAAAACTTTCTGGTGCCTTTGAGGGTTGCTTTCCATGTGTAGAGCCCAAAGGAAGAGGATTCAGATTCAGCAAAATTAATTTTCATCTGTCTGGGCTCCGACCTGCAATTCTACACAGCCTATCAAATTCAGGAGGGCCCAGCATGCTTTAAACCTGATCTGAACCCTGGAAGAGGTTACAATGCAGCCTACATCCAGAAAGACCATAGTAGCTCCCTGTACCACCACTTTTAAACTCTTAGCTGAAGTCCTGAAGGTCCTACTGTCCAGCCTCCATTTCTGCTGTATAGACCATGTTCACTATCTCTACAGGCTAACAAATCCACTGGGTTGCAGAGGGTGTTCCTACTTGAGAGGTAAACATAAAAAGCTAATTCTTGTTCACTTAGGAGGCTGTTTTCATGGATGACTTTTTTTCTTTTAAAGCATCTGAAGTACACTTGACTTATGTTTATAGCCTAGTCTAGTTTTAGAGCAGGTGTGGGGAGGGGTATAGTTGTATTAAAAGACTAAGATATACAACAGGGAAAATCTACAAAGTGCTGGAGATGATGCTACCCCGAGGAAATGCCAAATCATTCCAAAGCTGGAGCACTGTCAGGAACAGGAATAAACTTCAATTTAAGTGCATTATTTATCAGCCAAGTCATATGAAAGTCTCAAGCAAGGCAGCAGGATTATCCCCTGTCCATTTTGATGCTTGAACAGAGAAAATAAAAAATCCACTTTGGCTGTAAATTTCTCCATAAATACATGTTTTAAGTCTTTCCACACAGTGTTTAACACCCCTCCTGCCCACCAAAACCCAAGTAACTTCATTTTTTTCAGCTGGGAACCTAAAAACTGAGGTTCCCAACATCTCCAGTCCTCTTTAATAGGGAAAAGTGTGCCACTGAGAGCTCACACACCTTACTCCCCACACCCTTTCTCCTGCTCCACATAAAATTATCAGCCTTTGCTGCTTGGGGGAAGATGAGATTTCCCAGTAAAGATTTTCTCAAAAATCTTTTGGACTGTGTGTTAGCTTTTACTTGAGATATATGGTATTGTCCCTCACCTGGCCAGCCTCAGTTCTACATGGCGTCTCTGGAGACGCTTCAACCACTTGTATTTTGACTTTCAGATGACTCATGGTTCCAGACAGAAATTAAGATGTCTGTAAAATGAACTTAAGCTTCTGGCCTTTGCTTTCTTGTTACTCTGCAGAAGTAGCTGTGAACTACCCCAGGTCTACAAAACACAGCTGAAAATTTGATGCTTAAATATTCGATGTATACTGCCTTAAGTTTTCTCTGTCAATCTTTTGTACATTAGGGTCTTCTCTGGTATTTAACACAAACTATGCTATTTCCCTTGACTAATTAAGGGCTGTGAGAAGGACATTTGGTTCTCTATATGCATTTAAAAGCGTAAATGGAAGTACAGGACCCCACACCACCATTTCGCCATAGAAGCACCCACATGGATTTGCTGCTGAACTTTGCCTGACAGCCCAACCCTGATCCCTCAATGCACCAGAGACCACGGGGGCATCATATGGGAGTCCATCGCATTACATCAGGTGAGACTCATACTTACTTCTGTTGTCTATCTGATGTTTAAATGTCCTGCTCTGTCCTGAAGCAAAGCTGAGCGATACCAAGAGCACCAGCACGTAGACAACGACCAGCTTGCAGTGCTTGGATGACCACTGGGCACATGGTATCCATGAGATTGGATGCCACATGACGGAGCAGTGGTGGGAAGGCTGTGAGGAGAAAAGTGAACGTGGGGAACACGTATGGGTTAAAGCTTTCAAGGTGAAGGAAGGTGTGAAGTTTAACAGCGTGTTCCTATCCATCAGAGCCATTTCATGACTAAGTTCTGTGAAACACTAATGCTGGGTATTTCTGTTTGAAGGCAAAGGCTATGCAGTGAGCCATCCACAGAGGTAACTCTGCAACCAGAGGGGTCTTCTCACCATCAGTGAAAGCCCTCTCATGGCTTCACAGGACACTGGAGTCCTGGCCCTGAGCTTGCTGCTGACTTTCTGTGTGGCCCATGGGCACTGGCCACCAAAGTGTTTTTTAGCCACTACCTCCATCATCCTTTCCTCACTTGTAAAATATGTCTAACGTTTGTATTTTACACACTCTTTTCACAGCTATATGCATTTCAGTATGAAGGGGAACGCTCCTCCTGTGTCATCACTCCCTTTCGCAGCCTGCATGCAAAAGCACAACTTTCAGTTATGCTTTCCACTGGTAGATGTCCTGATCCTGTAAAGGCACCCAAATGCAAACACATGAGAAATCACACACACACACACTCCGCGCCCCCTTGAGAAGGGTTGTTTAGAACAGAAGGTGCTGAGTTGTGAAAATCACATCCAGGAGGTGAAGAATCCTGGGCTCAGGTTGCCACTGCACCCTGTCTCTGGCATTTTGTACAAGCTTCCTCGCAGCAGCTCTCCCAGCTCTCATGCTAGGACAGTCTGCCTTGTAACATGCAAGGTCTGCCTAGATATTTGACAGCCTGGAGCCTCTGCCTACAGAAGTCAGCAGAAGCCCTGTTTGCTTAAGCATCACTTAAGGTAGATATACAGGTACAGAGCTATAGGACAGCCTCTCGGCTATGCCTACACAGAGTCTTCTCCTTGTGTACAAGTAGGATTTTTCCCCTGTTGCTGCCAAAATCTTAGCCTGCTTTCAGTACAGGCAGAGCAGGAATGAAAATTTTTTGATGCAAGATGCTCCCAAGCACACTGCACAAGCAACACAACAAAAGCACGTGGAGAATCTGGTTGTGTCTTTCATTAAAATGCAAAGTCAAAAGCTCCTTAACCCCTAGTATTCAGTGAAGGTTTGCTGGGGTTTTTTCCCCACACTGACAGTTACTTAGCAGGCAGCTTAAAGGAAAGTGATTTTAACCCATGATTTCAACAGAACCATGAATTAACTTTTTCTAACTGGAATATCTCATGACAGGACTAAATGATCATAGCACGTAAAAACCGCATGGGATGAAGTCTGCATTCAGTTTCAGCTGGTGTATATCTCTTGTTGTTCCATGTTTAGCAAAACCTTAAGTTCAGTGAGCCAAAAAGATGTTTTGAGGAATCTCTTCAGTGTGCTTACAGGGCTGCTGACAGGTTTTCCAGATTACTTGCTGTCTGGTTTTGTGTCTTGTTTTTCTGGGAATTGAGTGACAGAAAGGAAGAGCTTGCCTTGAGCTCATTGTTGATAAAAGACAAAAATACAGGGAAAAGCTTTTAGCACAAGCTTTTTCCTAAGCAGTGCTGCAGCTCAGCCTCCACCAGCTGGTCCTGTGCCTGCATCAGCCATTCCGACCACCTTCTAGAGTGCCGTTATTTATTGAACTTTTTGCTTATACCCTTGACCTGGCTGGGATTTCTATGAACATGGCTCCCACTGCTCCTCAGTAAGTAACATGCCACCCCTAAATAGTCAGCACGCTCAGGAACTCCAATCCTACCGAATTTTTCTCCTAATTTCCTCCTTCTAATTGTCCCTCCCCTGTTTGTATGGGGAGAAACTGAGGCAGAGATAATGCCACAAACTTGACCCTGCATGATGCTGAGTATTTCTAACTCCAGGATAAGCACAAAATTCTGGCTACCCTCTCACGGTCCCTTCACATTGGTCCTGATGAATAATGGGGCTGGGAGATGGTCTGTGATCTCCTCAGGTCCAGTCCTGCCTTAGCCCACAGCCCTGCAGCTTTCTTCCAATGGGAAAAAATAAAAAAAAAGACCTCATACAGTCACTCTGTATGTGCCCTCCATTTCCAACCGTTAACTGATCACCAAAAATTTTAAAACCTCACTAATTTCAACAAAACGTGATACAATTAAAAGTCTCAGGAATAATTTTTCTCCTGGAGATCAGCAGAAGTTGGTACCACTGCTGTTTGGTCAACTTTCTGCTTGGTCCCTAAGCAGAAAGAGCCTTTAAATCTTGGTCCCTAAGCAGAAAGTGCCTTTAAATTTTGGCGGTGACAGTGGTCTGGGCAATGTCCATTGACATGACAGGGGAAACTTAAAGCCGCTCGTAAAGTTACAGTGAAGCAGCGGTACCACAGCTTGCTGTGGGTCTGCCTCACACGAGCAGTGGGAGGCCACCCTGGCTCTCACTCTGGGCACACAGGGACTCCCCACACATCAAACTCAAGCTCTGTTGCAGATCCATCAGGTCTAAACCTACCATGGATGTCCTTAGAAGACAAGGTGCTATTAACTCTTTAAACCCTAAAATAGTATCTTACTCAAGATCAATGTCTGTGTACACCTCCTCCAATGCAAACGTGAACAGCTTTCATATTTGAAAGCAGCATTAGAAATCCCCACAAGAGATCAAATCCTGGGTGAATCCAGGCCTGGGACCGCGGCTCCTTTCAGGGCTGAGCGGCCCGAAAGGTGCACTGCTGTGCTGCAGGCTCCCGCATGCGATTTCCCTGCAGGGGCACAACATTGCCTGCAGGCTCAGCCGTGTTGCCTCAGCATGGTCTCCTTCCCTGCAAAAACTGGACAAAAGTTACTGAGCACAGAGCACAGCTATGTATGTTAGCATAGAAAAGCTAAAGCCCCAGAAGAAAAAAAGGAAATCCAGCAAGAAAGAGCCAGAACAAGCGCTGAAGCAGATAGACGGGGACACTCACCTGTTTGCACCAAGGCTGCTCCTCAGGTAGCTGCTGCTCCAAGCAGAAGCAGAGCAGCTGCTGGGGGCTTGTGCCTTTTGTACTGAAGGGAAGTGGGCTTGAAGCGGGGGTGGGGGGAGTCAAGAGGTGGGCCAGGAGGACGTCAGCAGTACTACTGAGCAAAATTTAAATGCACAAAAGGAGGGGTAGAGAACTGTGGCTCTATTAGAAAGCCATTGATCAGGGCAGGGAGCTGGAGTGGAGGGCGGTGCTGGGGGATTGCAGGGAGGGCCTGGCAGGACACCTTGCTGAGGCCCCCCAGCCCACCAGGAGGAGAGAGGAGGGGAGTGGGCTGCTGCCACATCCCTATGGACGGGGGGAACATGGGCAGACCAGAGCAGCACCGGCTGCCACGCTCTCTGCACATGAGAGCCAAGCTCTATGTGCTGCCCAGCTGAGATGCTCTGTCTGAAGCGTGCGTCTGCGGGGGGAAACGCTCATGGCTGGGGATGAGGTGTGGGGAGAAAGAGGAGACGGACTGCAGGAAGCTCTCAGGGCCAGCAAGCTGGAGCAGTCAGTCCACATGCCCCTTCCCAGTCCTTGTTCCTCTTGCTGTTGTCCCACCTCTGCTTTTTGCTTGGGATCTTGATGGCAGTTCTTGTCCCATTAAGCCCCTAACCCACAGCTGGGGTCAACTCACCCAGTTTTAGGCCACACTGCAACACAGCACGCAAGTAGCTGATGAAATCAGTTGTGATATAGTGCTTACCGGTTTTGTGGCAGAGAAAATTTCATCTGCATGAGGCTAATATCTCAAGCAATATTGTTTTTCTACAGTAGGCATCTCTTCTGCGTGGTTATTTTTAACTCTGTCTCTTGACTAATGTGTCATTGCAGTTTTGCTGTTACAGATCTCGCTGCTTTAATAGCTAAGACCGTGTTTACTGTCAAGGTTTGCAGAGGAGCAGCAGTTGAACTGGCAGGTGTTTCACTCCTTCAGCACCATCCTGCGGAGAGGCTGACACGTGAAGCGTTACTGGGCTGCCTGGGAACCACAGGCTCTCTTGCAGACATCTCTGCAGACGCAGGGTTGTGCTCCGCTCCTGGTGAGACTGACTAGCTGAAGAAACAATTTTTAAACCTGTGCTTAGAAGAGGGGGATCTGAGGCATGACCCGGTCTGCAAGCTGAGACTGGATAGGGCATGCTGCACTCCCATTAGGATGAAGTGGAAGTTCAATAGCAAATCTGATGTTTAGTTTTTCTATAAAGATGATTCCAGTTGGGAAAACCTCAAAGTACAAATGCATTTTCTATTTCTATCTATTTATTTTTAATCTATCTATTTTTATCTATTTATATAATCTATCTATTATATTTCTATCTACAAATGCAAATCTATTTCACTGCAGCCATGTCCCAAAAGAAATGAGATATTTTTTTCCTAGGGGCAGTTTGTGGGGTACTTCTACAAGGAAGCATATCTAAAATTTTGCCTGGCCTTGCCCTCACTCAGTATCCAGACATCAGGTAGATGACCTCATCACCACTGGGGGGCTATGGTCACTAATTGTGGGCATTAAAATAAATTTCTCATTTACATGTAATAGTTTGCTCTGTGGTTATGTGTATAAACACAAATGCTAAAGAAGCCTGAGAAATACTCTACCATTCTCCAGTTTTCACCTAGTAACAGCTAAAAGAAGTGTCTTCCTCATCCAAGTTTTGAAGAGTTTACTCAGACTACTCAGGATTACAACTGCAAAATATGAAGAGCACTTCAAGTCCCTGATAGCTCAAAAGGTCTTTCCACAGCTAACACAATCAATAATGTATATACACGCTTTCTTCAGCAACCTCCTTTTAGCATGTTCCCTTTGAACCTTGCAAATGCTCCCTACCTAAAAATCAATCTGCATCCAAGCACCAGGCGGTGGCTGTGCTTCTGCTGTGCTAATTTTGTGTGCACGCGTGGAGAGGGTATCTTCTTAATAAGTAAAACCCTTCATGGTTTTGCATCGTAGATCTTCTCCCTTACTGCTCTTCACATTGACTTTGACCAGAAAGTGTGGGCATCCTTTCTTGATCTCTAGTGGGAAATTGCTGGAGTGAGGGCTTTTTCTCTCCAGGATATGTAGGACCCTGTCTTGTTTTGCTGTTTTGCTAAGCGATCCTATAATCTTAAAAGAGAAATAAAAGCCTTTTTCATCCCATTTACTCCTTCTAGTCTTGCTGTCACTGCAATGTGAGCCCTCCGATAGCATTTTCACTGATTGACACCTACATGGAAGCTGCCATGTAAAATAAAACTGTGCAATGTCTTCATGTTAACATGGTTTCCTTGTTGGTAAATGCTGCCTGCCAAATAGTATACCATACAAAGAAAAATCATTATTAGGAGTGCCAGCATTTAAAATGCTCTATTATGATCAGCTGCCTTCATTCTGGCCCAAGGTCCATCTACTGCAGTATCTTGGTTTTGATGATGGCCAGCAGAGAACCTCTAGGGAAGAGTCTAAAAATAGGGCAGCGTATTTTGACATTCCTCGCTATTCTCCCAGGTCCCTGAGCCTTGTGGTCCAGAGGCTTCCCAAGCCAAATGTTTCTTTGTGGTAGGTGGCCCTTAATGGACTACTTTTCTTTCACAGTTGCTTGTTGAACCCATGTAAATTCCCAGCATCCACAAGATCATGTGCCAAGGACTTCACAGCTCTCTCCCTGCTACAAGAAGGATCGCAGCTGTGCACCTGTTCTGGACATGACACTTGCCCGTTTCAAGTACTTATTTTTTCATTTTTGCTTTCAGTCATTCTGCCTTCGCGAAAGGCTACTATAAAACGTTCTAAGCAATGAAAAGTAATAACCTATGTGACAGTCTGTTTAAATGAGTCTCATCAGGGATTTCTCTTACCAAAGCACTGTTTTGCTCCATCCTCATTGACTGTAAGTTACCATTTCTTTCCACTATACCACGACTGAACTACCAGAATGTTATATATAGTACTCAGAAGCTACACAGAAATCATCCTGACTTCTCAAGGTCTTTTCAGGCAGCTGTGATTTTATTTTATTTTGTTATCCCACTCATAGCAGGGCTTATTCTTTGGCTGAGGAAAGCGAGTCAGCTCATGCAAGACAGAAATGTGAAAGCCACTCAGACTTGGAAGAAACTGGGAAAGAGCTGTCAGGGGAAAGGGGGTCATGAAGGAGTGAACAGGAAGATCATTTAAAAGACAGCTTTGTCTGTAGCAAAAGGGCAGAGGTTTGCATGTTAAAACCTCCATCCTTTTTCTGTGTCTGAGTGAGTGGCTGGGCACATGCTCTCTTCTTTATGGATGGCCCATGGGAAGGTCTTAGGCCTCCATCACTTCCCTGCCCCACACAAGACCAAGGACTCCTGCATGTAAAATTCCTGCATAGGGTATAGAAAGCAGGAGCAGGGTTGAGCCCACTGTTAGCTGGAGTGTCTTAATGTTTCGGTGAGATGGCTGACCAGGGAGACACTGTGGGGTGGAACTTCTTAGAAAGGCAGCTGTGCTGGTTTTGGCTGGGATAGAGTTCGTTTTCTTCATAGTAGCTGGTATGGGTCTATGTTTTGGATTTGTGCTGAAAACAGTGTTGATAACACAGAGATGTTTTTGTTATTGCTGAGCAGTGCTTGCACAGAGTCAAGGCCTTTTTTGCTTCTCACCCCACACCACCAGTGAGCAGGCTGAGGGAACACAAGAAACTGGGAGGGGACACAGCTGGGACAGCTGAACCCAACTGACCAAAGTGATATCCCAGACCATATGATGCCATGTTCAGCATATAAATCTGGGAGAAGAAGGAAGGTGGGACATTCGGAGTGATGGCCTTTGTCTTCCCAAGTCACCGTTACATGTGATGGAGCTCCGCTTTCCTGGAGACAGCTGAACACCTGCCTGCCCATGGGAAGCAGTGAGTGAATTCCTTGTTTTGCTTTGCTTGCACGCACGGCTTTTGCTTTCCCTATTAAACTGTCTTTATCGCAACCCATGAGTTTTCTCACTTCCAATTCTCTGCCCCATCCCACAGCGGGGAGTGAGCAAGCGGCTGTGTGGTGCTTAGCTGCTGGCTGGGGTTAAACCATGACAGCAGCAGATACACGGGTGTGAAGGGCTGTGGGATGGAAAACAACTTCCCAAGGCTAAAGAGAGGTTGGGCTCCTCGGCAGGAAATGGTGAGGAGAATGAATAGTGGCAATGGGAAGGTATTGCCTGGAGGTTGGAGTGACCCAAGAGGACGAGGTCCAGCAAGCCTGCCTGTCCTGGTTTCAGCTGGGATAGAGTTAATTGTCTTCCTAGTAGCTGGTATGGTGCTGTGTTTTGAGTTCAGTATG
>JAVJGG010000009.1:10506694-10528634 GCA_035590195.1 Aviceda cuculoides | reverse complement strand
GACATTGGAATAGGCTGCCCAGGGAAGTGGTTGAGTCACCATCCCTGGAGGTATTAAAAAAGCGCATAGACAGGGTACTCCATAACATGGTTTATTGATCATGGATGATGGTTGGATTCGATGATCTTGAAGGTCTTTTCCAACCTAAATGATTCTATGATTCTAAGTACAAAACTATTTTAAATGCATGAGGATTCAAGTTAAGCACAAGTACCACCACAGTGAGCAGAGAACTCACCTATACCTGTAGACTCGATTTGGGTTTTGTGTCTGAAGACCCACTGTCCTCACATCCATGGGCAGGCCTGTCCACAGCCTCTGTCCTCTTCGGTTCTCCCAGTACAACTGTTGCAGGATTATGCAAGTGGAGTGGATCCGAGGTTTTAAACTTTAACTCAAATCAGTTTGCTGCTCTGGCTCATCACAGTGCCCCACAGACAGCAGTACTGGCCCAGCCAAGGTAACAAAACCCCTGCTTTGCTGCTGGGAAAAAGTTTCATAGGATGATGATGGGAGAGAAAAGTTACAACAAAATTTTGCACAGAGATGTAGAGTTTGCAAAAATGCATCAGAGCCAGAAATTCCCCACATAAGTAGTAACACAAGTTCTCCGAGAGAGATGCTGAAGACATCGTGGGGACATGTCCCTGAGGATGGGTGTCCCAAGCTTGCTCAACCTGCCCAGAAGGTCTCTTAGTGTCTAGCTCTACATCCTTAATCCACAGACATTGTCCAAGTCATACCATGCCTCTGTGACTGAAGCAGGTGCCTCAAGCTCTGTAATTAGCATGTCCCCATCCTCCCCTAACTGTCCCAATAGTGCCTTTTGCAGCTGCTTGGGAAAGAGCTAGACAACCCTTCTCTATAGCCCATACTGCAGCAAAAGGCTTCATCAGCGATGGTAGTGAAGGATAAGCAGGGATTTTGTACCATGGCAAATGGCCTCGCTTTCCCAAGTGAAAAAGACAAGCTTCCTAGGAAAGTGCCAGGACCAGAAACTTTCTTGGACCAATGCACGCTGACATTCATAAAATTACTGCAGTGCTGATCCAGGCCTCGGATGACAGAGAAATATACCTTTGATTTAAGAGGACTGAAGCTTAGCATAAAAGCCAAAAAAAACCCAAAAGGAGAAATATAGGTTCTGTCAGTTGTGCCAATTCAACTAGGTTACTGTACATCTGCAATGCCTTTAATCACCTCCCAAGGACTGGCAAGCTTTGTAACACAAGTGCGCCTTTTTAAAGGCAAAACCTTTACCTTTGCAGCCCCAACACCACTTGTGCCTGGGGAGTCCTGTGGGGCCAGCCAGCCATGGCAGCCCCCGGGGCTGTGGGGAACGCAGCAGCTCCGGCCTTGCTGGCAGCCCCCACCTGAAAGGGAGGGCCAAGACGCACTGCTGCAGGCAAAAGGGGGACACGGGCGGTTTGTGGGGTGCTAACTGGCTCTCCTTGGCAGATTCGTGCGTGTTAAAACAGCATTTTGTCCAGCAAGGTAGGCGTGACGGAGGGGGTTTTTCCCCCAGGTTTGAGTGGGGAAGAAAGGGGAAGCACTCTCCCCATTTCAGATCAGCTTGAGAAGTCACCCCAGCAGCTGACAGGATCTAGCTCGGAAACATGGAGGGAGACCAGGAAACGGCACCACCCATGCCAAAGGCATGCGAACATGGAGGGGACACCCACGGGGGGCCTACGCCGTCCCTGCGTGGAAAACGAGGCCCCTCCCATGGGGAACCGGGCTCCTGAGCAGGTGATATCCCGTTGCCCCCTCGGGGAGGGCAGCGATGGATGTGCGAAGGGTCAGCGCTGTAGTCCTTGGGCCCGGAGCAACCCTCCGCGCTCTATGGCGGCGGGGGGAACAGGGGGAAAGGGACTCTCCTTCCCGTGGGGCAGCACGGGGGCGGTGGCGGCCATCACGTGCCCGGCGCGGCCCGGGCGAGCCGCCATTTTATGAGGAAAAACGGCAGCCGCTGCCTGTTAGTGGTAGCGTAGGGCGGTGTGTCGTGGCTGAGGGGCGGGGGGACTCCCATCCCTTTTTATTTCACTTGGCGCTTTCTCCTCCTTTTACTCCTTTCTCTCCCCCTTCCCTCCTTCTCAGATTTGCCTTCCTCCCTCTGCTTTTGTTATCCCTCCCCTCGCTTCCTCCCTTCCCTCCCTTCCCCGCCCCCGCCGGCACTGCGGAGCCGGAGACTTGACCCGGGCGGACTCAGCCGCGGCCTCTTCCCCGCTGCTCCAGCCTCTCGCCGCAGAGTCGCATGTCATCTATCCAGAACCTCCAATCCTTCGGTAAGAGCCGCTGCCCGCCGGCACCCCTCACCCCCTCCGGCCGCAGGGAGCCCCACACTCACCCCCCGCGCCGGCAAACCCACCGCGCAGGGGGCGGTGGGACTGCGGCCGTCCCCGCCGTCCCGTCCTCGGCCCACTGTCTGTCCTGTCGCCCCCGTCCCCCGGCACCGTCCTGCCACCGCTTTCCAGAGGGCCCCGGTGCGGTGTATGTGCACCGGTGTCGTCGTCGTCGTCTCCCTCGCCGCCCACTCAGGTCATTGAAGCCGTTGCTGAGCCGCTGCCGTCCCCGGCGCTGCCCGGCTGACTCTGTAAAGGCAGCTCTGGCTGCTCGTCCTTGTCCTGCCGCCGTGCCGGCCTCGGGACACGCAGTGTGTGTGTGCAGCCGACAGGCATGGGGGTAGGAGGCTTGTCTCCCTCTCCGTTTGCTCCCTTGCCGCTCCCGCAGGAGATGCGCTGACACCCTGTACTGCCTTGTGTGCCTGGATGTCTGGTAGCAGCCCAAAATGGGCTTTTCTGTCAACTCTGCCGTCCCAAAGTTGTAATCTTTGTGGGCAGAGGGATTCTAGGGTTCGTATCCTCTGCTAAGGAAGGAAAGCATTTCCTCAGTTCCAATTGCTTGTTGATTTGCTGCCTTATCTTATCCTTACCAACATCCCAAAACCTGTTTGATATGTGCCCTGCAAAGGGTATTGTTCCTATAGATTGAGCTATACAGATGGTAGGTCATTTCTTTTCTATTAGCAGCGAAGTTTGCCATGCTGGGCCATGGTTCTCCACCTTCCTTATATATAGGCAACAGAAGTGAGCAAGTTAACACTTTATACAGTAATGTTGCCAGGCTTTTGGTTTGGTCTCAGTTTTGTGTCTATACTTCTGCACATACAAGCCATGTGAGAAGGTTATGTTAATCACGATTTGGAAGCTGACCCCGTGCTTTGGAAGCTGCTGCCCAAAAGATTTGTTTGAAGCGATCCAATGTTAATACCTTACAGTGCTGGCTTATCTCCAGCTTAGAATCCTAAACTCTGCCAAGTGATCTTTGTGACAGAGTCCTCTTTTTCTTTCACCTTTTCTTTGACTGGCATTTTCTATTGGTGTTTGCCCCGCAAGGTGTGGGGCACAGTGAAATTCAGCATGTTTTAACAAGCGCCTTAGTAGAAATCAAGCCAATCAAGCTTCTCTTGTGCTGTACTTCTTTCCTGTGGTGCTTGCATCCTTATGCTGCTTTCAGGGCCTTTAATGCTCTTGTCATTCTTGTTTCTACAAAGGACAGCCCGTCTGCAGCTGAGCTATTTCTTTTCCTATTTCTGCTGAAGTTTTACTCTTGGGGCATTTGTTTTGAGTGGATGGCAAAACTTCATCAATGTTTTTAGGTTTGAGTTTTGGATGGAGTTTGGGAAATTGTAGCTTGCATGGCTGTTGAACCTATGCTTTCTGAAGATTAGACTTTTCAACGTGATGCTGATTAGTATCAAAAAATTACTTGTGATTCGTCTTTAAAAAAATTACTTCATGCTTCAAGATTTATTTGGAGCTACTGATTAGGAAACTTGTAGGGCTATAAAATTTCTTGATAGAGTGAGTGTTAAATATGTTTTTGTGGAGAACAGAGAGTAAGAACTATAACCTGGAAACCCAACGTATTGGGTTTGCATGGCAAGGTTTTAGTAGTGGGGGGGGCTACAGTGGTGACTTCTGTGAGAAGCTGCTGGAAGCTTCCCCTAGTCTGACAGAGCCAGGGCCAGCCAGCGCCAAAGCCAGCCCCATCAGTGACAGTGGTAGTGCCTCTGGGGTAACGTATTTAAGAAGGGGGAAGAAAGTTGCTGCAGAACAGAAACTGCAGCTGGAGAGAGGAGTGAGAACATGTGAGAGAAACAACCT
The DNA here is from genome assembly GCA_035590195.1 of Aviceda cuculoides. Lineage (NCBI taxonomy): Eukaryota > Metazoa > Chordata > Aves > Accipitriformes > Accipitridae > Aviceda > Aviceda cuculoides. The sequence goes on along the minus strand of JAVJGG010000009.1, from coordinate 10,524,468 downwards.
TGCAGACACCAAGGTCAGTGAAGAAGGAGGGCAGGAGGTGCTCCAGGTGCCAGAGCAGAGATTCCCCTGCAGCCCCTGGGGAAGACCATGGTGAGGCAGGCTGTCCCCCNNNNATTCCCCTGCAGCCCCTGGGGAAGACCATGGTGAGGCAGGCTGTCCCCCTGCAGCCCAGGGAGGTCCACGGTGGAGCAAATATCTACCTGCAGCCCGTGGAGGACCCCACGCAGGAGCAGGTGGGTGCCCGAATGGGAATGTGGACCCCATGGGAAGCCCACGCTGGAGCAGGCTCCTGGCAGGACTTGTGACTCCATGGGGCACCCACGCTGAAGCAGTGTGCTCCTGAAGGACCGCACCCTATGGAAGGGACCCATGCTGGAGCAGTTCGTGAAGAACTGCAGCCCGTGGGAGGGACCGCACGCTGGAGCAGGGGAAGAGTGAGGAGTCCTCCCCCTGAGGAGGAAGGAGCGGCAGAGACAACATGTGATGAACTGACTTCAACCCCCATTCCCCATCCCCCTGTGTCGCTGGGGGGAGGAGGTAGAGAATTTGGGAGTGAAGTTGTGCTTGGGAAGAAGGGAGGGGTAGGGGGAAGGTGTTTTAAGATTTGGTTTTATTTCTCATTACCCTACTCTGGTTGATTGGTAATAAATTAATTTTCCCCAAGTCGAGTCTGTTTTGCCTGTGATGGTAATTAATGGGTAATCTCTCCCTGTCCTTATCTTGACTCATGAGCCTTTCATTACATTTTTCTCTCCCCTGTCCAGTTGAAGAGGGGGGAGTGATAGAGCAGCTTGGTGGGCACCTAGCATCCAGCCAGGGTCAACCCATCACACCCTTCTTCCTAAATGTCTTCTGGTTTCACCTGTGCTAGATAAATTTAAACTTGGAAGAATTTGAGAACCGACCTTTCTATAGTCAGAGCCTAAATGAATGTTGTTACAATTCTTGCCTAAAAGTACTGACTGGCAGAGGTGTGCTAGTTTACAGACAGCCTCTGACATCTGTTAGTGTCTGTTGCCAAGAATTACATCCATGCATTAAAATGCTGGTGGTGTGGTAGTTGTCATGGTATAGGACTTCTGTTCTGGACCAGTAAAGGAGTGTGGGTATAAGAGCTTTTTTATTTGTCTGTACTTGTCAGCTGATCTAACAAAAGATAAGACTTCCATATTTCACTTAAAATGTCTGTGGCTGTCTAAGACTTATGTGCACTTGGTGTTCTCTCAGAACCATGTTTTCAGGTTCAAAGCTTCAGGATTTACAGTTTTCAAGAATAGTGAAGTAAATTGATACTGTAGCTGCAAATTGTTTATATCTGGGAAGGCATTGAAGAAACTGGAAGTGTGATAGTTGAGAGCACTATGCTGAGTTAGTAGGCTGGTGAGACTTAATACAGCTGTAGAAAAAAGTACTCTTGATTTTAACAGTGTATTTTTAAAGAAGGAGAAAACAGCAAGATTATCCGCTAAATCAAGCTCTTTGTGAAGTGAGAAACTTATCTGTTAGTTTTGAGCTTGGGTGTTTTCCTTTGTGGGAATTACATGAATCTTTTTCCTCCTGTAGACCCCTTTGCTGATGCAACAAAGGGTGACGACTTACTCCCGGCGGGGACCGAGGATTACATTCATATAAGGATCCAGCAACGAAACGGAAGAAAGACACTAACAACTGTTCAGGGAATTGCAGATGATTATGACAAGAAGAAACTTGTGAAAGCTTTCAAAAAGGTGAAGTTGCTGATTTGATTTGATAATAAAGGTATTATATAAAGGAGTATGATAGCTTTCAATACTAAGTAATAGAATGTTTGTTTTATTTTGTTCTTGCCGGTACACATCACTTTCATATTCAGGTTGATCCCTTTCCCTGTCTTTCTTAAAACTCCTGTCACCAGACACTCATTTTTGCTAAAAAGTTAAATATTTCTTCCTATAAAGAAGTAAGCAAAATATGTTCTGAATGTTTCATTGAAGTTTCACAGATACCTGGCTTTGTTGATGCGAAGAATAAAATCAGTTTAAAGTAGAACTGGTTTTACATTCCTGCTTCTGTCATAGCTGGGTTGCTGTTGAAAGTAGAGATCGAGTTTCACCAGGATGAAAATATTTATTTTAAAATAGTGTGGAGTTGAAAGGCTGTGTCTTATGACTTTGTTTTCCATTCTTGTAATGAGTGTTGGCCAGTTCCTTCTGCACAGTAGCTAATCCTGCCTTTGCCTGAATTTACCATCAGTAGCTTAGTTTGTGTCTGTATGCATCAGCAGGTATATTCCATTTGCTCTCAAAACCAGTGTAAAACAGATCTAGCCTTTGCCTTGCTTAGCATCAGAATTTAGTAAGCAGCCTCTGTGGCAAAATTCTGCTGAAAAGACTTAGTAAGCAAAATCATAATGTACGTCAGATGTCTTATAATATGAATGTTTCTCTCTAGAAATTTGCTTGTAATGGTACTGTGATTGAACATCCTGAATACGGTGAAGTTATCCAGCTTCAAGGTGACCAGAGGAAGAACATTTGCCAATTCCTCTTAGAGGTGAGGGACTGCAGATAAATATCTATACCTCTCTGGAAGCAATAGAGTGGCAGGTGGCACTGATGTTAATTAAGCAGCTAAAGATGTCCACTTCAGTTCCTTTGTCTTTTCAGCCAAAAAGTAAAGTAACACTTGCAGAATGAGAGTAAACCTCTGGTAAGAATCAAAAGCACTGTAGAATGCATTTACCCTGCTACAACAGACCACTTGTTCTCTGGCAGTGCAACTTGAGTTCTTTATTTGTAAAATCAAGTGTTTGATGCAAATCATAATTCTGAGACTGAAAACGCTATAGAGGAAAGAGGCTTACTGATGTAAATCATGATGCAGAGATGTTACACTGTCAAAGAATAAGTGCTAGGACTACAGAACGAGTCAGATGTCTGATAAGATTTTCTGTTTTGTCTAGTCAATTATTCTGCTTGGCCCAGAAACATTCTGAAAACTAGAAAACTGCTTTATTGAGTATATACTGTATTGCAGTTTCTTTAATCAGAGTATAAAATTGTGGTAACTTGATATCACTGTTAATATCCTAAGCGGGTAAGCTTTACTGAAATATGTTGCTTTTCTCCTTTAGATTGGCATTGTCAAGGAAGAACAACTGAAAGTTCATGGTTTCTAAAATACCTGTACTCTCATGAAGAACCCTGCAGTATTTGGTCTTACCTAGCCTGGCTCTTCTGTGAAAAATGAATCTTTGCAGTGAATGGACTTCCCTGTTACCTGAACATTTACAATTTGATTCACATTTGCATGACTGCGTGAAACATGTGGTGTGTAGACTAGAAACACATAAGAAAACTTCAGTAAGGTGGTAATGAAGACACTTGTGAACTTTAACACATTTCCAATGGAAATGTTTTAGCAATGATTGTTCAGTTGAGTACTCACCACCTGACTGAAATGTGTGGGTTGTATTACAATAGAGTGTGTTGTTGCTTAAAAATAAAAGTTTATTCATATATTTTCTGGGATATCTGCAATGCTTTAGCTTAAGTTTTAAACTAGCACAAGCAGCCTTACTAAAGACTGGCTAAACTGATTTGTGGCAAGTGTAGCTCACTGCTGATTGAATAAATTGGAAAATCTACACAATAAAGTATTAGCTAATTAATCAGTAGATTAGCTTGATGTGATGTTATCCTGTAGCTGTAAGACTAGAGCTTTAATGTCTTTTTTGTAGGTGTATCTTAGTAGCAGCATGATAAGACATAAATTGTTTGCTGAGTAAGTAACTGGATTTTCTCTAAAATTAACTGCAGTGACTATGAAGTATTAGCGTTAAGCATAGTAGGACTAAAATAAGCTGAACTCCTTAAGGCTGCTATTACTGATAACATGCTAAACATCTAGGTCTTACATAGTACTCCCAAAACATTTGAAGGAAATGCATGGGATTTTGTACCTCTTCTGTCACTGAGTGAAGGGGAAAGACATTGAGTTAGCTTCTGGCATGACCGTGCCTTTAACATTGGCAAGCAGAGTGCTTTTAGTTAGCTGGTAGTGTTAGCTGCAGAAGTAAAGAAGGGACAGGCTCTACGCTAACCTTCCCCCACCCCGGTATGAAAAGCTTTGTTGTGATTAACGTTTAATATGGAGGGTTTTGTAGTGGGGTTTGGGTGTTACTACAGAAAGCTGATTTAGCCTACTTTTTTCGCAGGCAATTAATTCAGTGTTAGCTGAAGGTATAATTGGTTTGTTCCACCATGCTTTTCATCTAATTTTACTTAGCTGTAGGCATTTGGTATTCTGCTTTTAAGAGATGTCTCTTTACAGAGTGGAATTACTTCGTTTGGTGAAACATGCAGAACTTATCTTCCTTGTGAGACAGGCATGGAAATTTTCTCTGAAACAATTCAAAACATGCTGAGCTGGGAAACCGTAAGAATAGTGGGAAATATTAAAAAAAACTTCTTGTAATATAATGCATTCTCTGGAAAGGAAGAAAGACATTTCTTTACTGCTAAGACTTACTAATAACAACTTAAAAAAATCGATGACTGCCTAAGTAAACATCAAGAATAGGCAAAACTGTATTACTTAATATCACCTGTGCCTATACTTTGTTTCCTGTTCAGACTTGACTTTCTTAAACAAAAATGCTCAATTTTAACTCATTTGAACTTTTTTTTTTTACATTTCTGAGTTTAGATATGAACCTTTATGGCACTAGCAACAATAACAGAGCATTATAGAGCATTCATATGGCAATTTCTTTCTCTGTCTGGTCTAGACAGTTCCACCTGTAAGAATCCAGTGTCCAGTCTCTCAATCTCCACGAATTCTTCCTGATGTTACAGATCTTAACTGTTCCAGAGAAAGGATGTTCCAGAAGATTGTATACTGTTGAGGTATAATGTGTTCAAGAGGAGGAGAAGGGAGTGCCTGCTGCAAAACATGAAATACCAGCACACAGAAGGAAAATCCAAAGAATAAGTCTTTTGCAAGTCTTGCACATTAGCAGAATAAAATAATTGTACTGCAAATTTACCTAGTCCTGATTCATAGGTGCTAAGGTAATTAATCCTTTGGGGGTACCTAGCACTTAGTGATTTTCATTTTCTCAAATGCCAGACAAACAGGCGTACTTTTTTAAAGCTTGCTCACCTGCTCAAGTGGAAAAACAAGCAGTATATTCTCCTATTTCACTGGTATTATGTGAGTACTTCTGGTGGTTTTTGAATTAGAGATTAACAAATGATTAGCAAGTCTCATGTGTTACTGAGTCACTCTTCATTTCAGATGGCATTCCATTAACTTTTACTACCTAAGCTTGAGTCATTTCTCCATAGTCATTCTACGTGGAATAAATAAGAAAAACTTTTGTTTTCTTCCTCCTCATTTAAAAGTCCTTTCTGGTAGGAGAAACCTTGCAGTTGATAGGTGTCTTGGTTTTATGCTCTAGTGGAGCTGTTTGTATTTTGACCTTTGAAGGGCAAAATTAAAAGGAGAGGGAATAAGAAGTAACACAATTGAAGTTTAAATAGATGAGATTTGTTGTGGCAACAAACAATTTAATCTTTGTAGAAGGAAAACAGAAATGTGTGTCCTTGAAGTGTTTTAAACTAGACCAGTGTCTCGAGAAGATTGTAACTAGTCTTGTTACAAGCCCAAGCCTCTTTGCACATTTTGGAGGAAAGGCTTCAACAATTTCATTTATTATCATCTTATGCTGAAACTTCTTTGTCAAAGCTCAGCCTATTTGGAATATGTATCTATGTTTCAAGAATGATAAAGAACATGGAAGACTTTGGGAAAGAGCTGTTTAAATTACCGCCATGAAAATCTGTTTTCACAGTGAAGACAGGTTTCAGTCTTTCTATCTATTCCAAAATAGGTTAAAAAATAGTAAAGGATGTGGCCCATAATTGTTGAGGCAGTAAAAGGGAGCTCCTAATAGAAAACACTTTTAAAACCTACTAGTACGACTTGAGACTAGGTGAGCTCAGACTGCAAAGAGCGGTGGCTTTTTTGTTGTTGTTGTTGGAATATTGTTAAGTCCGTGTCCTTCAGATCTCCAAACAAAGACTGCCTTCTTAGTGATATCTAGGCGTAACCACAAGCTGCGATTGGATGTAGGAACTGCTGTTTCAAATTCACAGCCTTGCTGTTCATAGTTGTATTAGGCTGTTGTAGCTGGCTCTTTTAGCTGATACACTGGAGTAAGGTGTTGCATAAATAAATTCATTGAATTATCTGTTCAGAGCCTACATCTACTTAATGCAGCTATGAACAATGAAATCGTCATTTACCAAATGGTGGTAGTAGTCCCTATTTGTAGAAAATGAGATTTAGTAATTTAAGTCTGTAAGCTGCCTACTTCCTCTTGTTGTGCGAATTATCAGGCCCTTGATCTTCACCTGTGGTCTGCTAAGTCTGACCATATGTTTTAGAGATGAGTGTGAAGAGCGCAGCTATGGGCAGATGAGCAGTAATTTTCTCAAGGGAGAGAACCTTTGAAAGGAATAGTGCCCAGATTATGTGTGTGTCCTATTCATTGGTCCAGTGGCTTTGCTTAAACCTTACTTCCTGTACTGCATTCTTGCACAGCCTAAATAAAAAGCATTTTGTTCAGGAGAACTTTTTTGGAGAGGGAGGAGAGAACCCCACAAAAAAACCCACCTTAGGAAATAAGTTTGTATCTTAAGTCTGTTTTCATTAACTCCTGGACTGCAAAACCTCTATAACATTGTTATTTCTGTTTCTGTACCTTTAAAAATCGTAATTAAACTTCTTGAGAGTTTGGCATTTAAGGTTCTAAATATATCTAAAGCCGTTGTAAAACTTAAAATTGTGAAGAGTTGTTGAAGCTTAATTTTTAAATATTTGAAAAAATAATAATCAAGCAGAGCTCCGCGTTTTGTCTTATACTGCCATCCTGCTTATAATCAGTATGTAGTTGCCCTGAAGATGCATACGTATTTACAGACTTGCCAGTAAGTGGATATCCTTGGTGCAGTGCAATACCCTGTTAGTAGTTTCTGTAAGATCTTATCTAATGTGCTGCACTGTTACAGGCTGCATTACTCTAATTTTACACTATAGGACAGATGTACCTTCAGTTTTGGTCAGCAATTATCTTTTTCTTAATCCTCATGGAAGGCTCTAGTGCACAGGTTCCATGTGATACACCCTCGTTTAAAGTGGCTCAGTTGTTCCTCTTACTATGTGAAAGTATGTACAAGATTGGTATTTAGCCAGTTAAAGAATGGGGGAGGCCTCTTTATAGGTTACTTTAGGACACAGTAGGGGTTACTGTCACTTTGGGTGTGTTCAGTGTTCATTAATGTCACTGAGTGTTCCTCTAATTAGTGTGCTACTGCCACTAGGGAAATGGAAGTGGTCTTAGAGGGTCATGTGTGTTTAAGTACTAAGAATCTGCCTTCCTCCTAACGCTCTCCATAAATCATACTCAGTTTAGTTAGGAACGTGTCTCCCATGCACAGCAACATGAAGGTTATTTTCCAGTTGCCAGATCAAAAGCTCTTGAGATGAGTAAGGGGGAAATGACATAGTTGGTTTTGTGTTTGCTGTGCAGATGCTTCATGCCTACTGATTCCAGTTTACATTAAAAAAAAAAAAAAAAAAAAAAAGATTTGTACTTGGCATGCCTTTTTAATGTTTACTACATGCCTGTGATTGATCTCTTTATGAACAAGTCTTAACCTGTATTGGAGTATTACTAGAGAGTTGAGACAACAAAGTCTTTTGAAATAAAATGTACCAATGTTATTTTATGTATGCTTTTCTAAAACAAATGGAATTTTATGCTGTTATTAAGGAGGACTATTTTTGGGTGTGGAAGACAGAAGCAGTGTAATTTAATAGTGATGTATGTGATCTTCTTGTAATCAGCTTTGATTTTGTCAAGAAATGTTATATTTCCTCTTTCAAATTTCTACCATAATCTGTACTAACCAACTTAAAAATATTGTGACTTGTACTGGGATATCATAGCTCTAAAACAAGGTTGTCATATTGGCTTGAGGTCTAAAATTTTGGGTAGAAGAGGATCATCTAAGATCTTGAATAAGCAAAATACACAGTGTTTTAAGATGAAGCCAGTAACGTGTGCTCAAGTTTGGTCTCAGCTATTTTAGAATGTTTTGCATCTGTGAAATGTGACAGCACATTTCTGAAATTAATTTGGGGTCTGATTAAAAGTACTTGTGTATATAATAAATGCCTTTTTTTTTTTTTTCTTTCCTATTTTAAGCCATCTTTGCTATGATTATGCAGCAAAAAACCCCCATGGTCCAGGCTCAGTTCTCTTAAGTTATGAGTAGCTGAATTCAGCAGGTGTGGTTGCAAGTAGAACGGTCATCCTCCTCAAAGACAGGGTTTAGCTGTCAGCTGTGTTTGTGGTCCCTCTGACAGTCAGGCAGGGAGACAGCGCTGTTCCTACAGTACGGACAAACAAGCCTTGGGAATCGTGATGGGACAGCTAACCCCATGGAAGAGGTGGTGCAGCAGTTAGTTCTGTAGCTGTCCCCCAAATGAACTAGAAGGTCGCTTTTTTTAGGTAAACCCAGCAAATGACATAAATGCATTGGATATGTAATCACAGAATAGTTTTAGGGTAGGAAAGGTTAAAAATGGTCTATTCCCAAGAGTCCTGCTGGAAAAATCTGAAGGGCAGCTCCTGTTGTAGAGGAAGCAGCCTTTAGCTACTCTCCAACAGAGAAAGTTAGATACCGGTGTGATCACTCACCACCTGATGAGTGATGGGCTACACCTCAATAAACAGACCGAACAGACATCAGTGGTATCAACACATCTGTGCTCGGTAACACTGGTGAAGAAGATGGCCCTGCAAACTGATACTTGTCCATATCTGATGCTGTCAGTATCTTTGAGTTACACCTGTAACTCAAAGCCCAGATCTGCATTAGGACTTGAACATGTGAAACAAAACCACTGTTTTAAAGGTTCCTTTAGTAAATAGTAACCTGTAAATTAAGCCATGCATTATTCAAGATAATTCATATGAATTAGTATGAAAAAGGTCCTTAGGGAATATCGAAAGAAGAGTATTTTCCTTCCTTACCTACCTTTCCTTTAGGTAAGATTTTGCAGTGGCATGGAACAACTTTCTGATTGTCCAGTAGTGGTTTTACTTCATAAAAAAATACTGTGAACAGTGCTCTGTTTGAAAGTAGCTGGGCCTGGAGTCCTCACCCATCACTGCCTTCCATGCTAAGCTTTTTTTGAAGGGCACTGAGGGGAGGAACATCTCCAGGGGTCATCACATTCTTTCATTTCTCCTGGTAGTAGAAGTCAGTTCCAGTACTGGCTTAAGTCACATTTAGATCATCCTTCAGTAATGCTGTGGAAGATAAAAAGGGTTTTCTGCAGAGGGTGAGAGGGAAGGAGGTGCCTGCATCTTGCTTTCAAGTAGAGCAATGCAGAGCCCTTCAGGTTGCTTCCCCCTGAAGCCAGTCTGAACATGGCAGTGTCTGCTGCCTTGGGGTTTGTTCTGCACAGAAGCAGCTGCATGATTTCCAGGTCTTGGCTGGTTCTCGTAGCAGTTCAAACATACATTATCTCTGGCAATAAATTCAGAATACCAGAGCACTAGTCATGGGATGTGATCTGACCACACAGAAATGGACATCTACTGTGGGTCTGACCCTGCAGCTCTTTAATCACTTTTTGTCTGTCTGATAAAAGTAGTATCCTAACTACTTCAGGACAGTATCCTCTGAACAGGGAAAATTGACAGTTGTCTGCTGTGGAGATTCACAGGGAAAAAAAACCCTGTAGGGTTCTATAAATCATCCAGGCCAGCATTCGGAAGACAGCAAACAAGCATCTGAGGACACAAGGTATATACAAAAGCAAGAGTACTCTGTTGCTAGCAGCTGCATGTTGCTGGATGAGTCTACAGGCAGTAGGAATGCAAAGGAAATGTGCTTACAATGGTAATACCCTTTATATGCTGTCTCAAGGCTCTACAGGTGGTTATGAAGAGAAAGTGGTGATGTGTTACTTGAAATTTTTGTGTCTAGGCTGTATTCTTAGCTCTGTTTACTCAGTTGCACCCTCCTGTCCCCAGTCACCTAAGTTTTACAGGAAATGGTCTCTAATCTATTAGTTTCTAACATCTTGCTAGCTGTCTCGATTTGATTTTGGGCTACTAATATTCACATTGTTAAAGTGTATTTTCAGGAGGAAGGCATTAGGTGTGCTTCAAAGGGAAAGCCTAGCTGAAAAAATTGAATATAAGGAGACAATGTGAGAATCTTCCAAGTGCATGATTTGGGTGTTAGATTTCAGTAAAGAAGCTATTAAAATTGAAGGCTGTCTTGTGTTACCTTAAGAGGCATTTCCTGCCCAGAAGAGTTCTTGCTGTATTTATTAAAGTGCCCCAAATGGGCCCTGAAGTAGTGCTTTCTCCCAGGTCCCTGTATGGAAGGTGCAGCACAGGTTGTGTGAACTTTCGGAAACCCTGCTGCAACTGGTGCTGTTCCTCTGAATGCCCAGAACCTGCAAGTTGCACGTCGCTGCCCCTGGATGGGCCGCTGGCTCTGGCTGCTGGGCAGCACTGCTGTGTGATGGGAACAGCAGAGGTGGCAAAAACAGAAACAAAAGGTTTGGCTTGTGATTTCTGCTTTCTGTAGTGGCTTTGTGATCTCGCAAAGTGGCTGCTGGGAGCAAAGGGATGGTCTTTTTTTCCTGTTCCTTCGTGGATACGTAGCAAGAGAAATTGCCCTGAAGTTAAAAGAGTTGAACAGACCATATTTTCAGGGTCGCATCTTGTAGTGCTGATACTGGTGAAGCATCCACTGACTTATATTTCAAAAGTTTACTTGACCTTTACTTCTGGACAGAGTTTTTCCTGTTTGCTGAAATTCGGGCCTCAGCTGGCACAGCTCCATCTGATCGGAGCAAAAGATCTTGAGAAACCACCAGCTTGCCTCTGTTCTCACTCTCTCCACACTGTTTTTCCATGTGAGCAAATATAAATACTTTGGATTTGGACATACAAGCCCCTGGTACCTGTATAAGGACTTCTCTTGATGTCCTCTCCTTCTGCGAATATGTTCCATGCTTCCTCCTGCCATGAGACATGTATTTTGGGGGGCTCTCCAAATATCCAGGAATGAATTAGCACAGGATTCTTTTGTTCTCATGGGTCGTGAAGAATTAGGAAGTCTAATTTTACAGGGGGAAATCCAGAGCAGATGTAGATTCTACAGTCACACCAAGCCTGTTTTAAAAGAGCGTGAAATGTTGTGTCAATCAGTTCCATGTCTCTTGTTTTCACTTTATGAAATTCATGCTAATGCACGTGAGCTGAGGAATGGGCCTCAAGTGTGATGCGTTAATCCTGCAAAACATGAGGTGCTTTTCCCCTGATCATAATTGCAATTGTTCCTTCAGCCGTTGGCTTATTTAAGATGTATAGGTTTGCGTCCATTGCGCGATTGAAGTTTTACAAACAGTTATCGGGAGATTACAACAACAAATTTTTAAAACTACAAATTCTGCCATGAGAATTTTTTTTTTTAAGTTTCTGGGGGTAGATAGGGGACTCCTGGGCTTTTTTGTTTCTAAAGCAATTAAATAATTGGTCTCTATATCAAACAAACCAGTTTTATCAGCTTGCAATATGTTTTAAACAATGCATATGTAAATGGCCAGCTTGCTATTTCCAGTCTCTAGCTCTAGATGTCACTGGAAGACAGCACATGCTGAAAACAGTGGCACTGAAACCAGGAAAAATTATTGTAAATCTTAGATGGGGGAATGCAGAGGGGAAAATTCGGGAAAATTCCCAGGTGGTTGCAGGCATAACCCGTGTGAAACTGTACCCCAAATCTCCCCTCCCTGAGAGGGAAAGGATCTGCAATCTGCCCTTAGATGTACCCCTTCCCTACGGCGGCTGCACATCATCAACCACTCGTAGCCCAGTGCATGCGTACCACAGAGCCCTGTGCAAGAGATGTGAGGAACAGAGTCCCAGTGCACCGCTCCAGAGAGAAGAAAGAAATCTGCTGGGAGAGGCAGGAGATGACAGCTACGGCTTCGTAACAAGCGAAAGTCAACTCATGGCAAGGTGCCGCAGGAAGAGGCGGACCTGCCTTTGTGCATCTCCAGTTTCTGCCAGCTGGTGCTGCCCATTCTCTTGACAGCAAGCCAGTTCTGGGAGGTGAATCGGCAGGAAATTATTTGCTTTTGGGGGTTAAGGAGTCACTTCTTGTCCACTTAGTTCTCTGCAGGCTCAGAGATGGTGTTGGGTCTGCTGCAGTGAGGCAGAGGAGAGGAGCTCAGTGCACGTGTGCATGGAGGCAACGGGAGTGACTGCACGCCAGACACAGCTGTCTGCAGGGGAGAGCGGTAAGGAACCAGCATTGAAAAAGCCATTCAAAAACATGGCAGAAGGCAGTGGAGGCAACTTTAGGGATCAGAAGTTGTATGGATGATGGTCCTCCCCAGTGCCACCCCAGGCTGGCTGGCTCCATTCGAGTGGATCTGGGTATAGACAATACCTGGGGACCTGTTCCTCTCCCAAGGCTGTAAGAGTTGGAAGCAGCCCATTAGAGATGGGCTCCTCAAACACATGCACCGCTTTGGATTTCAGTGGGTGTTTTGGTCGTGAAAGGAGGCTGAAGCCAGTTTTTAATATCTATAGGATCAAAACTATAGTTGGCTTTTATTAAAACTGTTACAAAAGACAAAAATGCTCTGATTTGGTAAGTGTTGGAAAGTACTCCTAGGACTTTTGCGAAGAAAGGATGAAAGTTGTCACCACGTGATCTTTTAGGAAGCTAGTTCTTTCCTGAGCTGAAATTGTACAAAGTGTTTCTAATTCAGCACTCAAACGCTGTTATGAGTCAGTAGCGTTCTTTCTCTTGACCTGAGCAGGTTTCAGGTGGATAAAGGGAGCTTTGTAAAACTGAAACCTTCCTTTTATATGTTAACCTTTTTTTTTTATTTTATTTTCCGAAAGTAAAGCATCAGCTACAATACAATGACTTACGAGATTACACGATTAGAAAGTACACTGTGTCCACGAGATCAGAGTTTCTGAAACTCTGGAGCTGGTTATATCCGATGGGTAGGTGACTTGCATCAAGTGAGACCCTAGTTCATGGGTATGTGATTGCAGTCAATGCTGTGTTGTGCCAAGATATGGCTCCAGAGAAATGTGTTGGTAATTTTCAGCCTGTTATCCCAAAATAATGTCAGAGCAGGGATGCTGACCCCTCTGCTTGAGCGTTTTAGATGCTTGTGGACTCTCTCAGCAGATGTTGTTGGTGTCAATGTTCGATGCTCTTAGGGCTGGTGGTGGGATGCACTGTTATTTTGTAGTTCATTTCAACCAGCCTTACTCTTTAACAAAACCAAACAGGTACAGCTACACTGACAATGGTGGGAGACCAGGTTTGGGAGTGTGGGAGAAGTTAGCCCCTCTGGGCTGATACAGAGATCCTGCCTGTATTTGGGGGTCTGTGACATGCAGGAAGGGACTAGGCTGTTCACTGCCTATTGCTTTCTCGGGCAAGCAGCCACAGCTTGTGCTGCCGACCATTGGACCAGCTCAACATGAAGTTCATTGCACCCCTCTGTCTGAGATGCACCTTTTTCTGACTTGGCATCTGCTTTGGGCTGAGACCCTGAAGAGGCACAGACGTGTTTCGTGTCTTTGCTGAGGCCAGTATACAGGAATGTAAGCCAGGCTCAGTGATGGACGATAACAAATTGGCCCTTCTCCAGCACTTGCTGGAGAAACTTGGTTGGTTCAGCCCCCATCGACCTGAGAGTACGCTCCATGAGAAAAATGTCCTACCCTACAGCTGAAGGGCTCTTTCCTGCCAAAGGCCCTGACTGAGCTTGCCATTGGTAAGATCTCAAACCACAGCCAGCAGGTGTAAATTGCTTGGGTCTGGCAGCCTCCCTGCTGCTGCCCACGCAGCTGTATTGCAGAACAAGCTCTAATCCAAAATGTAGCCTAACATCAGCTCATGTGTGGAGGGACTTCCTGATACCTTCTGGGGAATCTTTCCAATAAATAAATCAATAGCATTTCCTGCAGCGTAAGAAGGTACTGAATTTTTTTTTCCTATTATTGTGAGTATATTGATTCCATTAAGGTTAACAATGTGGAAAGTTTCAGCTGCTGATGGAAATGTTAGCCCAGCAGAAAACTGGCACTGAGCTCAGATTAGTAACTTGGACACTCATCCTGGCTGCATTCACTTGAGAAACAGTGGTCATTTCAGGTGAGTGGCTTTATAGTAGGATTTAACCTTCATATACATTATTTGAAGTTTGTCATGTTTAATAGAGATTTAGCAGTCAGATGGCCTTATGTGATCATTGATGTCCAGTCCACGTACCTTCCTGTATAGGCATGGCACACTAACTCAGGCATGTACATATATCCCAGTGCTACCTGAGGCTGTTCTCGCTTGTGCAGGTCGGATGAAGCCAAAAGGGCTTTTATGTGAGAAAAACACATGAAGCAAAAGCTTTAGATTTAGCTGTTCCCCACAAAGACACATGTGTGAGGAAGAGCCTGGTTGCGCTACCTCAGAGAGAAAAAAGGTGGTCTATTGCTAATGCCAGGAAACTGAAGCTATGATTTTGTGACAGAGGAAGATCTACTGATGATATGGTGCCACTGAAATAAAACTATAAGTCACTTTAACTGAGGATGAACACACTAGTTACAATACTAGGAGTCACCCCACAGACCAGGAGCCCGTGGTATAGACACCATACAACATCACAAGACAGTGCCTGCTCCTCTCCAAATAGACTGGAAGTAGTTGTCAGATGTAGGTTTAGGAACAGTATTTCAGAACCACCGAGGTTGATGGCATTGGCCTCAGATGGTCCCTGGCTGCCTCCAAATGTGAATTAAGAGGTAATAAAGTGAGCACTGGCAAGATCCTGATGTGGGAGCCAGTCCCCTCCTGCTGACTTCACTGGTGGCTGTGCACACCCAGAAATGGATGCAGCCCGTACGGCCAGCCAGCTGCTGTTCGGCCACCTTTTGGAAACTGCCAATATTACTTAAGGACAGGCTCCAGCGAGTCTCTTAGGTGCCTGAGTGCCTATTGATTGCTGTAGGCACCTAAATATATTTCTGTATTTGACCCAAAGCTCTCCTAATCCTCTCCTTGCCTTCCCTTTCAGGAAATGAAACGCATGGAACTGGCTTGTTGGTTTGGGAAGCATAAATGTTCCCTAGGAAACAAGAACATGCAGACATGTCACTTAATTCTGGAATTTATTGATTACAAGATACAGAATCCCAAGCCAAATAGTTTGTAGGTCAGAGAGATTAGAAGGTAATCCTTACCAATTTCATTCCTGGTCTAGATTAAAGCTGTAAATATAACTTGAGCATTGCACACTCCTGCAAGCAAAGACTTCTCATAAGACTTAGGGACTGAGCCCATCAGTCTAGCTATCAGTAAGAAAACCATTTGGAATTACATTTATATAGGTTAGCTTGGGTCAGTTTAATGGAAGTACTGCCATTTTACATGTTGGGTGACCTCAATTTCAGCTACTTTAGCAATCTAAACATTTTGTGTAAGTTCCCTCTCTCATTGCTGAAGACAGGTTGGCTTGAATGCTTCCTATAACAGATGAGCTTGGTCACTCACTGGAAGTGGGGATCTCCTCTTACCCGCTGACTAGCTGGGTAAGATCTGGCTGGTTTCAGCCTAGTTAACAGAGATTTCCCACCAAAGAGACCAGCTGTAATTTGGGCTCTGCAGTTCTCCTGAGGTCAGGAGCTTACTGTTACATGATGGAGCCCAGTCTGTGGCTGACTTTGAGACCAACAGACCCGGTGAACAGGTACCCTGAAAAGGAGTCTGTCCTTTAGGAAAAGCTGTAGTGCTGGAAAGTGGAGAAACCAGGATTGATTGGTCTTTTGGAGTCTGTCCATTGAATTCAGAGAGATACCATCTATACATCATTTTACAATCATTCATCTTGAATGCAGAATACAGAGAAAAGGTTTCAAAGTCAGACCCACAGTTGGGAACACAAATCTAAATCAGTGTTATTCCTTTCCCCAAAATGGCAGTCATACAACAATTTTGACGGCTGGGGAAAAAGTAGCGCTAAAGCACTTTGCTCCCAGCTGAAGAACTGGACCAATTTGTATTGCATAATAGAAGGGTTATTCTGAGGATTGTGGCATTGCTTTTAAATAAGTGTGGATGATTGAGACCTAGCTGGAAATGAGTTCCTTCATCAGCTCTTTTTTAAGTAAAGAAATTGGGTCTGCCAGTGTTGGTTTGGATGAAAAACTGAGGTTTCATGACACTGATAGCTGTTCTGGAGGCATGAAATGAAGTTCTACTGGGGCTTGTATGCATGGGCTAGGTCTGAAAGTCATAAATTGATCAGATTTTTTAGCAAATAACTTTTACAAGTAAAACCAGATGCATTTAATAACCCAGATTGGCAGGGCCTAAAATGATTTCAAAAGTAGCTTCGCATTTTATCAAATTTCTAAGATTCCTGTCCTCTTAACCAGCACCAGGCATCCCTCTTCAACTTGTTCCCAACGTCCTCTCCTCTTACTAGAAACAGCAGCCTTATTAGGGATTTTTCCTCCTTCCTTTAGAAGCAGGGTGGGAAAGGATCTGCTGAAATAGAGTATTCATCTGGTCACCTTGATCCTGTCCCTCCAGCCTTTCTCCAGCAGCAAAAGCAGAGTGCAGAAGTGACCTCCTGCTAGTGCCACAGTGCTGTGCCAGGGTCTGAAATTCAGACTTTACGGCTTCAGGCAAAGGGATGGCCCTGCATGTCTGCAAGAGACCTCTCCTAAGGAAGCGCAGAGCTGGGTGAAAAGGTGCAGGGTTGGTGTTTTTATATTGCTGGAGGGAGAGAGTCAAGCAGGGTGATGGGAGGGGTTGGAGGGCAGAGGTTGGTCAGCTCTGCCCATCATACAAATTCTGGGAACAAAACAAATGCTTGCTGGACTGAATAAATACACGTCTCTTCAGCATTAACAAAATACTTCAGTGTAGACAAACTCAGTCTCTCTGTCCGCCCCCACCAAAGAAACCAAATAATAACCGAAATTTTCCTGCACAGCATGAGATTTCATTGGAATAAACAGTTTAATATCTATATCTGCTCTTACTTAGTTGTGAGCCACTTTTCTCAGAGGTGAGTAATTGAGGAAAAGCTACTGGTAGTTTAGCAATAATGTTTAATGAACTGAAAAATGATCTGTTTGGAGGAGGATTAATAGCTTTCTGCACATTAAGCTCATGAGACCCACCTCATGGCATGGGTCTGCAGCTTGCAGTCTTCAGCTCTTGGTCTGGAGCCACTCCTGCCATAGTCTGGCTTTCAGAGGAACATCACCTAGGTCTGGCAGGCTGATGACCAAACCAGGTTTCTTCTCAGTCATTTCTCTGTCTCAGCAATAAAGCATCACTCCACTTTTTAGCTCTCCTGAGAAGGCCATGTAAGTCACTGCATACCTGGGATTTTAGCTTCATTGTTGAATATGGTATGTTTTATCAATGGGAAAACAAGTGCTTGGGAGTGACCCTGCCCTTAAAAACAAAGTCCTGGAGGAGACCAGAGGTGTACATTTTACCACGGGATAAACTCAGCAGTGGCTGAAGCTGATGAAGTTGCTGTTACAGGGTTATTTCCAGGCAAAAGCTGTAGGTGCCTTGTGTTGGAGTTTCAGAAACTCTTCTGTTTTTTTTCTGTTAAAGGAATTTTTCCCCATACGGGTTGCTAGGGGGACA
>JAVJGG010000009.1:10483780-10506594 GCA_035590195.1 Aviceda cuculoides | reverse complement strand
TGCATCTGCCATTCCGGGGGGGCTCCTGCCTTCCTTGGCAGACACCTGTCTTTCAAACCAAGACACCTTGTCACCACTGCAGTGCCACAAGGAGAATAATATCAGGCATTGGTGTCTAAAAAAATTTACATCCCCGCATAGGTTTGGATTTACTGGCCAATGGGGGAGGTGGCAGAAAGGGTGAACACAAAGGGAGTCTTCCCCACTGTTAATGCTGCTGGTGCAGTCTGTGGTCCCTGTTATGTATGGAGAGAGGTTGATAAAGTTTTCAGCTATACCACCCCCCCACTCCCCACCCCCCTGCAAAAAGTAGCTTTTGGAAATGTGTGTGTACAGTTGCTTTAGTTAAGCATATACTCTACAGTGAGCATGGCATGACATCTGGGACCTCCAGGTATTTGCCCTCCAACATTAAGTAGAGCTTTTTCTCATACTTTTGCATGGGTTGAAGTGCTGGCAGCTTTCATTTCAATGCCCAAGGAGTGTAAAAAGCCACCTCCATTGCAGGTTCACTAATACAAAAGAGAGAGAAGATTAAATCTGGAAGGGGAACTGAATGACCTAGTTTTAGGGCTTGTATAATGAACACCTTTGATCTTTTCTCTGCACAATCAGCCGGCTTTTCTATAACACACTAAATAAAAGTTGGTCTGGCCAGAGGGAAGAAATATGACAGTAGAAAAATGGGCATTAGGAGCATGGGCTTCAGCCCCATCAGTAAACCCAATAGTATGTCTCCAGTCAACACGCCTGAAAAAGCTGAGCCTACAGTGACTGTCATCCAACAATCTCAGCTTTTGTCCAATTGAAATCCAAATTCTATTTTGGAGTGATGGATGTAGAAAAAAACCACACATTAAAAAACTATTTTAGATTCCCTTGGTCCCTAAATATTCATTTCTATAAATAGTGGTGGCTGTGATGGTGGTCTGTTGCCACATTTCTTCAGCCTGATTCTGGCCTAATATTTATGCCAGTGTTTAGTGCAGTTTCCTTTTGATGTGGTTTAATTGCTGTAGCTTTGTTTTCTACCAGTTATAGCTAAGAAAAATTAAACTGCAATTTAATTGTAACACCATCAGCAGTTCTGGTCAATTAGAATGAGATTAAGTGCTGTGAAAATCTGTTATGCTAGAAAGCGATGCTGAAATAAGCACTTGGAGTGTCTAGTTAAAGGACACTGCTGTGCCTGTGCAGTCCCACACAGGCAGTTTAAATTCAGCATATGCAAGATACAAGCGTATGCCTTCCCTGCCATTTGCCAGGATGGGCGGTGTCTGAGGCCATTTCTTCTTTTTGCCAAAGCCAAGGGTTTTGTGGTCCACTGCCCTTGGTGGCTGTACCAGATGAAATTTTCTTCTGCTCCCCTCCCCTCCTCCCAAAATCTTGCCGATGAGAGGAGCTGGGGTCTCTCCCTGGTGTTTCCCCGTGAACTGTGTAACCCGCAGCCCACTGGACAGCCCAGGCCAGCAAGGGGTGGGTGCCACACAGCCGTGGTGATACCCCTCAACCTTCTCCCATGGGATCTTTGGGCAGGAGACACACCCCACCCCCAGGGGCTGGGACAGGGCAGCAGCGTTAGTGACAAGTGCTACTACCAGCTGGACTCCCCAAAAGAGCTACCCACGACTACCCAAAAGAGGTACGCACGCGCTCGCCTGGAGCTGAGCCTCTCCCAGCCCCTCACCGGGTACGCTCCTCGGTGCCACGACAAACGTCAGCTGCTGCATCTTGAAAGTGCTAAAAAACCCAATCCCCCAGACTCTGGTGTGTGAGCAAACGCAGTTGGCGCCTTTGCCCCAGCAGTCAGAGGGGACACTGGCACTTGGGGGACCCATGGGCTGCAGGGTGATGCCGTAAAATGCCAAGCGGGATTTAGCTGGGAAGTTCCTGCCATGGGGCAGGCAACTTACAATCAACCAGATAAGTAGGTTCAGGAGAATCACTGGTCTAATGGCATTAGGCTAATACACTGCACCAGCAGGAGATGATGCAGTAAAAAAACCCTATGCTTTTTGGGGCTCATTCAGTTAGAAATGGAATTAAGCCAGGTCACGGGGAGGGGAACCTGTTTAGGGAGGAAGGGTTATCTCACAGACCTGCCACTGCTCCTAGGGCACCGTGAAGTGCCCTGTACAACTGGAAAGTGTAAGCACACCAAACCAATTCTCTAAGAGACCTTCACGGACCGATGGCTCAACCAAGATCATTTTAATTAGGCCTCTTATAAACGTATTTGGAGGAACTGTGAGGATGTTTTAGAGTGGTCACTGACTACTGGTGGTAATTTGCTGCAGAGGCAAGGTGCAGCTCATGAATGTCCTCAGACTTCACATAGCAGGGTTCCTGGTGCAGGCATCTCTGGAGCTGTAGGGGCTTTGAAGTTTCCCTGTAGCACTGGATAAAAGAGATGCTTATTGAATATTGTGAAGCATGGTGATAGCTGGTCCAGAGCCATTACTGTAGGGCCCACTGGTTGAAGCTTTGCTAAACCTTTGAAAAACAGAAACACTCAAACTCAAGCAAGAGGAAGGCAAACACATCACATGCTCTTGTAGATGGGGAAGGGTTTCTGAGCAGATAAAAAAATCTTTTAATATCATACAAGCCATTTGTTCACTTAGCCACAGCAGAGCTAACAAAACCAAATGTTGTCAGCTCACAGTTTAATTGCAATGCTGGTAAGCCTTGTGGTGCCTCTTGGGGGTTTGTTTTGGTTTGTTTTGTTTTTAAAGTCAAAACAGCTTGTAAAGGCAAATGAGTATAGGAGATTTTGATTCTTTTGTTTACCTGGTTTTGCTTTGAAACAAGTGTTTTAGTCCTTTGGCTTGAATGAATGAATTCTTGAATGAATTTAAATTCCTTGCCTGAGAGGCCGGCAGAGCCCATTTGAGAGGTCCAGCCAGGCAAGCCTGGTTGTTGTGACTGGGGAGGTTTCGCTCGTCCCAGACAATGTGATCTAGTTTCCCCAATGTCTGATGAGGATCTCATTGCAGGCTAATTTAAGGTTTATTGTAGGAGTTGGGAAGTTTAGAGGCACCTCATATGACTGAATGCCTTTCACTGCCAGAAACAACCCCTAGCAGAAGGGTTGCACAGCTCTTTGTTTCTAAAGAGTTTGCATACAGGTTTTGTGTGTGCAGTCAGCTCTGGCAGTTTGCTTTCTGTATTCTTCAGCATGAATTATAATCTGTCCACGTCTAGGGCAGCATTTGCTGGGAAAAAGCACAAGCAGAAAGAGGCAGTGGAACAGTAAGATACTGCTGTTTTCTAGCAAAGCAAGCCCTGCAAGTTCGTTACCAATGCAGTCATGATTTGTTCAGCGTTGAGAAAAGTCTTCAGCTCTCTGGCCCTTAGTGAATCAG
Source organism: Aviceda cuculoides (assembly GCA_035590195.1). NCBI lineage: Eukaryota > Metazoa > Chordata > Aves > Accipitriformes > Accipitridae > Aviceda > Aviceda cuculoides. Next base: position 10,503,229 of record JAVJGG010000009.1, on the reverse strand, counting down.
ATGGGAATGAGAGAGCTCTCAACCTTTGCGAATCAAGCCTTGAAGTCTTTCCAAATACTCTGAGCCTGGCTTTTCACAGGAGGCTGCCCAGACAACACAGTCATGGAAACCCACTTTTAATCCCTCTGAGAAGTCCTGTATTGGGTAGCCAGAACAACCAGATGTGATATGGTTGGTGCAAAGTCCCTTGGGGAGTATGGGTGGTTGACCCAAACCAGGGACTTGCAGGTTCCACTGACCTGCACTGTGGGACCCTCTGTGACAAGTTTCTGCTCAAACCCAATTTCAGTGTGGGACAAGGTGAGGTTTGTGTGAGCCTACAGAGAAATTAGGCACGCAACTATTGTCAGTAATCACTCTACATTATATATACAGATATTAAAAACTCAGTGTTGGCTCTCATGTTGGAGAGCTCCAAAATTAGCATATGCATCTTCTACTTTTGTTCAGCCAAGTAGATTTTTAACTCACATGAAATCTCTTTGGAGAAATCCCTGAATTTAACGTACTGTTTTCTATCACTGAGCTGCTAGTTAATTCAGGGTGTTTGTGATGTTATAACAGTTCCCTCAAATATACCCATTTAAAACATCTTCCAGTGGAAATTAGTTTCCTGTGTTATTACTCTGACTAGTTTCAAGCAGCAGTTTCAAGCTCAAGTCTCCTTTGTCAGCAAGACCCGGCTCTGTATAGCAGAAAGCTGTACCAGTATCCTTATGTACCGCAGCAGGCCAGCTAGGATAAATAAGAGTGCATCTATGGGAATGAACTAACTATTAAATTTTAATGTTACCTAAAGATGTAAGAATAGCAGGAAGCAAAAATAATGACAATTTGTCATCATAGCTGTCCTGGCATTGTTTTGCGTAATTAGTGTTACTGTTATCTATACTTTGGGTGTCCCTTTTGTGCTAATGGGACTCTTTCTGATAACAATTGTGTATTACTGGCAATGTAAGCAGAGAGTAAGAGCTAGTCCCTGCTCTGAAGGCCTTCCAGTATTATTGGATATAGGAAAAGAAGGGGTTGAGAGGAAGGCACACAACTTACAGGCAGAAGGTTGTGAAATGAGCCACTAAAAATGGAACTACTTAAGATTAAGGTCTCTTTACCTTGCTCCAGTGTTTTCCTTTCAAATCCTTATTATCATGGCAGGCGTTTAAAAATACATGCACTCAATAGAAAGACCGTACAGGCCTTCTATCCATGACTCAGGTTGAGACAAGTCTTCTCTTGTTTAGATGTGTACAATAGCTACTCAGTGCATTGTGATATAGATAGCTGTAAGTGTCTCTTTCCAAAGGGCTATAACAAAACATATATTTAGGAGGACACATTGATTCATTACCAGCTTCCGGTGAGATAATGTACAAAGTGAATGTGAAAATCAATAAGACAAGCAAAATGAAAGAGCTTGAGATAAGCGGGGGAGACAGAAGAAATCAATGCCATCCAGCTACTATGATGGTGAAACAGAGTCTGTAAGAGATCATATTAAATTCATAAGTCACATATTTCAAATACCAGTCCGTAACATCAAACAGGGATTGGCATCAATATATTCACATATTCATAATTGCAGTGAAATTCTTCAGATACCTAGTGAACTTTTCCTCCTACAAACTAGCACAGTTGGTTCATGGCCATGCCAGGATGTTTTTTCCACAATAACCTTTATATGTTTAGGATAGGGAGATTTATTGATATAAGATCAAATATTAACCTGGCTTTCACAACCCGGAAAAAATAAGCCACATTAGGAATAAAGACATTGACTGTTACCCTATTGCTGGCTGTGGGTGTGCACAAATACATAAATAAATAGATAATACAGGAAGGTCCTCTGATCAAAACTGATTTTAATTTCATTCAGGCCACTTGCTCAGACTTTTTGGAAAGACTGTATAGTGTCAAGAGGAAAGCTGCCTGTATACTTTTTCTCTACTTTTGCATCTGTGTCTTCCTTTTATTCTACTGTGGCAGTGGACAGCTTGGCATTGTGAGACAGTGAAGGCTCTAATTTCTTTTCCCACTCAGGACTGTATCATACAGTACATTATCAACTTCTGTTATTAAATGCATAATGCAGATTGTATTTTTCCTAGTATTTCCTCACTGACCATGGGGTCTCCCTCTGGTGCAACCTCTTTTTGGGCCACACTGTTGAAATGCCTTTCAAGACCATCCTTTTACTACTGTGGCATTAGAATTTATTAAATTCTGTTGGCATTTTGAAACCTCTCTTTAAATACTCTTTGGACAAATGGGACATAGTCAGGCCATGGTTGAGCTGAGCTCAAGAATGTATGATGTGAAGGCAAAGGTTGCATTACCATTAAAAAAAAGGCATTTTTTTTCAGGAGGTGGCAAAGGTCTGTTGCACAGCCCAGTGAAACAGCCTAGCTGCTAAAGCCAGAGCAACCCTTGCACCAGCTGCCCAGGAAGCCTGCAGCTGTAGGGCTGAGATGATTTACCAGCACTGTAAAGAGGTGGGAGACCTTTGCCTGCTTGGAGGTATTTGCTAGTGAAGGGGAAATCCTGAGGATATAATAATTTTCTGCACAGGTCTGATGCTGACCTTGGGTGGTTTTTTTTTTTTGTTAGCTTTTTATAATTTCTCAAATAAGAGCTCAGCCCTCATTTCTTCTGACTTCTCCTTACTCATCATCATCAGTCCTCTGTAATCTTTGTCAGCTACTCCAAGCCAGGGTTTAACAGTTAAAACTAGTTAAATGTCCTAAAAACTTAGGGGTTGTTTTCCTAGAGCTTTGCAGCAGCAGAAAAACTGAAGTCCTCATGTGTATTATTTTCTTCTGAAGTCCACAACCACACAGTTTACACCTGATTTATTGCTAATAGCACTTGCTCGTAGTGTTTTTCCCTCCCATTGGAATATAGCTGGCATTTTCCCCCCTGAAATGTATTAGCTTGTATTTTTCTACATTGAGTGATATTTTAGTGCCCAGACATTAACACTGCTACAACTGGCCCCTCTGAGTTGCATTTGCTCCAAGCATCAGAGAAACAAGTGCTGGCTTATGCTGAGGATCCCAACTGGAAATACGTATCCAAAACTACTTCGAAGCTTGCCTTTTGAAACCTAGAAGTCTAGCTGAGCTAGTGACTCTGTAGTAACGGCTAAGGTGGCCTTTTGTTGAGTTTATAAGGCGAAGTACTAGAAAATACAATCACTTTTCTTTGTGTATGATCTCTGGTGTTGCCCTATTCTTCATTTACTTACTGTTTATGTGCTTAGGACTTATTCTAATGAAAAGACATCCCTGAAACATTGTACTTTTTTTTTTCTGGGGCAGGTTTGTTAAGCTTCCCTGCATTTCCAGCTTATCTCTTGAGAGAGTCTAAACTTAAGATTTAGTCTGGTGATGTGACCCAACTCAGAACACAAAAATGGAATTTGTGGCCTTAAATGTACAGCTATCAGGGATCATATTTCCAAACTTCTTAGTTTTCAGAAAAATACACACAAGTGTATTCCAGCTGGATTTTTGTTTTTCAGTGAGGGGTCATAAATATTATGACACTTTATGAAAACTTTGCACTACATAATAACCTTTGTGAATAATTGGTTTGTACTTTAAACTGAGCTTTTTTCAATGAAAAATTTTTGAGGAGACCCAGTTTCTATTTGCAAAGCATCAGTGATGGTATTTTTGAGGAACTCATTACCATTACGGGTTTGACACCTTTTCCATTTGTGTTCGAATGCTCTTTCTCTGTGTCCAATATTATCTAAAGTATTTCCAAATATCACCAGAAAATTGTCTTCCTGTAGTCATAGACAGATAAAAATTGCCTTTTTGATATGTAGATGTAAAAATAATAATTTACATAAGCACAAGAAAAGCATCAACCATTCCAAACAGCTCTTTTAAATTGCTTTTCCTTCCTCCATTGCCTGAATAACGCAGTTCCTCACATTTTCCTTGCTGTAAACACAGCTTCATCCCAATGTAGCTGCATTCATTTCAGCTGCATTACTGTGACATGGTGCAACAGCACCATGATGGGACAGCTCTTGCACTGTGAGACGCGAGGAAGAAATTAGGAGCATTTCCACCGGCACATGCACTCATTTGGCAGCAGAGCTGAAATGTGGCATTTACAGGAAAGTTGAAGAGAGAAAAAGAGCTTTTCTTTGGAGAAGGTGTATATTTGTCCTGAATAAATTCATCTCATGGTAACGCTTGTAACTCAACTTGTGCTAGATTTAGTGTGAGAAGACCATGTGAAAGTCAGAGAATCTTGTCTTCCTTTCTCTTCCTTGGGGACTGCATGGTCTAGATGTATTTTAGGCAATTCTCTGAAAGTAACAGGAATGAAAACTTTGCCTATCTGTTCTATGCACCAGAAGCCAGCTATCTGTGATTTGTTATTTGCAGTCTCCCATCTCATGCTGGAAAATTTCAGGAAAAGAGCCAAGTCACAAACCATCCCTTATTTCTATCACAGCAAAAGCAAGACATCACTTGCCTCCTTCTCCTACCTCACCTCTGCATCACACACTGGAGACTAAGAGGATGGCAGGAGTGAGTCAGTGTTCCCAGCTCTGCAAAAATCATCCTTTCAAGAATAACTTTTGAGTGTGAATCTCCTCTCAGTTACTGTCAGAAAATAATGCATTGGCCTTAAAATAAGCCATCTCTCAACCCGTCCCCATGCACACATACGGTCTGCAGTCTCCTACATCTTGCTGGGGTTTACGATACTGCAAGGAGAGCTGTGACACAGCAGAGCTAAGACCCCCAGCCTTTTAGGCCAACCAGGCAAGACTAAAATGAAATGGAAGAACTGGTAGAAATGGAAGCAGCAGCATCCAAAATCTAGTGTGTCCATGATGGTCAGAAAAGCCTTTGTTAGTGGCTTTGTGGCTTGCCATAAAGGACCTTGTTGTGAGTATCTGACTCTGGAGGAATTTTCTCTAGTATTTTGACAAAATAATGTTTTCCATCTGGATTAAGGAGTAGCCTTAATCCAGAATCGCCCAGAGACATTTTTACAGGGTAGAACAGGAGCTCCTCTAAGTCCCACAGAGGCCAAACAACTGAAAGGTCATTTGCTTTCAATCTTTTTCCAGAGATGTAGTGTTTTCACTTATCATAAACATATGTTTGTTCCTGAATTTAATTTTGAATGGTACAGAGAAGAGCTTTCTCTGGTGCTACTACTTAGCAGACCAGAAGAGGCCTCACTAGTCAAGATTAGGACTGTGAAGCATGGCGGGGTTTTTTTGCTTTGACTCAGGTGCAACAGTCCTGGGGCTTGTTCTGCTCTTTCTGTACTTGCAGGCTTTCCCGTGGTTCAAACACCTTGAGCTTAGGGTGTGCAGCACTTCACGGCTACCAGTAGTGCTGGGGAAGGAGGCACGTGCCTCCTTAGAAAAAATACTGGTTTCAGGCTAAAGGAAATTGCCTGCTGCAGTACAAATGGGCACCATTTTGTTACCTGTGATGGAGCCATGTTGTTTTACAGCAGTAAAGAAATTAGGTACCCAGGGCAAAGCAGCCTTAGGAAAAGAGATGGGGGAGGTAATCACTCCTGTTGTGCCCATAACATGGTTGGGTTTAGAGCTCTGTTTACGTGGGGACACTCTGCTCTTACCAGCTTAATTGGAAACCAGAAGACTCCAGGCTCTGTTTTATTAGTTCTACCACGTTTGCAGCTCTTTGGTGGCTCTTCATCACACAAAAGTCCTGCTGTCTTTTCAAGCATCTCTGTGCACTTTCTGGCATGTCCTAGACGATCGCAAGGGTCCAGCACTCAAGCATCCATAAGCTTCCCCATCTTTTCATTAAAGGCATCTTTAGGTAGCAATGTGCATTTCCTACAAGTCTTTTTCCTACTCTGTGTTTCATTTTATAGCAATAAGGTTTTTTAAATACTCTCTTTTAGAAGCTTTTTGCTGCCTTTTTTTTTTTTCCAGAAGAGGGAAGGCTGGAAGCTGTAATGATAGGAAAGGTGTCAAGAAAATGAAGACAAAGATACACAGGAGTCATTTAGGAGGGAAGTTTGGCACAATTTTATTAGTAAAAATGGGGAGAAATAAGGAGGAAGCTAGGAAGCACATTGAGACACATCTTGGAAGTTATGTAAAATCTGATATAAATACTGTCGTCTTGTCCCTTGGTGAAAGCAAGAGGATGTCCATCCTTCAGCTCAGCCCCTCAGCTTTTTCACCCTACTCGCCATCCCACGGTGAGGAGGCAAAGGCTTGGCGACAAGTACACCAGCCCTGCGGTTCACCCCAAACCTTGCTGCTCACCAGCAGCTGATGCCCATGTTGCTTCTGATGAGAATTAATGCAGCTCCCCCACCTGGCAATAATCCTGCATCCCCCAGGCTCACATTCACATGGTGCTCAGCAGCTTTGTTGATGGTGCAACTTTTGGGGATGGCCATGCCGGTGCAGGCTGTACGGCTCTTTTGCATCAGCACAGCAACGCAGAGCACACAGGGTACGCTGCCAAAAGCAGGTTAGAAAACTTTTGGCACCTGACTCTTATGCCTAAAATTATTTCTGTCTGGAAAATAAAGTTCTGTATATACAATACATTAAGACATCTCTGAACAGGTATAATTTAGTTGCTGCTACAATGGAGCTATGTGCAGGCTATCCCGCTCTTTCCATGAAACATCAGCCAGTGAGGAAGCGGAGCAGGGTCAAATTCCCTCTCCCCCTTGTGCCCCAGGTCCACTTAGGCAAGTTGGAACAATGCTGTGGTGCCTCTTCTGGCCTTTTGTGCTGCTTGATGAGAGTCCAAAAATTGCACTGAAATAACAATTGTATTATTTCAAAGATGCCATTGTTCTTGATTTTTCCTTCTCTTTGTGAAATAGTCTTCTATCTTCCAAAGAGGAAATACAGTCCTCAAATTAGATCTCACAGGGATGCTGGCTCCAGAATTGTGAAAATTAATACACAGGCAATTAAATTTGAAAACAAAAAACCCCAAACCAACAATGGAGCAGGAAAGAAGTCACTGACATTAAAACTAGGGTTATGCAAATTAAGTCATAAACTCTCAGCCAAATTTAGGAAATTTTTTGATCTTTAATTCACTTCACTCTGCCATCAGAATCCTTCTGGCCCATTTTCCCCCGGGATAAAAGTCCATCATTAAATAATGGATGCATAAAATCCTCTTTCTATTTCTTCCTCTAAATTAGAGTCTTTATAACAAATAATGAAGGGAAGCAAAAATTGAAGATGAAAAGAAACTACAGTGATGGTAAGTGACAAAGCAAGCCAGGGCTTGACAGATTAATTTCATTCTCTGAATTACACTGATCTTATTTGCAGGGTCATTCTGTGGATCTTTGTTTTAGACCAAAGAATCTTACACGTAGAGAAAGGGGTAAAAAAAAAGTTTTCATCTGGTGTGAAGTACACTGGGTTTCGATTTACTTGCTTTTTATAAACAGCTGGAGTCTTGCAGTACTAGCCTGCAGAATCAGAAGCACTAGCACTGTGCTATTAACTGACAAGCCTTCTGAAGCTAGCCCACAGGCAGAAAAATAGAGCCACCAATTTGCAGCAAGACACAGCGGCCTTCAGGGAACACAGCAAAATTTGTTGTATGAAGTCAAAGGAGAACTGCAACTTCTTGGGGTGGCTGGTGGGTTATGAAATTTTTACTTTGGGGGTATTAACGTTGTGTACTTTTATTGACTTACCCAAAAGAGTTCAAGTGATCAATAGGCACATGACAACCTGGACCATGCTGCTGAGGGAGGTAATGCTCAGCACTGGGATTGCCCTACCCTGAGCAGACCTTCATGGCTCCCAGACAAAGTGTTACCTTCTCCCTGTGGCAGAGGCTCCAACAGTGGTATTAAAAAAAGTCCTGGCCCATACAGATGTTCACAATTACCTATAAAGTATATCTACAGCTGCTAGTGTAGCTAGCTAGTTAGAACCATTGAAGGGCAAAGTCAAGTAGCTGTAAATTAGAAAAAGCCACAAAAACTTCTCTTGTAATCTTCATTCAGTTTGTCATGGATATGTCATGACATAACCAGATCTTTGGCTTTATGTGTAATGGGCTCAGCACCTTTTTTTTTTTTTTTTTTTACAGGCAGTTCATTCATAGGGAGGTGGTGGTGGAGAAAGGGAACTGCTGCCTCTTTGGCAATAGTGCAGAGCTATAGCTGTTCATTTTGTCCCCTGGAAGATCTCTATACATCTCAGCAGCTCAGCTGTAATTAAACATAGTAATTGATAGATGATTAAAGGCTGTATCATAAAAAATTACTTGACCCTACTACTATAGATTATTAGATTACCGAAGGTAAGCAGGCACTTTCCAATAAGACTCTTCTCCTCTTCCAGATTATTCCTGACAGCTCCTGTAATGAAAATGTCAAGATATCGCTGTCAAATGCCTTTGAATTAAGAAGGCCCATTATCACGTTTGCAAATTGTTACCAAATCACACTCATCAAAGGGGTATTTTACTCCACCTGTTGTTTCCCTCACAGTAATACATAACAAAAAACCTAGAGATGGATGTTCTTGCGCAGCGGCATTTCTGTCACCTTGTCAGATTCCATTAATCTTCCTTTGGCTCATCTGTGGTTCTAAAATACCTGCAGTATTACTTGCATATCTGTACTATCATATATTATACTTGTCTAACACATATTAACTGCGCAAGCTGTAGTCCTTGAAAGTGGTATTAGAATTACAGGCCCTTCGTAGGGGAGCTGAAGGCTCTATTGCCATTCATTATACAAAGGGATTAATTAAAGAACTGTTGAAAGAAATGCTTTAAGAGCCTCTTCAAAATGATTGAATGTAGGGAGTCCTGCATTAACAACAGACTGATTCTGGTAGACCAAAACTGTATCTGTTGGGTTTTTTTTTACATTTCTAAGCACGGCATAAATATCAAGCATTGCCAATTCGTAACATTTTCACAGCCTGTCTTATGATATACATAGCTAGCTAGCTCGCTGCATGACAAAGTATATATCTCTATATAAGATAGCTGTATAGGTTATATAAAAATTTCACAAAAATATTTGTAGATATAGATATTAATTAAAGCCCTACTTTGGTGTCCGAGAATTATATGAATATTTCAGTTTTCTTATTAAAAATATTCCTGGCCCCTGAGGTCACGAACACTCTTTTTCTGTCCACAGAAGTAAAAAACAGGGAAATAGAATACAAATAAAAGAATAAAATTTCCTTCTTTTCCTTTTTATATCTCATAGTCTGTAAATCAATCTCACATTTTTTTAAATCTTTGCACATACAAAACTCACTATGCGGAACTGGCTCTCAGCAGCAGAGATTTTGCTGTTTACAATGTGTCACCTCTTCAGCTTTTAACAAGGAACCCAGGAAAAAGGAACTCAAAGTAAGCATTATAATGCTGGTAACAGTGAGGAAAAAGCACAACATGTTTTTTTTTTATCTATAGCAAAGTGGAAGGTGGAGCAGAACAGAAAAATACACTGTTTGAAGCACCCTGCTAGGAAACCTCATTTAAGAAACTAAAACTTCACTTTTCCTAGTTAATCTGACCTTTGGAAGGAAGGTAAAGCTTTCTTCAGGTATGAAGTTGACATCAATAGGAGACAGGAGGGTTAAGCTCCCTTCTCTATGCTTTCTTTCCTGTGTGCGAGGTAGTTTTAGAGGCTTCTCTTAAGAAAACCAAGTTTTAAATTGCCTTCTTGTGCCAGATTTTGGACACAAGAAAGCAGATGCATCATTTCACAAGTATCACTTTTTTATTACTGCTTCTCAGGTTAGCAAGCAAGGGTATGACTGGAGTCAAACTGGACACTGGTTTACAGAACAGGATACAAGCAGGGTCCCAGAGGAGCCTCAGTGCTCCTACTAGTTATCCAGCTGTATAATGGTGAGGTTCTGTATGTGGGGCCCTAGTGATACAGCAAATGTGGGGTACCCTTGCATGGACCTAGAAAAACGTGCAAAAAGAGGTACATGCACCATAAGTTCATAAAAATAGTTTCTGCAAAGAGGTATGCGCACTGTAAGTTCATAAAAATAGTTTCTTCATTCATTCCAGCTTACCTTCTTATTCTCTAAGTCCTAGGCCTGGAGAAATGATATAGCTGTGGCAGTACTCCAAGATATGCCTTTCTACCCAGTGAAATTTATGTTCCAAGTTGTGGGCCCATATTTGCCATACAATGCCTGAGAAAAAAATTAAATGGAGATTATCAGAGCCAGCATGTTAATCAGGGGACAATTTTTTTCAGGCAAAAAGCAAGGACAAGGATCGTACTGTCTGTCTTCCCCCATCTGGTGTACATGTGCATTGATCTACAAGGAGATACTTGACTACCTGGGTTTCACAGCTCTTAACACCTCCATGGTGGCAGGAACCTAAACCCAGTTCTCATTCATAAAATGCAACCAAACCAGTAAGGAGTAGCTGCAGTGACCATTTTTTCTATAGCAGCTCAGAGTTTCAAGCAAGACAGTTCAGCTAGGTTAGTGGGGAACCTGGGATCAGTCATGCCCCCCCACCAGTGCGTGTCATCCCCCAATACATTCAGATAGCTACAGGTGCCTTCTCTTGCCCTAGGTTAAAGATCTGCAGAGGTTTGGCACAGGGAAAAATGGAAGATTCAAGTGCCACTCTTTGCTGACAGTGTCAGAAATGTTGGGGGGGGGGGGGGCGTAATAATATTATATCAATTCAACTGCAAAATTTGAAATAAATAGAAATACAAAAAAAAATCACCGTTTCAACTTGATGTGTGTGGTCTCAGATAAGGAGTCTTTTGTGAAACCCTGCCATTCACTCCCAGAATAAATGCTATTTTACAGCATTTTCAGTAGCCAGGTTTTTTAAGCCATTTCTTATAATTGTCCCCATATTTTTTTCCCCAGTATTTTAAAGCATCAAGGAAGCCACTTGTTCTGTAGTACCTGCATCCATTCTGCCAGCACCCCAGCAGCACACAGCATGCATATGTATATAAACTGAGTGGAAAATTCCACTGAATGGGAGCTCTCACAGTCCTCCTCCAGGCTTTTATCAGCTTCTACAAGACAGGGAAGTGGAGATACTCACTTTTAATACAGCAGGTGTGTAGCTTGTGGAGCGCATTCATTGTTCGCCAATTCCTGTCCTGCTTCCATATTCTGCAAGAAAGCTGCGTGTGAAGGCAGGCAGGACTCCTGTTTGATGTATGTCCATGTTGATGAATTACAAGCCCTGGTTTATTCCTTGACACCTACTGTCCAAGGTCTGATTTAACTTCTCTCAGTTACAGCGGTACCCAGTAAGAGATTACCCCCCCGCCCTCCTTAGCTGGCTTACCCCATTCTCCCTGCCAGTAACAACTCATATGATCACAACCTGACTCACAGCGCGGGGGGGGTCACTGTAAGCCACCAACCACTGACAGATAAAAAATGAGCTGTTTGGCTGGAAAGGGAGCAGCTCAGGCTCAGCAAACACCTGAGGAAGGGATGCAGGGTGGCAGTGATGGGGATGTGGAGCAGCTAGCAGCCAGTCGGGTTAGGCACCACGTCCCACTGACCCAGCCGCAGGGAGGTTGAGTACTCTTGAGCATCCACGGATGCAGGTGTGTGCTTGCCGTCCCCACAGAGCTGACATTGCTTTGGTTTTTGTTTTCAAGATTTGAGGAAGTTCCACAGCTAAGGAGAAAAGAAAGGCGGCAAATGAATCCTTTGTTAGAGGAACGCTAAGGTCGCTGAGACATACTTGGAAACTGCTAGAAATACTGATCTTGTGTTAGTCTGCAGAAGTGTGATGTGATCTTTCTGTGCACGTGCACAGAAATGTGCATCTGAATGTTCTGATTGCTGGCCATCACTCTGCAGGATTCCTGCCCTACATAAGCTGCTGCTTTAATACTGAATCCAAGCTGGAGAATAAGAGGTAGGGCTTGCAAGTCCATAAAACGCACTACACAGTAAGCATAGCAGTGCCTATTAAAAACTGCTTCATTCTCCTTCTCACAGTACAGATCTAAGCAAAGCATGTCCCTGTAAAACCAATTAATGGTAAAAGGAGCTACCAACACCATGAAAATAAGCTGCTTAAAAATCACACCACAGAAGAGACACAAGCTGGCTGCTGCTCTGTGCTGTGATTTTACACAAGTATGGAAGCTCATGGGTAGCTGCAATTGAACATAAAACCCTAAAGGAAATAACTGTACTCAACCAATGCCATTCCGTGCCCCAGTTGATGCAGATGGTAGCGTAGTAATGCATGAGCACAAGGGGAATCTGTTACTGGAAGCTGGGCAGCTAAGAGAAGAGGAGCCAATTAGTAGTGTGTGGTGCCTTTGCCAAGGATACTGCTAGGAAACACAAGGAGAACCAGGCCAACCCAGAGAAAAACATCCCTGAGAAACAGCTTCTTCCACTCTCTCCACTGCTGTGATGAAGCCCAAAGCTGCCCAGCATTCCCAAGCCCTCTTTGTGTTTACTTGCGCAATTCACTTGTTTCATCTACTCAGTCATCACAAGAAAAAATGCCACAGAAAGATTCATGGCACCGACCGTGAGGGGTAAGATGGCACCAGCTGAGTCTCATCTACTGTGCAAAACAAGACATGGCCTGTCTTCTGGTCCAGAGGCACCGCAGGGCTCACATCCGTGATGCCAGCCCCATCCCCACCCCAAAAGAGGGTGACCTGGTCCAGGCAGATCTCCAGGAACAGCCCCCCCTCAAGCATATTGTGCTCTGCCCATCACACTCCAATTTTCTACAAGGCCCTGCTTGGTACAGGCCAAAACTCAGATCCAGGGCATGCAGCCTTGGCATCTGCGGTTACGCTAGGCTGGCTTGTGCTTGACTTCAGTAGTGCATGTAAGTACTGTACCAAATGGCAATCTCTTCAAAGAGCTGCTCTGCCAGCTTAGGACGCTTTGCAAACTTTTGATTGCATTCCTTGGTACGAGTTTGCAAGAAGAATTAAATCTTTGTCTGTTTAGGCTCAGAGAATTAGCCTGCGGGTGGTAAATGGGAAAAGGTTTTATAAACGAGCATATTTTAAAACAATTTTGAGGTTCCAACAGTTAGACAAAGTTCAGGGCCAATGCTGCATGTCCCAAATATACAGGTGTTTCCACAGCAAATACATGAGTTTTAAGAACTCGCGTTCTTAACGCGAACTGAAGTGTTTTGTTAACAGGATTTCAGTCCCATCAATTTCTAGACAGAACAGTGCAGAAATGAACATTGTCATTTGGATTTTATTTCTACCATTTTCTTCCTACCCATGGAAATGAGGAAATACATGGAATTCATACAGCAGAGAAATAAATCTTGTTCTCTATTTCACATATGCATTTAATATCTTGCTCCCTCTTGAAATAGCAGCACACCCTCCCCACAGCCACCTGTGAAATGGCACTAACAAAACCTCCTCACTTCTCATGAGCGCAGCAAGGAGGCGTGAGGCTACGATACCAGCAACAGCAAAGAATATAGAAGAATATGAAATCCAGGATTAAACTGATGTAGCAAAGAAACACAAACCAATATCCCAAACACCAGTGAATCTGTAGCAAATGGGAATAAGGAAAGGGATGAAGCTGCCATTGTTATTTCTGAAGGTCATAATGATTTCTGGGTATTAGTCTTATTTTCACTCCAAGGCTGCACTTCATGGCAAGCAGTTGAGTGGTTTTCTGTTTGCATGAAGACCGCATGATCTTCTGATACAGAGCTGGGCACCAAATTCTTGTCAGTCCAATGTATTATCAGCCTGTAGCTCAGCATAATTTTGGTGAAAATCACATTTTGTAATATAACAATGGACAAAAAGCCACTTGTCTTGCAGTCTGGCCTTCTCACTGAGCTCTTATATAACCATGAGTTAAAGCAATGCTCTCTGACAAATTTCTGATATGGTCTTACTATATATTCCTGGCTCAAAATAATTACTGCATGACCCACATCATCATCCCCATAGCTGCAATATTTCTAACTATGTTTGACACTCAGCTGCAGAGCATTCCTTTTGCCTGATCCTTTTTCAATAATGCGAAAATGGAATTTGGATTAATCAAACCCTGCTGCTCACCACCTGCAGCACTTGCAATTTCCAGCTTTCAAGGCTACAGTGGTAACAGGAAAGGCTCATCAGGGCATGGTAACAAGGCAATTGCTTTGAACCAAGGGTACGAATACTGGCCAAATAAATATGGCAACATCATCACAGGGACAGGGAGGCTGCTCCATCTAAAATGAACTCAAGGCTAAATACTATCCCCTTGCAATTAGTTATGAAATTATGTAACTGGGAATGGATATGGGACAGGTCAAGGCTAATTGCTCAGAAATGTAGCTATCACTCTGCTGGGTCCAGTTTACAGGAAAGCATATGGAGAGCACATTTTGCCAGTGCCACCTGCTACTCAGAGGACCTGCCAACAGACAGAGCTGAGGGGGTAAGCTAGGAGTGAAACCAGCCCCACAACTCTGAATTTTGCTGCTTTTCTTTAATGCTCAGGAGACACATTGGTTGTATTTATAATGAAGCCCTCTCCCTTTACTCTAATTCACTGGAAAGGAAGATAGATGCGTAAGAAGTATTAGGAGGGCTTTCTCAAGTTACACATTTCCAACTGATGAGGCAAGCCCTGAGTTTCACTTGAACAGATGAGCTAATCATTACAGCAATAGAGGAAGAAGTAAGCCCATTCTACACAAGCTTCTAGGTGAACAAAAATGTTCCTGACACAAATCAGGTGAAACTTAAAACTCTTAAAAGTTTTTAATGAACTTAAAACTCAAATAAAATGACAGTATAGGGCAATTGAAAAGATATGAATTTTGCAAATTTCAAGTTCTAGCCACTTTTTGAAGTATCCTACATTTCAAGATGAAAACTCTTTGATTTGGAAAACCAGAAATTTTACATTTCAGCAACAATGCAATGAAACATTCAAGGGCGTTGAATCTCATTCATTTTTGAAACTTTAATGGGAAATTTATTTCAGTTGATGCCTCCTTATAGTAGGTTTTGGTTACTACAGATCGGCCCTTCCAAATAAAATATCATGAAACCTTTCTCAGCTCTACTTATAATCTCAGAACAGAATTCATCACAAGAGCCTAGTTTTAAGAGGAAGGAACATTAAACTCTTGAGTTTTGTATAACTCTTCTAAAAGGTCTAAATTTGTTTCGATTCACTGCAAAATTGGATTTCAGGTAAGCTAGGGGAATACTTAGCTTCAGTGAAGCAGACACGTGGTGCCTTCCACTGCGCCCTGTAACAAAACTTGGCTTTCTCTGGTTTCTGAGTGACAGGTTGTTCAATATGAGAGGGATCCTAACAAGCTTCACAGCTGATGGTGTAGCTGGAGACTGAGCTATGTTTCCACCGTGGGTAATCTGAAAGGAAGCTTCCCAGAACAGCCTTCTCGGTTATCAGCTGCAGATGCTGTGCCTCTGCTCTTCTAAGCCAGTTACTGAATGAGGATGGGCTCCCTCAACTATTTTTTTTAAATCGGATAGTCAATATTATGCAAATTTTTCCTTATTCCCCAAAATCTTGAACACTGGAGAAATTAATTTTTGCCTCTTACGAAAAAAAGCACATTCTCTCTCCCACTTTTCTCTCTCCCCCCCCTCTTGCTCTTTCTCTTTTTATACCATGTAATGTAAGTTTTCCATCATTGCATCCACACACAAAAGAGCTGAGGATCTATTACACTGCATCTCCACAGATCTCAGAAGCTCTAAGCTAATTTATACTAGCTAAAACTCTAGCTCTGGTGGATGATAAAACGCCTCCTTAAATTTAACAACAAACACATCCTAAAGACACAAAAATGAAATTTTATTTGGTATTGAATAAACATATTTCTTCTGACAGTCTACTAACAGGAAACAGCAGGAGATCATGAGAGTTTCTCTCAGTCATACGAAAACTAAGAAAAAGCCTGAACTGATGTTTCTCTCCAGCATATGCACACAGGCACACGCTTATGTTTACACACAGACACTGGTACCTGCTTTTCATAGCAGAAGGACTTCATACGAGACGTGTGTATGAAAGCCCTACAGACTTGCAGTTTCAGGGCAAACGTATTTCTACGTGGATACGCCTCGCAGCATTTTTCAAAGATTTCATTAGTTTCAGCCAAGTACAGAAAGACTACTACACATTTGATATTTGTGATACATGGTGTCACCTGTTACAGTAAATGCATTTCAAGCTGCGATTACAAATGTAACAGTCTCCTCGAGGGTTTAGGGTTCTTGTCTATACAGCATTAAAAAATTTATCAAAAAGTCCTATGCATGGAATCTTTTATAAATAATTCTTGCCCTGCAGGTTATTTAACTTAGAACTGCCCTCTGCAATTAGTGGTCAAAGAAGACAAAGTAGGAAGTGATCTATTTAAGAGAGCAGCACTTGAAGTACATATACTCTCATGAGTAATTGATTCCCATAATCCTTTTGATTCAGTATCCATTATATTATTTGTAAAATAGGCAGACTGACAAAAGAGAACCTCCAATAAACAACTGTGACAGAGAGCAGAAGGCAGAACAGACATGAGAAGATTCACACCAGAAAAGGAGGAACTCACAGGTCAATTGCTGGAGAATGTGGGGCCTGGAATATAGCACTGCCTGACAGGAGAAGGGATGAAAAACCTGAGAGAGGAGGGAAGATAATGCCTGATAATCCTCCATCTGCATGCGGAAAGATGATGCACTGGAACAATGAAAAGTGAAATGGGGTGCTGAAGGGCTCAGACGAAAAGCAGCAATGTTTGGTGATTTGGCAGGGAGTTGTGGTTGTGTTGGGTTGTGGGTTTTTTTCAGAAGAAAACCAAAAACTTAAGATGAGGAAGGTACAGGTTCCTTTCAGACTGGTGCAGTGCAGAAGATTTTTAGAGAGTTCATTACAGCTGCACTTACTATAAGAGGGACTGTCTGGGGAAAGAAAAGTCCCCAAAGGAGGCTGGCTTAATTGAAAGTAAACCATAAATGGGACATAGAAGGTGAGGAGCCACTCCATGCCAGGTTGACATATGTTAGACTGGAGCAAAACACTAAACATGGCTGGAGTGATGAAATATCTACTAGAGGGGAGATACACTGGGGTCTGTTGTAGTTCCCTGATCTGTTTCTCTATGAAACAGCCATAGGATACAATCCAAAAATAATCCGGGGACACCACTCCCCAGATCTTCTCCCTTCCATTTGAGGGACACTGCCATGACACTGCCACCCTTTCTCCTTTGGCCCATTAGCCCAGTTCTAGGCCAGTACCTATAGTCAGGTAGGCTGGCCGCTTCCTTGGATAGGAGATTGTGCTGCCAAAACCTCTCTGGCCAAAGCGGGATGGGAACCCACCCTCCTTACTTCCTGGGAAAGTGCTCTAACCTGAGGTGGGGGTAATGTGAAAAGCAGGTGTCCCACCATGTAACACACCTTCTCCTTGTTATTTTCCGTTTGTGTAACCATCCCAGCATATTTGTGCGCCATGTCTTATAAAGAACACCCTGACACCTGCACCTTCCCCAGGCAGAGAATTTCAACACCTCGCTCAGCTCCGTAAATCCAACCCCCTAACACTGACAACTATTTCCTGGTTACTGCAACGCTGATCACTGCAACATCTTTCATGGTCAGGTCCCATAGAGTTATTCTGGGTAAAAGACAGGGTAGGAAACAATTTCCAAAATAAGAAAAAAACCCTAGGTCTTGTTTTGTAGCTAGCACTGCATTATGTCTTCCTTCCATCAGCTTGGATGTCTTGGGCAGTCTTGGAACTTAACAGTGGCAAAGGGGAAGTCTTAAACATTGCAATTTAAATCTGACTTTTCAGCCAAGTTTCTGTTGATGACATTAATGACAAGTCTGCATGTTCCTATGTTTCCAAATAAAGGTGGTGTAATTTTTTCAACCAGATTGCTTTTTCCTGCTTGAGATAGTTGTATTATTTTGTTCTATTATAGTTACATTACTCAGCAAATATGACTGCCTTGACAAGTAATACATACTGTAAATAGCTTTTCTGAATTTAATATAAAAGCTTTATACTGCTAGTGTTCCTGAGAGAATAAATCTGATGAGTACTAGAATACGTATTGATTAAGTTATTCGATTAGGGCTATCAATATTGTGTAATCACAAATTACATTTATTAAATACAGGTCATTTCCTCTTGTTGCTTGACCTGAATTAGTCATTATGCAATTGTCTGGATTGTTGAGCTTATCAGCACAATATCTCATTTCAAATATTCTGATATGACATTAGTTTTTAATTTCTGATGCATTCTGAACTGAGATCTGATCTGAACTAACACCTCCACAAAAACCTCTGAGAACATCCCTCTTCCTTCATGAGCTGCAAGTGAACCCAAGTGTAATGTGGATGATGCAGCCTACTGCCTAATGCAGCAGCCCACTAACCTCATTGTGCTAATGACACTGGCCATCAAATTGCTAATTCTAAAGTGGACAGAGGATCATTATTTGAGTGGTGTATCTTGCTCACAGCTGAATACACGAAGATACTTCAAAATGCTTTAAAAAATGTGTGTCGTGTAATTCTTGAAACCACTGCTGCAGAATGATGCATAACTCCTTTTGTGAGATAATTCAGCCCTTGGTTTTTAAGGGTTGGAGCTTTCTTTTGATTTGCTCTGGCACAAACATGAAGGAGGCATAAAAGATGGCACAAAGATGAAGAAGGGGATCTATCCTGGGAGAGACATGCTCAGACTACTGTGTAGTATGTTCACAAGCATGTGTCTGGGTGCCTTGAGGACACTATCCTACACAAACATAGAAATTGGTCCAAAAAATGCAGGAAAAGTGAAAGACTTGAGAATAATGAGTTATACAGAATGCTAACTTTGTGTGTGAGCGAATGCACTGCCTTGTCTCATTGTGAGGTCCTGATCCTCAGGCGTCACTTTTTATTGCCAACAATAACAGAGACAATAGCTTTTATAAAAAGATATTGCTACTGATGACTGGGGAAAAAAAAGCAGACAAGCTTTAAGGAGTACAAGCCTTTCTTCAGATCTGAAGTAGAGTTTGCTGGGTTTAATGCTAAATAAGAGTGGAGAATGATTGTTCTGAATTTGAGTATGTTAGACCAGTCGAGTGAGGTGGTGGCATTAAAATGAAGGTGGTAATAAGTTTATTATACTCTACAGGAGAGAGAGAGAGGACAGAGACAGAAAAAAAAGGGGGAAATGAATGAATGAATGATTACTTCCGAAATATGAAATCGTGCACAGACATTCATGGCATAGGGAAATGCAGTGTGACATAAAAGAAATAGCACTAAGTCTAAGTGACTGACTGTTGGAGTTTCAGAAACTCTTCTGTTCTTTTTTTCTGTTAAAGGAATTTTTCCACATACGGGTTGCTAGGGGGACAAATGGCTGAGTACTTAAGATAAACAAAGGCTGGCTATGGGGTGGGGGTGCATCGG
>JAVJGG010000009.1:10451387-10472078 GCA_035590195.1 Aviceda cuculoides | reverse complement strand
CAAAAAAACCAACCAACAAAACAAAAAAAAACCCCCCAAAAACCCCAAAACAACAACAAAAAACCATAGGGGAATCCAGGGCAATTTTTGCCTTGCCTTCCAGCTTTGGGACCTCATATTAACCAGCTGTTCCTTACTGCCTTTGCAAATTCTCTTTGCAGACTATTTCCACTACATCTTTTCTTTTCTCCATGTTTCTCCTCCCATAGCTTTTCTTACCCTACATCTCTGGTGGCCTTCTCCATATGAGGACACAACCCCATTCCTCCCCAGGTCTACTGCCTGGACTGCACAGCCTCACTGGAGCCATTCCTGTTTTGTAGGCAATTGCAGCTTGAGAATGTAGAGCATACAGGTGTGTGTATCTGTATGTGAACATATGTCCTGTCATAATGGAGGTCTCTTCTGGGGCAATAGTTTAATCTTACTGAAATTAGCTTTTCAGAAAAGACAGAATGGAATTGCTACCTTGACCATTTTTAATCTCCTAGGTTAGGTCAAGCTTTTCAAGAGAACTAGCAGTCTGCTCTCTTTGAAGTCAGTGGAGATTTATCACCAATTGATCTCTTTAGAAATTATGACCTTAATAGAGATTAATAATAGCAATCAACTAGTGACAAAATCATCTTGCTGAGGGATTGCCCGTACCTTCAGCAGACATTTTTGAAGAACAAAAACTCCCTCTGCATCCTGTCTCGTGTTTTTGGACTGTCACAAGAAACAGTCCATGTGTTTGCTCTTCTGTCAAACAAACTGAATAAAGAAAACAAAGTTGGCAAGGAAAAAGCCTACAACCACAATAACTCCACAGCTTCAATCACTAGCCTGTTATCTGGCAGGATAGACACTAACATTATTCTGTAAGCCTGATTTTCTCAGGACAGAGCTTCTGCTTCAAGATGAGGGAATTTCAGAAGCCCTAGTAGAGAATGTTGCTTGGTCTACACGACGGAGACCACAGGAAGGATTTAGAGGTTCCTACTAAGGTGATGTAACCCATGCAGATAGGAGCAGATACCTGGTTTTGTTGCTGGTTGGAATAGAGTGACAAAAGGAACTCTTCAAGGGAAGTGGATATTATGGGAAAAGAGATGGTCCCTCAAATCTGAACCTGACAGTCTGGAAAAATAGAAAAGCAAGAACAGAAAAAAGGGAGAAAAACAATCCATTGAGGAAAGCTCTAGAATATGTCACAAGGATACTTCCACTCTGGAATTTTAGGTGATGTTGGTGATGTTGTCCCTGCCCTTGGCAGGGGGGCTGGAACTAGATGATCTTTAAGGTCACTTCCAACCCAAACCATTCTATGATTCTATGACTCAGTGGGGTTGTGGCAGCTCCCCTCCAGAATTCTTTAAGAAAGCATAGAAATGTTCATAAAGATGGTCTGACTCCAGCAAAATCTATAGGTGTTAAGGTGTTAATTTCCATGCATTATCTTTGAACATGCAACAGCCTTGTTTCAATCTTTACTAAAGCAGATTCCTTAACAACATGATGCCAAGTCCAGGGACAGGGAAGAGGCAAGATATCCTAAGCTGCAATCTTTGACATGTGACTGTGTTCTTGTCATTCCTACATGCTTTTATAAATGCTTATGCCCCCAAAATTTCTGGTTTCCTTCTCTGACTTGACATCTCCCTCATACATGTACCACAGGTTCCAAGCTCTGCTCACCCCTGCTCTCGCACATACTCTGTTTGCATCAGTGGGATTGCTTGTACCAACAACACACACGGGATTAGGCCCACTTCAGTATCTGTCCAGAAAAGCAGAAAGACCTCAGGAATTCTAACCATTTCTGCTTTGGGTAGTTCTTTACCAGCTTCTTGACTGGCAACGGACACTGCTGAAACACTGCTGGTTTCTGAACTTCCACCAAAAGAACCAGCTTGAGAAAAAAAAGTGCTTTCAGGTGGCAGATCCTGTGTTGGCCCTGCAAACAGAGCAAAGAACTCCTTTCTTTTTCATTTATACCCATGTGCCTGGCAAGCAACATCCATGGCCAAGTCCAAATCCTTATGGAAGTGCAGACACTCCACACAGGTTGAGTGCCAGTCCCAGAACATGTGTATGTACCATTGCTTTGGCAGCCACAGTCTGTTTAAATACTAAAAAAACCACAGGCATTTGGCAGAGGTATTGCTCTCCCTAACTGCTGATAATTGCTTTGGCTTTAAGGAAAACTGCAAATATCATTTTTATTAGACTTACCCAGCAGAAATATCTACAATGTTGCTAAAATTATTTCTTTCTGCTTCTTTTTTATTTTATGTTAATTTGAACAAACCAGGCAGGTGGGAACATATAACAAAAATGAATGGGGTAGGAACATGCTTTGAACTAGAAGCAATTTCCAAACTGTGATGAGATTTCTGCAAGGCCTATGTACTTTTACTATGATCCCTTTATTTTGCTACTGATTTTGATTGTTCATTCTGATCTGTAAGCATCCTGAAAGAATGGCTGTGTACAGCTAAGATTCATCTCATCTACAGAGGAGCATGTGCCTGAGGCACCTGAGACAACAGAAGTGTAACATGATAGGCACTCCATGGTCAGTAAGCAAGATGGTCACCTCAGGAAGCAATCAAGCCCACCAAAAACCCGAATGACCATGTGTATGTGGTACTCTCCTGGGTTTTCTAGGCAGGAACTCATCCTGTTGACAAAAAAAACCCCCACAGCATGGCTGGTAAAACTGCAGAGATTAAATGACTCTGCACTGCTTGCAGTTTCCCTGCTGATCCCCTGCTGGCACCCTCTCCTCATTCCCTGCCCCAAGCTGCAGGGATGTTTTGTCAGCTGGAGGAAGACAATGCATTTTCCTTAGTGCCTTAACACAAGTCCATCTCCAGCGTATGTTTAGAGGCTTACGGCTCAATTCAGCTCTCAATGACTCTGCTGAGAACTACACGAGGGCTCTTATGGGAGAAAACACAACTTCCTTATGGGTGTAGGTTCTAGTTCTCACATTGCACACAAAATAAGCCTCCAGACCACAGGAAGTCTTGGCCTTGAGAAGATTCTTTTTGTAAGTTACGCAGATTTTAAAAATAGAGCTGTATAATGGCTGTGGAGTTGCCATATGAACTCTCTTTATTGTACTGTCTGTACTGTATTTTACCTCTTTCTCCACTATCTACACTACTTGCCCATGGTAAATTGGATTATAGCACAGATTGGCAGGGTTTGCTGCAAATATCCCTTAGCGATCCTTTCAGAAACCTTTTATTTTGACTTGACCTCCAGATTTCACAGGTGTTTTTCTACTGAAAGAGAATGAAATGGAAAACACTTATCAGCATTCACACTTTGGTCTTCTACATCACTTCACCTACAGTGACACTCCCACTAACACAAAGATAATCCTTAATTCCAGGAAATCTGGATGGCAGAAATTGAAGGGATCTTATTCAGGAGAACATAAGAAGTCATAAGGTGCTGTGACTTTGGGGGAATTTCCTTTTTGGGGGAAATTTCATTGTAACATTCATGCTTGGCACTCTTTTTTTTTTTTTCATTAAAATTATTTCTTATTTTAGTATTCTTTTCTCTTTTTGCACTTTGAATAATGACGCAATCAAAGAAGTAAAAATTATCCTAGCTTAAACTCTGAAGAAACAAGTACTTTGTCCTAGTCTGAACTCTTCTCTCCTTGAGGGTATTTTATGCCACAACTGTCGTGTTTCCATGTGGGTTCCCACCAGAGACAATTGCTATAACTTCTAGGTGAAAGGTTGGTGAGCCCACAGGTGGTGGGGCCTGCTGAAAGAAAGTGATGTATTGACTCTGTCCTCAGTTACCTTAGGCACGTTGTGGACAAGGCTGTCAATTATTCAGTCAGGACTGCAGCTTCTCCCTCCCTCATGAATGGAAGGAAAGGTCATGCTGCCAGTGCTTTCTCCTTTGGGAACATCCTGTAGCCTTTTACCTGTAAGCAAGGGCAGGTTCCATCCTTTAGTTGTTACAAACTCCATCCAAATCGATGGAGCAAAATTTTAGGTCTTGGCTTTCAATTACCTGTGTACATTTTAATGTGTCACTATTGTATTTATTTAAATCATTTAACACTCTCCTAGAAGTTTTATACTGTGTTGCATGGTTAAGGGCACTGTCTCCCCAATTGCATTGCCTTGAGCTGTTTGTTTTAATTTTCTCAAATTCCCAATTACAAAAAATCCCACAAAACAAACAACAACAACAACAAAAAATCCCAACCCTTGAAAATTGTCTAATGTGCTGTCCATAAGAACAGGAACATTAGATTGGGCCACAGATTGGGTGAGTTCCATATTCTTCCTCCAATCATGGCTGATAGCAGCTTTTTAGGAGTAAGTACAAGTCTTTCACCTGTAACACTCTCCCAGTTTCCAGCAATCAGAAGTTCAGAAACTTACTGAGACAAATTTGCTTCCTATATTCTTCAATAATCATCATAGTTTTGTGCTCTATGAGAATCTGTTTGGTTTTATAGCTTCTCTGACATCGTGGAAGACCGAGTTACACAGTGTAACTACTTGATATATTAAAACCTTCTTCTTCTGGATGAGCTCTAGCTCTTTTGAAGAAATGGTGAAAAACACTAATCTTCTTAAAAACTCTCTTTGGTGTTCAAAAAGCAAGTAGAATATGAGAAGTTATTAGAAAGGAACCAAGAAGAAAACAGAAAACAGCATTACATATCACAGTATAAATCTGCGTTGTCCTCATATTTTAATACAATATTTAGTTTTGATTACACGACTCCAAAAAAAGGTTCAGTAGAAAATAGAGAATTACAGATATGGCAGACAAAGATGACCACAAGTAAGTCACGAAGAGAAATGAAAATCAAACTCACAGGTTTTCTGAAGTAAGTTACACATAGGAAATTTAAAGAAACCCACATCACTTCTACAAAGTGTTTAGAGGACCACGAGTTACAGAGATTAAAAAGAACTGCTGCAGAATTTGTTAAGAAACTTTCTTCCCTGGGGATAGCTCGCTACTGTGTATGCTCTAGATTTCTCCAATACTTTTCTCTACTGCAAGAACTACTGTCCCTCTTTTTAACATTTTTCATTTTAAATATAATAATACTAGCCTGACTTCTATCCTTATTTATGCCTA
Organism: Aviceda cuculoides; assembly: GCA_035590195.1. NCBI lineage: Eukaryota > Metazoa > Chordata > Aves > Accipitriformes > Accipitridae > Aviceda > Aviceda cuculoides. Next base: position 10,466,966 of record JAVJGG010000009.1, on the reverse strand, counting down.
CACCTGCTCATTAACTGCGTACAAATGTATGACATCAGACAGGAGAACTTGGACCTTAGGCCTCAGTTTTACAGTAAGCTCTGTATAACAATGCCATTTTGTGCAGACTTGTACACCAACACACACACAGACACGCTCTAGCAAGGTCAGTGCCTAGATTTATAGCAACCCTCTTTGTCATTATTACAATACACATAAAGATCTGTTCTGCAGAGAAGCCTTTCTTTTTTTCTGGCTTATCTCTAAACAGCTTTATCTAAGTTAATCAGGACCAAATAGAAGACTAGAAAATCCATAGAAAATCCAGTCCCCTTTTACACATGTGGATTTGAAGATAGGAAAGCTGAAGGCTAATGCCAAAATAAAATGATTTAGTATGCAGATCTTAGCATCTGAAAAGGAAAGACAATATATGCCAGCATTCACTGCTCAATGGCTTTGGTCAGTTTGGCTCAATCCTTTTCAACACCCCTGAATGTTTGTTTTTAATGAGGTGTTTAAAGTTGAGTTTTTATCTTGTAAAGGGATCATCAGCATCAAGAGCCCTGATGCTGCATATGTCTGTATTGGTGTTTTCTTTGAAAATGTGGGAGTTAGGCTTTTTTTTTAAAGATGTCTTGATGAAATGTTTGTAAACACTGAGCAGTGCATGTCCTTGCCCTCATCTTCATTGAAATTTGACCATTTGCTTTGTTGTCTTGCACAAGAAGCATGTTGACATTAGGCTGCCATAAAGAGTTGATGATAGTTTGTGAAATTAATGGGGCAGGAAGAGAAGGCCATGTAGTAAATTTCTTCCTCATTCTGGATTACAAGTTGATCAATGGTGCTGCATTGTAACTGTCTCTATTGATCCAGCAGGTTTCAATTAAATACTTTTTTCAATATTGTCACTGGTACATATTTTAAATAGGCTGGCATGGCTTTGTTTTCTCTATACTTGCTGATCAATTATATCCACTGCAGGATTAAGATGTGCTATTTGAAATAATTTAGTGATTGAATTGAAAGGTTTCTATAGAAAAGCATCTTTTTTTCCAAAGGGAAATGAAGAGATGATGCATCTTACAATAAACTATGCTGTATGTAGTAATGCCTTATAATCTTCATATAGCCCTTTATAACATTAGAAAAAACTAAGGACCCTTTATTGATTCCATTTAGTTTTTCACTGGTAACAGAGCTCATGGTACTAGAGTCAAGCGACTATGGCATATATTCCCTGAACCTAGAGGAGAGTCTCTCTTAGCTGCTGCAGAATAAGGCCTCATTCTCCATGAGACAGAAGGTACAGAATGTGATGTGACTGCCCATACTGAAGCAGGTTTCAGGCTCTCAAACAAAGGGCAACGATACCTGCACTCAACCTACCATGAGCTGTATTACATATTTTCATTTTCTTTGAAGACATTACTAAAAATCACTGCTCCTAAGGCCTCCTCTCCATGCACCTCCAGTTGTTTCCCAAGAAGATAAATGTCAGGAAAGAGACTTTCATTGTGTTCGATGTTTTGTGCATGGATGCACTTGCAGGGGTGCAGGCAAGGCTTGAGGGGAAGCTCACTGGAGCACAGTAGGCAGAAACATCACTTCTTAGAGGTCTAGAAGCTTTGAGGTGTTTCTGGCAAAAGGCTGTCCAGTGACTAGTGATGTCCTGTGTGCATTAGTCTGCAAACTATCTTTTTGGGAAGCAACTCTGCAGAGTCCTCTGTTGTTGGGTTTTTTTCCAAAATTTAAAAACAAGGCCATATGTTTTCAAAAGTGATACATGATTTTCAAAGGTGCTGGCCTGTTTTAAATAGTTTACTATGTCTTGCCTTCCAGAAGCAGGATGTTACTTGAAATGCATCAATTCTCCAGGAATGTAGTATCTAAAGCTTAAAGTGGCCCAGCCTGCAGTCTATTTTCACCTCAAGATTATCATTCGCTACAGATCAGAAGAAAATATTCTGGTTTTCACAAAGCTTTGTTTTCTCTTGAGGAAGGATTCTCTGGTGTGCTTTATGCTCTGCTTCTCCATTACCATTTGTGGGAGGAATGATTTAGCAGTACTGATTTGCAAATATTGATTGCATCCCGTGGAAAAGTAATTAGTTCTGATTGCATCACATTAGGAGGACAGTTTATTGGACGAAGCAGATGAACTGCTGTCATGAAAGCTGTATTGCTACATACATAAAATAGCACTGATGCATAGGAGAAAATGGGGGTTTACACCTGTGCATGCTGTTTTTAATGCAACGTTAAAAATTTAGGCTTTACAAGAACAGTTATTTTTCTTATTAACATTTTATACAGATTTTTTCTGCTTATTAAGTTTGCTGTTGTTGAACTGAAACACACTAGAGAGGATTGGCCCTCCTTGGTGGCTGCTGTGTAGAGCCCACACTTTCTCAGGGCATGGCTCTCATATGGCTGCCCCAGTTTTGCACTGGCTTTAGCGAAAGCTCTGCCAGTTTGCACTGGTGCAAGTGAGAGCAGAGACAAGCCCTCAGCTTTGAAAAGGGTGTATCTGAGGATAGAGCTAGACATCCCCTCGATCCAGCTGATGCCATTAGTACCTTTGGCAGGTGCTCAGTCAGCCCCACTCAGTGTTCCTAGCTGAGTGTTTTCACTCCTGTGGCTCAGCTGGTGGGATGGAACATGCAAAGCTTCCTTCCTCAGGTATAAGGGAATCTGGGAGGAAAGCAATGACTGCGACATGCTAGCCGTCTGGAAGAGCACAGTAACACACAGCACCTTGCTTTGAACCTGCAGGTATAACCCCTAAGCATGAAAGTCTCTACTTTAACTTCCTCATATCCGTATTAAATTTAGATTGCAGCTGTATTTTGGCCCAATGCCAAATCAACTTTGAAGTTCTAGCCAGAATTTTTGCTTTGGGTCCGTTTTAGTAGTCAAGTTTGAGTCTGAGAGACTGGTAGTGACTCTCAAATATATTCATTTCCAAGTTGTTCCTTGGTCTACACAAATATGAGCAGAAAAGACAGCAAAGGGGGTACTTATATTCTCAGGCATTACCTGCATTTTTCCATCTGTGGGAATACAGACACAAAAAAGCATGATCCATTGAAACAGTGGAAGAGCTGAGGGATGAAAAAGGAGGCAGGGAAAAAGAAAAGAGCACCAGAGACTTGTTAGAGTTTGGATGAAGGATTCCTAAATAGGCAGCTGAGAATAGCGTGTTATCTCTGCCAAAATAATGAAAAACAGATTGCAAAATAAATTAATAACAAAGGGCAGCATCTGGGCAAAAGTGGCTGCATACACTTCTGCTTTATTCCAAGGGGAAATATGACAAGACTATAGAACTGAACCAGAATGTATTATAATTTTAAGTTCCTCCTCTGATGCTAATCAGCCTGCTCTTGTTTCCCTGTACACTGCTCAACAGTAGACAAGATAATAAACTGATGTGTGGATAAGATTAACCACACTTTGTTAACCATGAACCAGTTTAATTAACTAAAAGGGAAGGAGCCATTCACAGATGGACACCCATCTTGTAAAAGAGCTTGGTATGTGATCTGGGAAACCAGTCCATCCAGGAAGTCTGACTTCCACATTAAGCAAGTTGATGCAAATGATAATAAAGAATCAGTTCAGTAGACACAAGGGCAATACATTGTGGAAAAGCCAAATCCTTTATGGAACGTAGCTTTATATCAGAAATAACTAGAGTTCTATGAAGGCGTCAGCGTGCCTCTAAATACAGTTGGTTGGTATGGTTTATAAGCACTTCTATAATGCCCTGAGAAGGTCCCTCACTGAGTGGTCTTAAAGACACTGTGTTTTCATGGGATAAGTATGATAGTCCTCCCTAGATTAAGTTTATTAAATGATAATCATAAGCTTTGAGAAAGGATGGAAATAGATGATCAATTTTAAAAATGGAGGAGGTCATCAATGGCACCCATGCTTTGATCTGTGATGTTCAACATATTATTAAGCAGTCCTGGAGTAAATAGGGAGACAGAGTCATTTAGTACTGAGATAAAATTATCCAGGATAGTGAAACTGACTGCAGAAGAGTAGCTCATGATACTGAGTGGCTGATGACCCACTGCCAAATTAAAATAATTTAAAAAGAAACCTCAGTGATACATACACAGTGATGGATTCTAAATTGGCTATATGGTCTCAGAAATGGTCTTGAAGTCAGTGTGCATTAGTCCACAATTTAAAGGAATAATAGTCACCATTTAGAAGTTTTCCAGAAGCCTCCAGAGGCTACAGATCACAGATAGCAGCCATTGCTCTAGTAGCATGTATTGAAAAATGGCATTAGCAGATTTCATGACCCTACGTAAGTTATTCAATTTACAGAAAAAAAATTCAGTGCAGTCAATAGAGGTGAGGCTTGTTCAGAATGAATTCAGACTGTCCAAAGTATCCCCCCAGACTTACAGCTGATGAAAAACACCTTATGCTGTGTACCTGGTTAATAACATCCTTCACCTGGAGAAAACAATAAATTCCCCACCATTGATAATGTGCTGATTTAGAAATCAGGCACTGCCCATGCTTATATATAGAAACTATTACACAACTCAGAAAGCTAGCAATGCAATATCTGCAAGCAAATATTAGATATTAACTGAATATAGTAAAGAACATAGCACTGATTCCAGAGCAGATGGACATTACACAGAATGTTTGATACTGTATGTCATCCTAAAAAATAAGAGCTGTGTTTTGGAAGGATTATTTAATGGAGAAAGATAATTAACACACTCTCAACTGGACAGAATCCTTCCATTTACTTTTAAAGTAAAAAATCAAAGTTGTTCTCAGAGGGAAAAAAATAACAAACCAAAACATAACCTACTCAAAACCTGCTGCTTTATTTCTACTTTCCCTGCAGAGGACTGACCTTCTCTATTTCATTTTCAGGAAAGTTCCATAGAAAGCTTGTTTTAGAAACAGCACAGCAAAATCATGCATGACAGGACAGCTTCAATTTAGAGTTCTAATATGGATCTGGACTAAATGAGATTGCATGGATTAATATTGGAGAGAACAGTACTAAAATTCAGGGGCAGACCCTCAGCAAGAATAAAATAAAAAACTGAACTCTAAGAGGCTGTGCTAATTTAAAGCAATTCAATCCATTCCCTCTCATCAGGGGAAGCGGACACTAACTCGTAACTAACATAACTAAATAAGAATGCATATGTCAAAAATTGGAAATGAAATAAAATAAACTTGCATATGTTACACAGCTATTGCAATGCTTACTCCCGAGAAGTGCTGCCAAAGATTAATTACACGAAAAATAAACTGAACATTAGGGAGCTAGAGATTTTAGGATCATATTAAAGTAAGCAGTCACCAGTGCTTTTAAAAAGGTTTCTCCCTTTCTCATAATTTGAAAAAGAGTTTTAAGGGAGTTAGACAGTTGTAGAAAATACCAGACTTGATAGTTATACTCAAATAACAACCTTCATTCACAGACACACAGACTGGCTAGTTGCAATGTGAGCACTATTCACTTGTTACTGTTCTCCTCTGCTTCAGACTTAGGGCTTTGAAGCATGAGATGGAATGTGTCTCTATGAAGCTGTCTGCAGATGCATGTGATTTTTTTTTCTCAGCCTACTATGTCTAGGTCTACTTTTGTGGAAAGGTCTGTGTTGTGGTTTCCTTAAACAGATATGATGGCAATCCTCATGCCTTAAAGAATGTTTTTCCAGGCTATTCTACAGAACAGCCTTCAACTAATGCCATTGCATTTAACTCAATAGTTTAACCTACCTTTGGACTCAAGGGAATGCCATAACACACCTCATACTCATAACTGTTTCCACCTGGAACACTAACCCATTATGAATACTGAGCTATGGCATACTCCACAATGCCCCATGGTCATAAGAAGCTACCATGACTCAGGTGCTGAGCAAAAAAATGTCTCTTAACCCTGCTGTCCTCATACAAAAGTCAATGCTGAGTGCCAAACTTCTGCAAAACTCTTCCACTCAGTTCCTCATGCATGCAGAGACATACACCTGTCTTGACAGTCCTATAAATGATCCAAACTGGGCTCCTAGAGGCTCTTTCTGATCTGCCAATCTCTAGCTTTATGGCTATTCATAACTAGTTTTTCCTTGCTTACCTATTGAAACTGGAACAAAACATGAAAAGATTATCTGTTTTCAGAACTGTTTCTCCATGAAAGACCCAAAATATCTCTGTCAATGAACAGCAGTGTGCAGTTCCTTCTCACTGTACTGGCATGTAAATTCCCCGAGGATAACTCAAGAAACAAGAGCTGCTTTCTTCATAAAGTTCCAGTGTGCCAATCCACTGTAAAGAACACACTGGAAAAATAACTGACTGTCTGTAACTAGCAAATCAGAAGGGAATGTGTATTATATGGTAAACTAATCAAAAAGGGCACTAGAACTAAATCCTTGAAGTGGCTAGGAATATTGATGAAATCACATAACTTGTTTTGCTGCTTCTTTGAAGAGACATGATAGTTTTTCAGAGCTTAACTTGACACCGAGCTCCTCAATTTCCTACGAAGTTGTTAATAGCACTACAAAATCACTTACACTTTTGGCAGATAAGCTGTGTAATATCAACACAGAGGCAGTGTGCGTAAACACAAAAATGTTTGGGAAAATCCTAGGGTGGTTGGTTGTTGATTGGCTTCTCTTGCCTAGTCTGGAAACACAAGAAGTTCTCCACTTCAGTTAGATTTAGACGAAAGTAATATTTTTATTGACCTTTCTGTCAATGTCTGCTTTTCACAACTTGCCTCTCTTGGACATACTAAGCAAGACTTTTTAGATACTCAGAAAAGGCTTTTCAAAAAACAACCTCCCACCCCAGTAAGCTCTAGAGATGAAGAAATGCCTTCAGAAAGTTGCAAGGTAGAAATTAGCACTCAGGTTATGAATGTGGCCTTCTCTGTCAGGAGCCTGAAAAAGAGAAGAGGCAATAACAGGATCAGGGCCAGGATCAGGAACTGACTTCCAGACAGTGCCTCTGTCAGCTACATTCAGTGAAGTCTGGATGCAGCAAAGAATTTGCTCCTTTCAATTTACTCCTGGAGTCTGAAAATTACAAAGTGCCAAAGAGTGAAACAACCTAAGTGTCAGCAGCTCACAAGTCATCTGGTTTTCTGGAAAAGAACTTGGATATACAAGACGATGAGTGCACAGACTGTCCCATTCATGAGGCTTGGGGAGGCTGTTATGCTTTTCATTGCCCCAGCATCGATCTATAGCAAACCTAATGAAGTCGGTGCCACACTGTAAAAACAGATGTAAAAACAAGTCTTCCTGCTTTTGTGGCATGAACCAGTAAAATCTGTTCAGAAAAGCAGCCCACCAGAATGTACGGAGCCTGCAGCCTTAAAAGGATAAATCTGTTGATTTTATGCTGATTTATCCCACCCAACTTTACAGTGCCAAAGTCTAAAATTTAAGAGGCTGGCTATGAAAAACAAGGAGAAAAACACCTCACAGCTTCCCTGACAAACCTCCTGAGTATAGCGCTCTTTCACAGTGCAAAATTAGAAGCATTAGAAACAGAGCATGCATGCTCTCTTTGAAAGCTCTTCAACTTGGCCAGCCTTACCTTTGTTCTCAGCTGCTGATCTAAAATAACTTGTAATAATCTATACAGTAAAGGGTTGATTAACTACTATAGTCACACTGTTTCTGAAGAGCAAGGCTCTCCTGCCCCTATCTCTTCTACAAGGATAACAACGGCACTCCAGCAAACAGAATGGTTTGAACAAGAGAGCACCATTTTAAACAAATTCCTGCTGCACTGTATTACTCTCTGCAACAGATGGATGAGAGATCATTTCACTGAACATAATTTATTTCACAAACTCAAGGGTATAAGCAATCCTCTTGTGCCTCTTCAGCTGTAAGGCTCATCTCTTTCTGGATAATGATATATAAGGGTAAATTATTTTTGTGGGGGAGAGACTTGATTAGAAATTAGAAAATGCATTCTTACCTGTGAATGGAACAGATACAGGATTCTGGCCCTTAAGGTAGTGGACCAAAATCCAAAATACAGCTTTTAAAGACTAGCAGTGCAGACACATTATAACACAGAATATTGGTCAGGTTTTGATGTCAATTAAGTCTGGGTAGAAAGAAATAACTGACACGTACAGATCCCATTCTTCTGATCTCTTCTGCAGGCATTTGAGGAAGAAAAGATTTTTGTTGCAAGGTAGAGAAGTAACTATTTCTGTTGCAAACCAAGGCTGAACCTGATAAATTTCAAGCCATATGTCTTCTGGTATATACAAAAAAAAGGGATTTTCATATTTTCAGTGTTAATGCTGCAACCTGTAAAGTGACTAGCTGGCAAACAGGACAGTCCTGAGAGAAAACAAGGATGACAATCACCTTATCTACTACTTCCCCTGTCTCTGTAGGGCTGAAGTCACCTTATCAAGAGGTCTTGGCAAGAAGGGAGCTCTAATAAGACATGCCATTATTGCACAGAAAAGGTCCCCTGGAACAGGGCATGTCCTTGGACCTGTGGGAACTGGGTCCTACCACCTCTCTGGAAAGAGAGGGCGAACCCTAGTTAAACAGCTATTGTCTCTCTTAAACTAAAATAGTGGTTTGCATAAAAAAGGAAACGGAAGATGGCTTCTCACTATAAAGGGAAAATGATGTCCGGAAAAAAGGACTCTCAACTCAGGGTACTCTTTTCAAGTGGAAATACTGTCTGGTAATTGGAGGCACTAAAGTTTATTTATACTGTTCAAGATGAAAACACTCAGGTTAGCTCTACATGAGTCCAGGTGATAAAACCAAATGTTTTCTGACTTACGTTCTTTTTGAGAAGCTCCATGCTGCCTTTCACATTTCTAACAAACCCCACACAAATGTGGATTTCTGTCCTGGGTCAGTCTCTGGGGAAAGTTGGGGAAAGTTCCTCATGTGGCCTTGGAAACAGTCTCTCTTTGCTCCATTTCCCCATATTTAGTACAGGAATACTAGTACTAAGTTAACTTACAGAGGGATATAGGAGGAAAAAATGTGCTCGTGACTATGAGGGGTCAGATACTATACTAAGGAGGTAAATATACAATCAGTCTGGATTTTAGCTGATTAAAGAGTACACTTCATCTTGGAAACAACAGTGTTACTGAACCTTACACGGGGGAGGCTTTGAAGTGAAACCACCATTTGTTTCTCCACTGCTCTTTTAAAGAGATCCTTCTTCTGCCTTGCCCTGGCAGATGTCAGCAGTGACTTGTCCTTGCTTGTGACTTCACCTCACACCTGAATTAGTTTTTGCTTGGAGTATCATTAGCAATGCAATAGCAGCAGCACAGAGCTCACAGACTGCTAAAGTCAGCAGAGGAGGTGAGTAAATATTCATGCGGTTAGGCTGTGCGGAACTTCATGCTGTCACAGCTCCACGGCTGTCTGTACCCAGCCAGCTACTTTTAATCCATGCCGGGTGTATGCACACTAGCTATAGCCTGTGACAGAAGTTGAAGATTAGTAAAAGCCAAATTCCATATTTATTTACATCCTATGCAGTGCCACCAACAAGAAGAAATTGCCTTGTATTGTTTAATTTGAGCCTCTGAACATAAGTATAATGGACATGCTTGGGAATGAAAGGAAACATGTTTTGTTCCCCTGGCACTCTTTTAATTGGCAATTTGCGATATAAGTCACAAGAATAATGATGGATGTGATTCTTTCCTCACATTCAATTTTCTTAGCCAATAACTAGGGAAATAATAAACCAAATTCTACTTCAAGTTACAGTTGGTGCAATCTCATTAGGTTGAATTATATTAAAAAACAAGTTCCTGTAAAGCAGCCACTCTGCAGGCTAAGAATTAAGACCCAAGATTCTAAAGGCTCTATGGTTTTAATTTTTTTTTCCTCCAAGTGTTGTATTTTGGAAGTAATTACTGCAGCTCAGAAGTTTCTAGATCAAATTAACTATTCAGTTCTGTTCTTGTAATTCCCCCCCCCTTTTTCTATTTTCCAAAATATAGCACAAAATCACCTTCCCTTTCCATTTGTTTTCTTTCTCGACATGCTCCCATTATGGCTTTTCATCTCTTTTCCCCATTCTACCTCTCCTTCATCATTCCTTCCTTCACTGTTTCTCTCTTCAGACTCTGCTACCCAACCTGCTGTGCAATTGTAGCTTGTGCCCTTTTGGATTCAGCTTCTGAAAGGTGAGAAGAGATAAATTCCCAAGTGTGGGATACATTTCGCACAACTTCAGGTATTGAAGAGCTGAGCCTGTAGCTGATGATTCTTTCAGAAATCCAGTTATCATCCATAGAAGAGAAATGAGCACCTCTAACAGGTGATTTCTCCTATCATTAAAAAGACATCTAATGAATTGCCTTCTACACCATGCTGCTACTACTACCTAATCTGTGGGTAAATATAGCTGAGACAAATTCTCAAGCTGCCCAAGTTTGACACTGAGAAGCTCTTGTTGTTTTGCATAGCTCTAAGGAAAAAGAGAGACTGCAGCAGTTCTTTTGCTGACAGCTGATTGATTGCTGAGCACGAACAGTAATAGCAGTAAAATGGAAGAAGACAGATGGGTCAGTTTAAAATTCCCCAAATTAAATACAACTGCAAAAAGTGTAAAATGCATTTCATTTCTATCTGTAATCAAGGGGAAAACACCTAAAAGGAAGAAAATCAGAATTTAGCCATATTTTTAGCAACTGCTAGATCTGGGTTATTCAGTTAACTCACCCAGATAGTAACAACTACAAAAGGTATTAGAAAGGTTCTGCATTTTAACCCTTCATTCAGAACTGAAATTGGAGGAAAAATTGGAAAAAGAAGAAGAGTCAAAACTCAGAGACACTGAATAGCTTAAAAGAGACTGGACTGTTTATAACCACAACAGAGTGTTCTCTTGTACACAACGGGACCCCAAAAGAAGACCATTTGGCAAAGCAGTTCAAATTGGCAAAACAAAGGCATCAATCCCATTCCAGAATGACATTTGAGAAGGGTATATATGGTGAGCATAATAGAATATCTGAACTGCTACAGGAGCTGAGAGGACACAAAGTGCTTACCATCTGTCCCTGATACTATTGGGTAGCTGATATCAGCTAGACACTTAGTATATGGTTGGGTGAAGACTTTTTGAAGGGCACTTTAAAATATTTACAAGAGCAAAACCTTCAGGAGGTTATTTTTCTCCACCTTCCTTCCAAAGCTAAACAGATGGTGAGTGCTTCTTAGCTAAAGATTCTGCCAAACACTGGCAAAGTAACCTGATACATCACAACTGATCTTTCCCTCCTCCCCATGCACTCTTCCACCAGATCCTGAAGAACAAAATGCCAAAAGCAGCCTCTCTAGCTAACAGCCAGCTTGAGGATGGAGCTTCCTACACTACCCATAGTTGGATGTACATTTTTTATATCGCAAATAAATTCTGTCTTGGCGGAACAGAACAGATGCACATTAGAAGTTTATACTGCAAAGGGAGAACTTAAAACAAGGATTAACAGTATGCTCTTCATTTAAGATCTTTTGATTTCAGCAGTCTGCTGCCTTGGCTAAGAGGGTGCACAAATTAGAATAACCCAGAGCCCAAAGCTACAAACAGAACTATGTGCTATCTACTACTGTGAGAAGTTCAAGTGATGTCAAGGTGACTTTTGCATCATGAACTTGCTATCACAACGAGGCCTGACAACTATCTATTCATGCACTGGACTTTGAGGCCCTGTTGATTTTTTTTTCTTTGTTTTTACCTATGTATGAGGTGTAGGTGGCCAGGTGCTGGCAGCGAAAGGGCTGTAGGGATGGCTTCTTTGAGAAGAGACTGGGAGCTGCCCTGTGCCAGACATAGCCATTTCCAGCCAACTCCAACAGACCCATCACAGGACACAGCTGAGCCTGTCTGTGAAGCTGGTAGCACCTCTGGGAAAACACATTTAAGGACAGGCAGAGGAGGAAGGGAAAAAGAATGAGAAACAGCAGAGGGAACACTAAGGTCAGAGGAGGAGAAGGTGTTCCATGGTGGAGCAGGTATTGCCATGCAGCCCATGGAGGACTTGTACCAGAACAGCTGGATATTCCTGAAGGAACAGTGTCCTGTAGAGAGCCCATGCTGGAGCAGAGGAAAAGTGTGAGAAGAAAGAAACAGCAGAGAGAAACTGCTATGTACTGACTGTAACCAACACTCCAACTTTCATGGCCCATGGTCTGGCTGAAGGAACTGAGCATAATCTGCAGAAATAACAGGGAGTGAGGAGAGGAGCCTGGAGTGAAGTTGAGCCTGAGAAAGGGCAGAAGAAAGGTGTTTTCCCTATGTGTTTTAATGTTTGTCTTTTTGTTTCCTGCTACCTAAATTAGTAATTAAATATTTCTTTTAATCATTAATAAATTAAGTTAAATTCCCCAAGGTGAGTCTGTTTTGCCCACAACAGTAATGGGTAAGCGATCTCCCTGTCTTTATCTTGAGTGCATCTTGGTACTTGAATGCTGGACAGCATCTCCTGTGAGGAGCAGCAGAGGACTCTGGGTTTGTCTAATTTGGAGAAGAGGAGGCTGAGGAGCAACCTCACTGCTCTCTACAGCTTTCTGAGGAGGGGAACTGGAGAGGGAGGTGCTGATCTCTTCTCCCTGGTACCCTGTGCTAGGACAGATGGGAATGGTTCAAAGCTGTGTCAGGGAAGGTTCGGACTTGACATTAGGAAATATTTCTTTACAGAGAGGATGGTCAAACACTGGAACAGTCTTCCTAGAGAAGTTGTGGATGCCCCAAGCCTGTCAGTGTTTAAGAGGCATTTGGACAACGCCCTTAATGACATGCTTTAACTTGGTCAGCCTTGAATTGATCAAGGACAGTTGGACTAGACGATCATTGTAGGTCCCTTCCAACTGAATTTCCTTTTCCTTTCCCTTTTTTTTCTTTTTCTTTTTTTTGTCCCCCTTGTCTTGCTGGTGGTGGGGAGGAGTGAGTGAGTGGCTGGGTGGGAGTCTGCGCTGCCAGCCAGGACCAACCCACCACAGCTTTCAAATACGCTGAGACTACAAGGGGTTTGGTGGGTTTTGGTTGGTGGGTGGGTTGGGGTTTTTTTCACAGCTGCTTATTCAGAGCTTTTCTAGAGCTGCTGTTCTTTGGTTTTTCATCTTTATTACATTAGAATCATCCAGTTCAGGTTTGCAAGTGGATGGTCTCTTCAGAACAAAGTAATGCAGCTAGGAAGTATGTTAAGGGCTGGCTGATGGCCTTTTCTGTTGGTCATATCATAGGAGGGAACTTCTGCCAGGGAAGGATTTTCCCATCACAAAAATCCTCACCAGATCCACATTCATGGCTAAAATGCTGGTACCACATGCTGTCTCTTGCCTCCAGGAAGGTAGCAACAGCAGGAATATGCTAAGAAGACTCTAGGATGGTAACTTTCTCTGATAACTCGGGCAGAGATCTCCAGGCAGTTGAATAGCACATTTTTTATCAACTTTCTACCCTGAGCCTGTGTATTGTGTGTGGTGCCCACCCATACACTGAGAATCACTCTGCCTCTTTTTTTTTTTTAATGGGAAATCACACAAACAACAGAAAACATTCAAACCCATGGGTTCTCTGCCTGAGGAGAAAATAAAAACAGTGTTCCCTATGGTCCTTCTAGCAAGTTCACTAGATGCCACAGTCCTGCCTTTGCTACTTGGATTCATTCAAACAGGTTACAAGAAGGCTCAAGTGAGTGCAATTTTTCATGAAGCAGTTGAGCAAATGCATACTCGTTTCGTGCCGCTGGCCCATATGCTCTGCATTCTTTATACAATGGCATTGCAGCATATAAATCAACAGTGCTTGAAGGTGATTTAAAATCTTCTTGCACTCCCACTGTCTACATCTTAGGATCAATTTTATTACTATCACACTTGTTATGATTATATTTTTTCCTGTGCACCATAAGCCATACTACTAAATTCCTACCAATTAGATTTGGAAGTTATTGAGACAGAGAAGAACTTATCCTCCCCAACAGCCATAACTCTTTTTCCAGCATTCTGAATAAATGGTCAGCCTTTTGTTCTCTCTGAGCTACTATAACAGTAGAAAAGGGATGAAGATCTTCCTCTGTTACCCCCTTGTGGGCAAAATCCTGCCAGAAATATGCTGAGCCCCAGGGTTTCTATTTCTGCAATCCCCAGGTACAGTATGATTTTTAGGGCACCTCTGGCAACTAATGCATATGTTGGAGCAGTCACGCCTCAGTTACACCAGGGACAAAAAGACTGGTTGTCTTGTTACTGGGGGAGAGGCAAAGAGTTTCCTCCTTCTGTCTTGCCCCTGCTGACTGTGCCACATGCTGAGAACACTCCTTGTGACACATGGATGCAGTCCCCTAGGAGTATTCCAATTGCTCAAAGTATATATATCCTGCACCTTAATTTCTTCTATTTCAGTTCCAAAGAATGTGTGAAAGAATGTCTTAGAATAAATGTTCACATGGCACACTCGCTACTTGCATGGAGCAGTCAAGAAGGATTACAGACTTTGAAGGCCATACAGACAATTAGGAACCTAGCTCCCAGTGAACTCAAGTGAGACCTCTGCACCTAATTGTTGCTAATTAGGAACCTGCAAACTCTGCCAATTAATTCTTAAATCCATAAACTTCATGGTGAGTTAGGCTAAAAAAAAACCAAACATGAAGGAAATCAGATTAGGTAAATATCCTAATGTCACCAGGAGGTGGTATCATTATTATTACTACTATCTATTAATTACTACTATCATTATTATTTACTATGGCCATCTGGGATGGAGGCTCCATTACATTGGTCACCTGGAGAAAATACAGTCTTTTGTCTGAAGGACCACCATCTACATCGCAAACTGTATTCTCTAAGTATTCTACTCAGATAGAATCTGAGTAGACCAAACATAAGGATAAACAGATGATAGCCTGAACAACATCCGAAGGCCTGTTACACATGTTATATGGCAGCTGGTCTTCTTGATTTTAAAAGACATGTCACCAAATGTTAAATGAATGCCTCAGAGTCCTGGTCTGTTCCCTGAGAGCACGTTTGTACAGAATAACAGAGCATTATGCGAGAGACCTCTAAACCAGCTCCAAAGAAATTGGGATGGGAACACCACACAATATCTTGCTGTGCAGAGACGACCCTTTGGGCACTGGAAACTGCAAAGCTACATCAGTACAGCTACAGTGCTTTCATTGCTATTATTTGGTCATTTGGAAGCATTTATGCTGTCTCTGCACTATGTGGTGCAAACATAATCTGGTTCTTTACTCTTTTCAAACCATTTGAAAGTCCAGGACTCTGTTTCTTCCCTGCTTGTACCCAACACAGGGAATTTAGCCACTTGTCTCTTTTACATATGGCTTCTTCCTGTGACCATACCACATGGAGCTCCCAGTAGTTTCAATAATTATTTAGTTTGATTATGGTCATTTCCTCCATCATCTGCCATCCTGAGTCACATGCAAAGGACTGGGAGCAGACTAGTGCTCTGTATTCCCAGAGGTTCAACAGCAGCTGTTGTCGTGGTTTAACCCCAGCCAGCAACTAAGCACCACGCAGCCGCTCACTCACTCCCCCCCCC
>JAVJGG010000009.1:10437542-10451243 GCA_035590195.1 Aviceda cuculoides | reverse complement strand
GACACAGCCAGGGCTGCTGACCCAAACTGGCCAATGGGGTATTCTATACCATGGGACGTCACATAAACTGGGGGGGAAGTTGTTCGCCGCCGCTCGGGGAGGAACGGGGTGTCGATCGGCGGGTGGTGAGCAATCACACTGCACATCATTTGTACATTCCAATCCTTTCATTATTACTGTTGTCATTTTATTAGTGTTAATCATTATTAGTTTCTTCTTTTCTGTTCTATTAAACTGTTCTTATCTCAACCCACGAGTTTTACTTCTTTCTCTGATTTCCTCCCCCATCCCACTGGGGGGCGGGCAGAGTGAGTGAGCGGCTGCGTGGTGCTTAGTTGCTGGCTGGGGTTAAACCACGACAATAAGGTTTTTGCTTCTTGCTCAAAAAAGCATAGTCACCACAGATTCAAGAAATCACAGATAAAGATACTGGTTTTCTTCACCACTATTGGCTCTCATGGTATCCAAACCCATTCCCATCAGGGCCCCATCTCCACTTTCATAGCATTTTTGGGGAGCTCCAAGAAAAGACAAAACTGAACACAGATAAGGAAAAAATATAATAGTTAAAATCCTCCTCCAAGAACTTTCCATGGATCAGAAGCCTGACAGCTGCAATTAAACTGAAGGTCAGTAGCAGATTTGATACTCCCTGGCGACCAATTTATACCAGGCAGATGACAGTACAGTTTCTAAGGTTTATCACATTAAATCTCCATTTTCAAAAACACATCTAAATACAGAAATTAGATGAGCTAAAAATACTACAGAAACAAGGGTTATGAATGAAAGCAAAAGGGCTGCCAACAATTTAGTTAGCTCTACAAGCAATAGCTTCAACCATACCATTGCCCTGGGTAACTGACTTGTCTTGCTTTCTGAGGCAACAGCTCACTGAGGAGAGAAATGTAATGTTTTAATACAGTTTTTCTACTAAATGATGAAGCTGAGACTGGAGAATGTTAAAAGCAGACAATTTTTTTTTTTTTTACACCTAGGCAAACCAATCCAAAGCTACCTTGCAAAACCAGAAGAATATAGCATTGAAGAGGGCTAAGGTTTCACCTAAATGAGCAGGTCAAACTGGCAAACATGTAGGAGAAACCCATTGGATGGGCACATCAACACTGCCAGTGGAATAAGTCCCTAGATCAGATAGTTTGGATAACAGAAATACTATTTTCATGCATGTGTTAGTATTTTCAAGATGTGTTTATACACTTCAATGATGCAGAATTTAATGGTAAACCAATAAAGTTCAGTTATGGTGTTGGGTTTTTTTTAATTTTTTAATCTTATGTGGCTTTTAAATTATGTGACAGAACTGCCTGCAAAATGCTGTGGTCATGGAGGCCAGTGTTTTGTCTGTTATGGAGGAAAAATTAAGGTAGGTTTTACAGTATTTTGCTTCCGCATAAATTACGTCACAGCTGTAGAGAGCCTTGAGAACAGCTGTTCTGTGAAGCTGAGTTTTGACCTTACATGCGAAATATGACAAAAATTTCACAGAGCTGTTTTACTCCATATTCTTTATGAAAGAGTATAGCATCTGACACAGGGGAAGAAACTGTTGACTTGCAAGTTTAAGTAAAAACTGCCTTTCCATTAATGACTTATCCAGTCCCTAGTATAACAGATCCTTACTCAGGATGGTGGTTTTAGGTGCTACGGTAAGGCAAAGGAAAAACGAAAATAATGAGACCTTGTAATTTACACTCTGATCAGCTAATGGTGCCGCATACCCATGACAAATCAGATTGTGAAATGACATGATTTAATCCAGGCCAGCAATCTCAGAATTAGATGCTATGGGAGATTTTCTAATCTCTGCCACTCACTCACTCCATGTGCCTAGAGACGTTGCCCCTTACCTGTCTTTTGGGTAAATATAAAGTGGAAGTACTGTCACTTATTTCATTTTTAGCTCTACAGAGGAGCAACAGATCAGAAAGGTGCTGCTAGAATGGTTTTTCCCCTTGAGTAGTTGTGACTCATAAATGACAAAACGTGAAATGGAGAACAGGAGTAGAAATTGAGTTGATTTAATAATACTTTTGTACAAGGCGAGCGTACTCCCCCCTCCCCCCCTTTTTTTTTTAGGCCTGCTATATAGGAAAATCCTGAAATTGGAACTGTGCATGAGGAAGTGCAGAAGCAGCAGTCCTGAAGACCCCCCCCACTATCTCTGTACTCACTACCAAAGACAGACTTGAGTCAAGCTTCAATATATGGCCATTTCATTTCTGTGAAAACTTTTTTGTAATATTAAACTGTCATGGTTTAACCCCAGCCAGCAACTAAGCACCACGCAGCCGCTCACTCACTTCCCCCCCTGCAGTGGGATGGGGGAGGAAATCGGGAAAAGAAGTAAAACTCGTGGGTTGAGATAAGAACAGTTTAATAGAACAGAAAAGAAGAAACTAATAACGATAATGATAACACTAATAAAATGACAACAGTAATAATGAAAGGATTGGAATGTACAAATGATGTGCACTGCAATTGCTCACCACCTGCCGATCGATGCCCAGTTAGTCCCTGAGTGGCAATCCCCCCACCCACACTCCCCCCAGTTTATACACTGGGCATGACGTCACATGCTATGGAATACCCCCTTGGCCAGTTTGGGTCAGCTGTCCTGGCTGTGTCCTGTGCCAACTTCTTGTGTCCCTCCAGCCTTCTCGCTGGCTGGGCTTGAGAAGCTGAAAAATCCTTGATTTTAGACTAAACACTAATTAGCAACAACTGAAAACAGCAGGGTGTTATCAACATTCTTTGCATACTGAACTCAAAACATAGCACTGTACCAGCTACTAGGAAGACAGTTAACTCTATCCCAGCTGAAACTAGCATAAACATACATTGTTCAGCAGGCAAGTTGAGTACAGGAGTTCTGTGGAATGAGTGCAAAAGAAAGATCATTTAAAAATAAACGCACGCTAAGTGATATCTCAATTTAAAATTCAGCAGTATTCATATCAAGGAATCTGATCTTTGTGTAAGTAATAAACCAATTAAAGACAATGCAATTCCCTAGGGAAAACAGCATGTCATTTCATAGGAAAGGCTCCCTGAGGCCACAACAAGAAAAGCACAGCTGCACCTTGGCTGTGCATTCCTCCCGTGTCACCATCTCTCTGCTTCCATAAAGGAAACTAAAGCCTGGTTATGGCATGCAAGACAACACGTGGGGCCAGACCTGGAGCTACAGCAAATCAGAATAAATCCACTGATTTAATGACAATATCTTAATTAGGCAGGCTAATGTTTTAGACTTTGAGATTCTTTTAATTGCTTTGGGAGCCAGCAAAGGTTTGGCCTGCATAGTAAAGACATCACTTTCCTCTGAGAAGCCTGCCAAAAGTAGAAAGTTGGTGGCTGTTCTTTATTTTTCATGCACTCCTTACATTCTCTACTACAAAGATCAGATTCCCTCTTCGCATGTTTTCCTGAAGCACTGTGCTTTTGTGTATCCCAGAAGCATTAATGAAGCGGTTGGGACTGCATTTGGAACAATTTACAGCTTTTTTCCTCATGTTTATCCATGTGAGAAGCACCACTAGTTGTACTAGTAGTAATATAAAGGCTTGCTTCCTATTTATTTTTATTTATTTTATCACTTTTTATTTACATTAGTTATTTAAATTTTATTTATATTATATATTTATATTTATTTACATTATTATTTTATTCATATTAGTTGGATAGTTCTAGAAGGCTGCTAACGTTGTCTAATCAAGCCTTTTATGTAGGCTGAGCTTCCATTCATTCCTCAAAACTATTGACTGAGAAAAATCTTGGGGGTTTTACTAAAATTTTAGATCACTCACGTATATGTTATTATTAATACTGTTTACAGGAACCTGCATAATTAATTTCCCAGCAATTTTATACAGAAGACAATTGTCTGGAGCAGAAGTCTCCCCTTGCAGGTCAACTGATAGTTACATTAAACAAGTATGATGGGTGGCCCGATGAGCAGATTGGATAGCTGGATTTTAGTAAATCACCTGTAAAACTATCACTGAATTCTTCAAAACAAAGTAAATTAAGTTGGAATTCCAATTCCATTTAAAAAATCCACACAAAAACCAACTGCAGCAAGGGGGGGGAGAGAGGTCTGACTGCTAGAAAAGGGTTTTTTTCCACAGCTCGCTAGTAAAAGCCTAATCATCACAGAAGCCAAGGGAAAAGTGTCATTGCTAAGCACACAAAACTGGTCATTTAGCACCTCTGCACTTCACCTTGCATTTTCAGATAGCTCTAGTAACATCTTGCCTCCAAATCGCCCTTTCTCCACAGCTTACTTCCTAAGGGCACTGGGAAGAAAAGACGTGCCATGCCGTTCCAGGTCTGAAAATCCCAGGACCTAGCAGACTGCTTTCCAAAGTCTGCACCCTGAGTTTTCAAATCCTACGCCCTCTGTAAAAGTATCTATTTCTTCCTACCACTAAAAGGCAAAGACAAATTCCTCAGGCAGAAGCACAGTAGAAGCAGGGTTCAGAGGCAGGAGGAAGAGCAGCGTTCATGGAGATGCTAACGGGCTGTCCTCTCACATCGCCACTTGACCCGAAGCAGCAGCAGCTAGAGGAGCCATGGAGCAGCCAGCTGACTAGCTAGATGAAAAAGTTGTTAACGACTGACTTCAGCTTAAGGAAAGAACATCTGTACCTTGGGGAGAGAGAAGTCAGGAAAGTCTCAGTTCTGCAAATGTTTAGACAGACGTTTAAGTGTACTTTCCTAAGAGGTGCTTTCAATTCAATTCTGGTGAGCAGAGGGATAGACAAACTCCTATGGTCACCCATCTGAAAAAAAGTAACCCCTGGCTTATTGGCCTGCAACTGAACAGTGCAAAGTGACCTTGCACCCCTCACTTGCCTGTGTCATACACAAGCGCATGCCTCACAACTGAACTTGGAATATTCAAAGAGATGTGGGTACAAGAATTGATGTATTCTGTAGTGCAGGCAACTGGGCCAATCATCTCTCCTCCTTCATCATGAAAAACAGAGGAGTCTTCTCTATCGTCATTAATTCATAGGTAAAGTCTCACAATCATCATCATATGTCTGATTTTATTACTCCAAGTAAATGCCTCCTACGTGCCTTTCCCCACAGGTTCTAGCCTATAGTTGTACAATTCCCAATGAAATTAATTAAAAATTAGTTTTGATAAAGTACAGTGACTGCAAAAATAGATTGAACAGAATTTTCTCACTTGTCTTTCAGAGGGAGAGACACAATTTTGCTGCTCTTTTCTAAACAAACCACTTTCAGAGCTCACTAATATATAAACCTTTGTGAATAGGAGAACTACTAAGCACTGCCTTGCCATTAAGATACTTAGTCCAAACGTGGCTGCTACAAGTAGACACTCATGGTCCTTCACGTGTTGACACCAGCAGAGACTGTTGAATTCTAAGCAATATAATAGAAATTTCAATAACCATCCAGTCATTTACTGCTCCCTCTACTAATGAAGACCTGTCGTGGTGATGAGTCTGAGAATGAAGAGGCCAAAATACCTGCAACTTATTTCAGCTAAGGTGGTAAGATCTGAATGTATTTTGGCAGATGGCTACCTGAAAAACACTGCAGATAATGGAGATATGTTCAAATGGTGGAAACTCTTTTGGACACAAGTGCAGCATTATCAACTCACCATGTTCCCTGCTTAGCAGGCCATACAGTGCACTGTCACAGTGGGTACTGCTGCCTAAGTCAAGGACACAATCACTGGGAGAGTGCCTGGGGATGCAGAGATTTTTCGTGCACGTGGCTCATTCTTGGCTCCTTACTAAACTTGAACCCTGAGGCCCAGGCCCTTTTGCAGCTTCATTACGTGCACACTTACTAGCTCTGCTCAGCAATGATCATACTACAACAGCCTCCAGCAGAACCTGAAGCCACCTTCTCCAAGCATAATCTTTACAAGAAGGCAAACAGCATAAAAATTGCTTGCTGTTCCCTCTGCATAGAAGGAGTCCTCTCTGTTTTTCTCTGTGAGAATAAAAAGATTTCATCATAGATGAGATAAGGATGAAGAAAAAGGCTTGAAGATAAACAATGGACAGCTGTTTTAATATATTAAGTCTGAATCAGTGCTACATCTTGCACAGCCCTTCTTTATGTTTGGTATCACACCATACCATAGTGCACTGACTCCCTCCCAGCCTGAACAACTGCTCTGGTGGAGAACCAAGGCTGTTTTGAGCATTGGGATTTAGAAAGCAAATACTTCTGCTCTCTTCAAAGCACTTGATCACTAATAACTAACTTTAGAATCACTACTATGAATTAACAGAAACATTTGAAATAGCCATAAAGTAAAGCTTGAAATAGAAAAAGAAAAAATAAAACCAAACCCACCCTGTTTCCATTTCAACTTGCATTTCATCTTAGCAGCTATACTGCTGTTGGTAGATACACCAGAGAGCCCCAGCAGTACCAGAACTAGTTTTACTAGATTATATAACCTGTTGCTTAGCTGACTGAACAAATCTGTAGAGGCATTTTCTAATATTTATAAAGGAAGGAGAATAAAAACTTTTCTATCTCAAATCCACCAATCCTCAGGACACTTTAATTATGTTTGCCTTTACTTTTTCATTTGGTGTCGTCACTAACTTACCCCCCATCCCAAACCAATTTGTGTAGTTACCTTGGTCAATGCAAAGAATGAACAAACCATAAGGCCAACTAGCATGTTCTGCCTGAAAAAAGACACATATATCTTTAGCTGTGTTTCCCCTTGGATTTTTTTGCCTACAGTGTCTACCTTGTACCCACATTATGCTACTGTTCCAGTGACATACTGGGTAGCAGTTCATTAAAGAGTGGGTAGAAAAACATCATGAAGACTCCACAGCTGAGCACGGTTCCCCTGCTACAAAAACAAAAACACAGGCTGCCTTTCCCTCACCAGCAGTCCCATCAAGAGGTGATCTGCATGAGCACATAGGTCCATAAGAAGGAGCTGAAATTGTGGCAGAAGTCCAATTTCTTTCCATTACAGTTTTAAAAGTGCATCCAGAGGAAGTTACACCACTTGCTGACATTAGCAGTTGAAAATTTTCTTTTGGGGTCATGTTAAATATAACACAAATATGATTAACAGCATCAGTAAATTGGTAGGCCATTTTTCACCAACTTAAAGGTGGTTTTGTAGGCCTTGAGGATGCTAACTGAAACATACTGGCTGGATTCCTACCTGAAGTAGTGTTTCCTTTTTTTCCTCATCTGTACCTTATTGCAAATTGAATACCAGCCTAATGGTTTGTCAGGTCACACTGTCCTGCCATAAGGGGCATTGAATTTTGATTTGCATTCCACATTGACAGCATTGTGACAGAGAGCTTACCATCTTGTCTTTCTAAAAATGTCTGTGAAACTCACAACTTAATTTGTTGCTATTTTTATTATGATTTTGTCTCATTACAGATAAGTTTCTCCTCCTCTTCCAGAAGCAGGGGGAGAGGGCATTTTGCTAATGCCTTTTTTACTCTCAGGTTTTGCTAAGTTCAGTAGCCTTGCTGCAAGGCCTGATTTAGCTCTTAGTAAAAATCAATGGACATGCTCCCATTTCTATTGATTGTTACAGAGACAGGCTAGAGTCACATTTAAAGATGTTGAAGATGTGTATTATACTTCTGCCTCATCAAGAAACACCATCTTGAAGAATATTAAACTCGTTTGAACTACACTGGATTTCAACTAAATAGTATTAAGAATTATCAGCTCAAACTTCTCTAAACAGCCACAGAGCTGCTCTACTTTTCACTCTCCTGATGTGATACATGAAGTGGAATTTCATACCCCTAGGCACCTGCAGAAGGCAGGTTTTAAGTTCACGTGTCCAAAAACGTCCATAGAGTTCTCAGTAATGTTAATACAACTACTACTTTATTATTACTTCCAATTTGTTAACTCTGAGTCCACCTGCACTCTAAATTCCCATAGCTTGCAATCCCACAAGATAAGCTGATTTTAGGATTCTTGACTGAGCTGTAAAACACTTGTTGGTATTAGGTATTGCACGAAGCAAGAAGAATGAACAGGGTGTAATCTTTGGTGGGTTCTTGTTTTATAAACTGAACAGCTACTTTAAAAATCAGGCTCTTTTCGCTCCTCCTTTATATCATTTTCCTGCTGGGTTTTTTCTTTTACTTGCCACATGTGTTATCATTTCATGACATTTCACTTACGAAAGTTTTTCAGCAGCTCTTCTAAGTTCTAGTTCCAAAGCAATCACAACTCCTTGCTTTCTAGCCTTTCTGTGCCACTAGCAGAAAAATACTGATGTGTATTCTTGTCTCCTCTCCTCTCTTCCTGTTACCATCCAAGAGAGTTACAGTTGAATCACCATACTCTACTGAACATCAAGGCAACCACTGAGTCATTGGCTTTAATTGCCACTGGTTATGAAAAAATCTGATTGATAAATTAATTTAATTCAGGCAGGAGAAGCCCATCTGAATGTTGTCTATTTCTTTTAAGTTTTTCTTGTCACTTCCTTCTGCCTGCTTTGCCCCTCCTTGACCCTCTTAGGAAAAATAAAGGTGGTCCCTGTAGTAATGGAGCAGATCCCTGCACTGCTAATCAAATAGAATAATCACTTACACGATCTATAATATAATATTAAAAAGGCCAGTTAGATCATTACTATCTAAGATAGTACTTTCAGTTTGATGGCATTCTCCAGATCAGGAGGTTGTAAGACTGGTTGAATAAATGAATTATTCATGTTAACAAAACAAGTCAGCTAAGGAGGAGAACGAATTATTTTCCTCAGTGACCAACCTGAGCATTGTAGAAGCCAAAATTATTAATTCCCATTCAGAGACATGAATTTAAAACAAATAAATGGAACCAGGGCCACTCTGAAAAGAAGCAGATAAATGAACAAGCAAGTCATTTTAAGCAGAAAAGAACCCGAGGCACTATTACTCTAGGTGACTGGAGTGCTGCAATCTCATAGGGAAGCCGACATCCTGATCAGAGGAAAAACAGCAAGGGAGATCATGAAAGAAATTCATTATATGGTTCTGATAGTATCTCCTGAAGGGCTCCCCTAAATCAAAGTGTAATGTACTACTACACAGTTAAGGCATCCTCCCAGCCTCAGATCTCTTCTTGCTTGTGCTTGCCATCCTTAAATTCTAAGTGGCTCTTAGAAAACAATAAAAGTTTCAGAGTTATGCATCTGTTAAAAAGTATGTGTGTTTACCACTGTCATGATAAGATTTGTCTCCAGGCAGACCAGAGAAAGGAATGTATTAGCTACTGGGCACAGGAAAAATTTGGGAAGAGTGAGAAAGAAAATGTCAGTCTCCCCACTACAGGTGATGTCCAAACTGCCAGACATAGGGATGAGGGAAGCAAGCCTCACAAGGAGCTAGTCTAAGACTCAGGCTAAATGTATGAAGTACCTTCACTCTGCCGTTAATAATACCACCACAGGGCTGATTCACAGCATCAGCTGGACACTGCAGCACTGAACTCTGCCAAAGTCTCATGATGCCCTGATGGATGGAGGACAGGAGCTTAGACTGCTGGTTTGAAATGGAGAGAGTGAAGCCTGTAAGTTCTCAGACATTAATGTCCGAGTTTAGAAGTTTAAAAGAATCACCACCTTTTTTATCTCCCAATTCTATGCCTCATTTCTGTCATTACTATTTTTCCAGCTGTAAAGCTAGCTAACTTCTTCACTGTACAACGCCTTGGATCATTTCTATATGTCCTCTTAAAAACCCTTCTACATAAGTTTATCCTCAGCTGCAGAACACTATTTTATACTTTAAAAGAGACATTAAAGGGATCTGCAAAAGATATCCTTTCATCTTTTCCATCTTTTGCAATTCATAGAACAACTTCTACTTAAAGCAGTTCAGTCCTCATATGCTCGTATCTCTCAGTCATCATCTCTGCTCTGTGCCTGATATTCTATAGTAGGTTACCAGCTTCTGCTGCCATATTTCCAAACCTAATTTGTGGGCATCTGCCTTCAGCCTCTTCATGAACGCTTCATGAGGTTAAAAAAGCCTCATTTACATTTGGATTATTAATTGACATTTTTATCTGTCTCACATTGCAAACTGTCATTTCCTGCTGACTGCCTCTGACATGTTACTCAGCTAGCTTCAGCTCCTCTTCACCTACTATACACAAGCTCTTATTCATAAACATCCAAACTGTAACATGACAGTTGATAGAATTGCTCTCTTCACTAGGGATGACATGTGCATCAGCACTGCAGGACTCAGAGACTTAAAGGCCAAAGGGAACTTTATAAGTAACCTGAATGATTGACCACACAGCAAAATAATTGTCCAGAAGAAAAGAATGCAAGAACAGCCACTTCATATTTGTTCAAAGCCTGAGCCTAATATACTGTCTCTAACACTGGCCAACTTTCAACATCCAGGGAGAAATACAAGAACCAGGCAAGTATACAAGATCATTCCCAGCAGTTTCTGCATTAGTCTACCACTGTGATTTTGACTAGCTTGAAAACCTTGCAATGTTGAGGGAAGGGCTATCTTCCCCTAATGCATGGTGTCATAACATCACTTAGGATTCTGGTTGTGACCTTGAATTTGAGAATGTCTTTTCCAAGTGCTCTCAAAGAACAAGTACTTAATAACATTGTCATTTGCTGCTTTTTCTCTCAATCCTATCCTCTGGCCTTAAGAATGACTGAGGTAACCAAGAATTCTATCTCCACTAAGCCCTGTAGGTTTATGAAAAACATAGTGTAAATCAGAAAAGAAAATTAACTTAAATCAGAAAGGCAAATTAAATATAATTAAAGTACTGTCCTTGCAGTAGACTCCTTATTTTGATTCAGCTTCAAAGACTATTACTCCCCACATAACTAAAATGTGAAACCATGAAAGGGCTTGTTTTTCATACAGGTGGCAATTCTTCAAATATCATTCCTATTCTATTGTATGGTCACATACATCAGGAGACACAGATAACATAAGGAATGCAGAGGACACCAGTGGCAATGAGCTAAGGTCTGAGCTTCCATAGATCCTACATTAATTTGGGCTACTGGTTTTGCAAAGAATAAATCTTTCAATTTGCTCATCTGATCACTCATGCACAGACCAGCAGAGACTATCAAAGAGGAGTGAAGACTTGAATCTTTTTGTCCTCTGCAGTGGAGAAGAAAATTCTTCATCTTGCTCTCTAACTTTTGCCACCGTATCAAACAAATACGCCCAAGAAAATTCTATGTAGAAGCCAGGATTCAAGCCAGACCCCCTCTGTGTAACTGCAAGGAGAAGATACATGCATCATGAAC
The DNA here is from genome assembly GCA_035590195.1 of Aviceda cuculoides. Classification (NCBI taxonomy): domain Eukaryota; kingdom Metazoa; phylum Chordata; class Aves; order Accipitriformes; family Accipitridae; genus Aviceda; species Aviceda cuculoides. The sequence continues at coordinate 10,439,935 of JAVJGG010000009.1, read as the reverse complement.
AGACCTGACTGGAAAAGGACAAATGTTTGCTAGGGGAGGTGGAAGGGTTTGTGGAGAAGAGGGAGGAAACTCTAACTCCCTTTGGTCAGTTTTGGCATTTAAAACTATCTTTTCTTTAGGGAAATATAAACTACAGCTCAATTCCACAGATGGCAACATTGAGCACCAGCAGGGTTTTTAGGTATGTATTTTCAAGAGGTAATTATCAGGTGCCCAAGTTCCTATGCAGATCATGTCCAGAATGCATCTGAGAATGGGACAGGTGCTTTATACTCTAGTGATTAGAGGTCTTGCTCAAGAATTACCTCCTTTGCTTGAGGCAAGTCAAAACTTCCTTTCACCTCATAAGAAAGCAGACAAAACTAGGCAAAGACACTTCTTATCCCTATTTTAAAATCACGTAACATTGTGCTGTTCTCCCTTATGAAGAGGTTTTGGCAGTCTTTGAATAAAATATGAGACAATGCTGGTACCACTGAAATAAAGCAAGTGAATACCTTTTTTTACCTACTATGTATAGTACACTGGATACTAATACTTTCTTTTAAAAAGCACGGCCTGCTTTTTTATAATGTTCCCTCTGCACAAGGGCCATAGAGAATGTGAAATAATACATTTCTCACTACTAAACAACAGCCTTTTAGCTCAAATGGCAGTAATACGCGCTTTTCAGCTTTCGATGTCCCTGATTCAATCCCAAGTCTGAGAATCAATTGGAGCCCATCACACTACACATTAAAAAATTAAAAAAAAAAAAAAAAAAAAAAAAGTTAAGAGTTTTGGAACTATCTGTAGTCAATATATAGAGATTTAAATATAGTTGTTGGCAGTTCTTTGGGCCATTAGAGGGTTTGCTTTGGAGAACAGTTTTCTCTTTCCCACTAGGCTCATTCAAAGAGTATAATCCAAAAGAGAAACATCACTGGTTGTTGTATAATCAAATAAACTGAGGGAAAACATTACAAGAGACTATTCAGTTAATAATCCCTTTAGTAATGGAGATGTAAAAAATGTACTAACTTCTGAACATCCCTTAAGAACAAGTGCAGCACTGTATCATAAAGGAAACAACAAATTGAGCTAGAGCTGTTGCTGCAGACACATCACTGCATGTTATGGCTCTTCAGAATACTCTATTCCAGCAGTATGGATAGAAAGAAATTGTGTAGTGATACTTGAGTTGATTAGAGGGAAAGCTTTGGAAGTAACAGCACCCAGCAATCAACCAAATTCCTGATAGTTCCTTGGAATTTTGTGGGTCTCATAAATAGTGAGTGAATGGGAAAAGCAAACTTTCAGCACCTGTGTGAGATGAGATTTCCTTTGTGTCAACCTAAGCACACAAAACTCGGTGCTGGGTGCCACATCAACCTGTAAGAGGCACCTGGGAGAGACAGAAGTTCCCAGCTGGCAAGCTGCATCTTGCCTCTCTGGTAAGCAACATCTCTTGATGACACTCTATCAGCATCCACACTTCTAGTATGGGAAAGAAAACTAGTATCTAAAATCATTGTCATTGCTGGCCCTGATCTAATCTATTCTGATGGTGGTGCAGTACCACTCCTTGTAGCATTTTCCTCTGCGATGATTACTCATGCTCTCATGACAGGCATTCCCTCCTTTTTATGGGCAAACAGTTCCACAACCTCAGAGATCCTACTGTCACTCCTATTTCCCTTATTCTTTCCATCCTGGATTTCATCCCAAACCATTTGGCACTCCCACAGATTGCAAGGACAAAGGAAACATTTGAGTAAGTTGGAACTGCAAGGAGCAGAGGAAATGGCTCAGAGGAAGCAACCCCAAAGGAAGAGAAGCAGCAGCAGTTGCCAGTGGGCAGTACTATTCTGGAAAGATGTAGGCATTAGTAATGCCTCTCTCTCTCATTTTCCCCTTAACATCTGTCGCAACTTGCATGTGCTCCAAGTATGTTCCCAGCAACTATGGACATTTCTGTCCTGTTTTTCACTGCTATGCCCTTGCTGTTCAGCATTCCATCCCCCAAACATTATAGCTACTTTTCCTTTAAAAAGACACAGGATCTACAGTATGGATACAAACACAAAGAATGTCTTGGGGAACAACCACAGCAGTTAGTTACCTCCTTTTTTCCCCAGAAAAGCTGCAGAACAGATCTCCCACCTAAACCAACACATACTGCTATAATCTCTGCCTGGCTGATCCTGAGCTTCATCAGTGATTCACTCTATAGGAACCCCCAAATTACAGAGTGTCATGGTTTAACCCCAGCCAGCAACTAAGCACCATGCAGCCGCTCACCCACTCCCCCCCCTGCAGTGGGATGGGGGAGAAAATCTTGTGGGTTGAGATAAGAACAGTTTAATAGAACAGAAAAGAAGAAACTAATAATGATAATGATAACACTAATAAAA
>JAVJGG010000009.1:10419590-10437442 GCA_035590195.1 Aviceda cuculoides | reverse complement strand
ACTGAACTCAAAACACAGCACAGTACCAGCTACTAGGAAGACAATTAACTCTATCCCAGCTGAAACCAGGACACAGAGGTAAAGGCGTTTTAGTTCAGACCATTTAGTAAGTGGTAACAGTGCAGTAAACATGCTTAGGATGTACACAGATGGCATCTGAAGTCAAAACAAGTGAGTCTAGTGTTGGTCCATCTTCTTGAACCATTTTTCTCCCTCTTCCATTCCCTCTATCTTCACCACCACAGGGTCTTTTTGTCCTAACATAAAACCTTCCCTTTTCAGTGATCTAAGAGAACAGGGAAGGAGGGAAATGGGGAAGGAACAGGTGAGAGGAATGCCTGAAAACAGACCTGCAGAAAAAGAACAGAAATAACAGGGAGAGAGAAGACATGAGAAAGAGAAGCAGAAGGAGTATTGATCCTGGACTATATGGTCAGAAGGCCCTGCATCAGGCTTCAGAGGAGGGGAAATTGAGGACAAATGAGAGGTGAGTTAGAGAGGATGGCTCCGGGTGTTCTTGCAAGAAACTGTGAAATCAGAGAAAGTAAAAAAAAATGGGATGAGGAACAGAAGTGGAAGAGCAGACTACAACAAGCTGAACAAGTGAGCTAAAAACAGAGTGATGGGAATTAACCTCAGAAGTCCTCTAAGAGGAAAATGTTACGTGATTGGACTATGAGAATTAATCTAGCATGGGAAGTTTAATGAACAGAGTCTGATCTGTGTAAACAAAGAGAATGGGACTAGAAGGAGATGGGGTAGGGGACAGACCACACTAGGAGAGAACAAGGGAGAAGAGGACCAAGGTATGGCCAATTAACAAGGTTTGAGGCCATAGGGACAGTCCTCAAGTATTTAGAGCCAGATACAAGATTCCTCAGTTTTGGTAGTCCTCTCCTGTATAAAGGAAATGTATACTTCATCCCCTGCTAGAGACGACAAACTTCTACTGTAACTCCAGGAGTAGAGGTACACGTAGAGACTCCTAGCAAATGGCAGTGGGGGTATTTCTCATAAAACAGAGAGAAATTTCTTATGTGGTTCAGGGTGAGGGTGTAATCTAGGAAATTATGCTTACAAGGTCATATGTGACATGAATTCCGTCACATCAAGATCCCCAACAGTAGGAAAGGTGGGGATTAAATTTCTTCATAGACACCAGGCACATGAGTGCAAACACAGGGCAAATGTTGCAGAAATGATGAGTGTCTTGATCTGAAACCAACAAAAGGCTCTAACAAATGAGATAAATACATGGAAATTCAGATTCCTCACCACTACCAAGTATCGATCAGTTGTTCTTTCAATATGCAAAGATTCTGAAGTGCACAAACACATTAGTGGTATCCCTGCCATCTAAAGGGACATGAAAGTAACTTCCTAGATACGGTTAGTCTTGAGTTTAAATTTAAATTTGATCTGCTGTACAGTGCCTTTGCCTTTTAACTCATCACTTGCTGTTGTGGTTTAACCCCAGCCAGCAGTTAGCATCACACAGCTGCTCAGTCAGCCTTCCCCCCTACCGCCCCGGTGGGATGGGGAAGAGAATTGCAAACAAGTAAAACTCATGGGTTGAGATAAGAACAGTTTAATAATTTAAATAAAAAAATTAAATATTACAATAATAATAGTAATGAAAAGGAAGATAACAAAAAGTGAGTGAAATACAACCCAAGAAAAGACAAGTGATGCACGATGCAATTGCTCACCACCCACTGACCAATGCCCAAGCAGCGATCTATCCTCTCCGGCCAACTCCCCTCAGTTTATATACTGGGCATGACATTCTATGGTATGGAATATCCCTTTGGCTAGTTCAGGTCAGCTGTCTTGGCCATGCTCCCTCTCAGCTTCTTGTGTACCTCCTCCCTGACAGAGCATAGGAAACTGAAAAATCCTTAACTTAGGACAAGCATTACTTAGCAACTAAAAACATCAGTGTGTTATCAATATTATTCTCATACTAAATACAAAACACAGCACTGTACCAGCCACTAGGAAGAAAATTGACTCTACCCCAGCCAAAACCAGGACACTTGCTCTCTAATCAATAATTTAAATACTGTTCCCTGGGGAAAAAAAAAATATATAGTTACATTTGCTCATGCTGTTTATTGGCAAACATGTTGTGCAAGTCTTACAAAGTCAGCATGAGGGCTTTAAGTAAAACAATCATCAACAACATCATCAACAAATTAGGTCAAAATAGACAAATGGGTCAAAAATACTCTCACTTCATGTCAAAGCAAAGGCATCTTAAGTTACTCAAGGCTTTTAAATTGCAAAGACAAATTTGTACACGATGATGTGCCAATTATCCATGAAGTGACTGCTCCATGCAGTTCACTTAGTATCTTCCAGTCAGTACTATTGATCAGCTACCAAAACTATTTACTCTGTTTCATTAAGCTCTTCACTGCATCATTACCAAACAGCCTTTAATCCTCTCGTGACACAAAGCCCACTGATACCATACCAGAAGCTGATAGCAGTCAGCTGTATTTCTTCATTGGTTTTTTTGCTTTGACAGCTCACTTTTAAGAGAAGAACCGAGACAGATCTTTATGATACATCTGTGACAGAACTGTGCCTCTGTCTTAGTCTTCAAACTGATTGAGACAAAGACAACTGGCCAATGAGCAATTTTGTGTGTGTATGTTTCAAAGACATATTCCAAGCAAATGAAAAATGAAGTATGTTACATTAAAAGAAGCTAGCCAATTATACTTCGTCCTGTGCTCAGATAAATCCATGTTACAGTCAGAGAGGACCTACATGAATGAATCACAGTACCTCTACCTCATACAGGTTTAAGAAACCCTCAAGGTTTCTTTATTATATGTTATGGGCTGTTACTAGAAAAGCATTGTATTAGGCCAGGGAAAGCCCTGCAGGCTGGGACTTCCCAGAAACAAATAGGCTACACAGGGGATGAGCCATTTGGTTGCTCAATTGATATCCACACCAAGAACAGCATTCAAAGGAGTTTTAGATTTTATAGCTAAAGTGAAATGGAAAGCAGATGAAATACAACAGACATACTGAAACGCCTCTTGATCAGAGTTTGAAACTTGGGTAAAATCAGAACTGGAAAGATTCAGTGTGCTGCCTGTCCTCTGACTCTGTCCAAATTAATTGCAAACTCCTGCTGATTTCAATAGGATCAGGTTTTCTGATGGCACCAGTAGAGCAAACCATAGAAGATAATAGCCTGGCTTATAGATGCAAATGACTAAAACTTTAGATTAATATCTGTTCTCAAATACTTTAAGCTGAATTTGAAGTCTCATAGACACTGTTAGTGCTAGGAACCCATCACATCCATTACAGGGCGTGTCATAACATTGCAGGTGCCTCTTTTGTCATTACATCAGATTAGCATTTGTACTGCTCATTGATAGAAAACAACTTTATTTTACAGAAAGCTTAAGCAGTACACACACAAAAATATGATAAGACTATAGCACAATGTTCTCTCTGAGGTAGTGCATAATTTCTGATATTTATACTCTTTGTTGAGAAACATTAACATGAGCAGCAGAAGAGTAACCTTATTAAAAAGAAGTGAAAATTCTGTGTGAATAATGTGAATCAGAATAATGTACGTGCAGTACATTATAGGTTTTTCAAAAGAAAGATTAGGAAATTGATTGCTCCAGCATTTATGCTTAACAAGACAGAAAAACTTCAGGTCATTTGGAATCTCTAACGAAAATCAGCCAAATGCTCTTACCCAGAGTAAATTTCAGTATCTCTCTGATCATTATTTGGCTGGCACAAAAATCAGTGATCCATCAAATAACATTCACCTATGTGAAATAATCACAAGATGCTACATAAGATGGAGGTTCTGTGCAGGACATTTCCAAAGTCTGACTCCTGGGGCTACAAGCTGAGCTAAATTTTTCTTTACTGTACACAGTATGCTTTCTCTTGTGATGTGTGCTATTTCTATTGCTACAGACAAATAACAGCAGTTGGTTGCTGCTGCAGGCAGTACCTCAGTCAGTGAGGACTTTAGCAAGGATTCTCATAAAGTGATGTGTAATGCTAAGAGCATGAAGTTTGTACATACTTTCCCACCTCCCACCACCCACCACCCCTCCCAAAAAGTTTTAACTTTCTTTAAAGCTGTCCTAGTCTGGCTTTCATGCAATTTCATATAAAGTCAATAACATCTTTCTGGTAATACACTGGGACAGCATAACACTATGTCACATTCCTTCAAGGTCTATATATGTATGCCATATGGCTTCTTTCCTGTTTCTAAAAGGAACTAATTTCATCCCATTCTAAAACTGATTTACCAAAGCTTAGCCCACACATACATTTATCTGGACAGCCATGCATTTCACTTCCGTTAGCTAAAAGAGTGTCCTTTTATAAGGTCGAGCCTCCTGGTGCCATGGCCTCATTTACTCTACCAGTCAGCGTTGTACTGCTCACCATTATCATTTTACTCCACTCTGATGGCTTAAAGGGACCTTAAAGCAAATGTAAATTGACCTTATTTCTACACTGAGGCTTCTTTCTGTGCAGTAAATGAGAACTGGGCCCATTTTCTCCACTTCTTTTCCCTCCACACACATATGGAGCCTGAGTTTGATCCTACAAACTTCCTTTAAGGTCTGAATTTTTTGATCAATAAATGAAATTACATAGAGTTTAAAAGGTACAGACCTCCCAGAAAACAGGATCCCAGAAAACTTATTGAAAAAGAAACTCCAAGAATAAGCTAAAGATAACTCAATTTACTTCAGGGCTGTGCCTTATTGGGTTTCTTCTCCTTCCTTTTCACTGTCATGTCTTCAAAGTTCTATAAGCAAATGCTGTTTAAATATAAAACGAAACACCAAATAGCAGATCTCACTTCAGTTTTGGATACTGAAATAAAATGGCAGGGATTACAAGAAGGTGTGGATGTCCACTGTTCCAAAGTGGATATCCACAGGTTTTTTGTGGGTTATCCTCTGCTCAGATACCATCTGTGAAACAGTGAAACAAGTAGTGCCATCTCTGTCTAAGGCCCACATGGATCTTCTCTCAGTCTACCATTTGAAGGACATCTTATCTTGCACAGAACAGCAGAGGCACGTAAATCAGGAGATTTCTGATGCTAAATGGCATGACAAATAAATACATTTGACATGACAAAATAACTGATGTAAATCTTTTCAGTGTTTTCTTTACAAGTGTATGAATGTCACTGTTGCTGGGTCATAACACAGAGGAACCTTCACAACCACAGTGCAGCACTTTTAGGCCAAGTTCTTTTCATTTCGATTAAGTCTTAAAGTATGAGGAAATATGTTGCAAGGAGCAAACATAAAGAATACTTTAACTCTTCAGGATACAAGCTTTTCACTATGTATGCAACTATTTTAAATCCTGTACTGAACAGAAGATTATAAGTAAGAAAGAGGCAGCATTGGTCTAACTACTATTCTCACATTTTCAGTCTTAAACAATTGGCTATGATGAGTGGAAGTTTTCCCTGGCTGAAGTGATGCTCCATTTGTCCTCTGGGCCCTGAGAATTCATTTCTAATATTTTAACAACCATAACTTTAACACCAATACAGCTCTTCAGCACTTTAAAAAAAACAAAACTCATTTGCAAGGTATATCTTTCCCACACCAAAGAGTGACACAACTTTGAGGTCACTTGGTCTTTAAAGAAAATAGTATCACATAGATGAAACAAGGAAGTGGTACAAGTCGTGTGGCCCAGAACAGCAGTAGTATGTAGATCAGGTAGTGCAGGGTAGCCCTAGAAACTTGGCTGACACTTCATAGCCAGTCTAGTGATCTACTTTGTCAGCCTCTCTACTAATGATCCAGAAAATAAATCACACACTTCAAACCCTGCCTGATACATTTGGTCTCTTGCAAAGGATATGGAAGTAGAAGTGTTTAGTTTGAACTATATTTTATTGTACACTGAAATTATGAAAAAAAATTAAATGGGATGGATTCTGACTGCATGCTTATATTAGAATAACTTCAGACTTGCTCTGATCTAATCCAGAGTGAATAGAATATTGGCAACAAGCCATGATTCATTTACTGTGCTTACACCAGGAGTGACTGTAACATTTTTAGTACGTCCCCTAGGACAATTATTTTATTTCCACTCTCCTCTTTTTTTTTTTTCTTTCTCTTTCTGAAAATTTTTGGAAAGGACTTTCTATGAAAGGATGTGACTCAGCCTGTCTCTTTTATCCTTTATCCAACTCATTCCTTTAGGAATAATAAGTTTTCACAGAAATGTCACAGTGGAACAAACTTTAAGTATGATCTAGTATAAGCACCCGCACTGAGACAGAATTTGAGCAAATATAATGACTCTTTGATTCTAATGGGTAAAGTCCCAATCTTGAGAACAGCTAAGGTCACTGCAACTTGTATTGACCTTAACAGACTATAAACCTTGAGTCTGTAAATAGTAGTATCTTCATACTTCGTACTTAGTGTTAAAACATAATCCAACCAGCTGGTTCTATAAATGCTTCACTGGTGTAAATAAAGTGATTACCTTTGACATAAATAACCTCAGCAAATTGGATTAAAATAGACCCTTTCACATGCAACACCACACAGGACTATGTCAAGTTATGAGTAGCACATCATCATTTTATTTTCGCTCAGAATTAAGCATTTTGTTTGTGTGTAATTGATCTCTCAACCCCCACTAAGAACATATCATCCTTCTGCGTGTCAAGCTCTTCTGAACCCCTGCACAGATTATAGCTGAACATGCACAGAAATCCCTGTAGCCTCAAATTAGTGCCTTATCTATGACCTTAGTGGGCTTTTTTCCCCACTTCCTCTGCACTCTGCCTCCCAAATCTAGCCTATATACATTTCCCCGTCACCAGCTCGTCAGATGCCCATGGTAGCCACTTTTGTTGTTGTTCAATCAAAACTAGTTCCTACTAATTTCCCTATTTCTACCTAGCCACTATGTAGTCCCGTAGCACTCGCACTAAAAATAAACCAAATTCAGGTATCTCCTCAGCACTCCATAAGCACTACTTACAATTGTTTTCCCAAAGTTGAAAGATAGAAATTTGTCATTCCCCACATCTTAATTCTTTCCTTCCTGAGATTGGACTGCACCTTCAAACTGAGGTGATTCCCTGAGCTATGGCACTTTTTTTCCCAGAGCCACCAGGGTAATAGGAGACAGAGACAACTATTTTTTTGGTCAACAGAAAAGCATTACTAAGAGAAATCAGGTGAGGGCTGCTGATATCAAACAGTGTGGCATCTATGCTTCTGCTCAACGTTTTGGTTCTGTTCTTAAAGACTTTCTTGGGCTAGCAAATGACATGAGGATTTCTCAACATTTATTCACATAGTGTTCTTGCCCTGATAAGACTTTGCCCCTGTTGAAGCATTTCAAAATATAAGGTAGCTACTCTGAAGAAGGGCATTTCGACTTAGTGATACTTTTTGTTTCATAGTGCTTTATAGGTCTTTCATCATCCTGACTCAATAGGAATGCAAATGCTACCAAACTACACACTGTGACACAGAAAAATCAAAAAGTACAGTTTCTTTTGTAGAGTTTCTGTTTTCAATTTTAGGGCAGGTTATGGTTTTTTTTTTAATTTATAAGACAACCTGAACCACTTCTGAAACCAATTATGATAAAGAATTTTTTAACATTTCGATATCTTTAGTGTGTTACCATGACAAAGTGCTGCTATTAACCTCATGTCATGCCAATTTCTAAAGAAAAACATTTTTTCCAGTGGGACTGTGGGTATGCAGGCCAATGGCTGCAAAGAGGGCTTTTTGCCTTTAAGGTCACCATTGAAAGAGAGGCCAAGACTAAGGCCAGGTCTTTGTTCATTGCAAAAGAACATGCTCTGATCGCAGGATGACCAATGAACACAATGTAACCTGAAGGGAGGGCGCACAGAGGACAAAGCCAGTCTCTTTCCAGTGGTGCCCAGTGACAGGATCAGAGGCGATGGGCACAAACTGAAACACAGGGGGTTCACCCTGAACATCAGGAAACACTTTTTCACTGTGAGGGTGACTGAGCATTGGCACAGGTTGCCCAGAGAGATGGTGGAATCTCCCTCCTTTGAGACATTCATAAGCCTGTCTGGACACTGTCCTCAGCAACTGACTCTCTGTGGCCCTAATTGCAAGGGTGGTTTGACCAGATGACCTCTAGAGATCCCTTTCATCCTCAACCATTCTGTGATTCAGTGATATGCAGTCTGAAATTTCTGCTAAGCATTTCCTAAATCAAGTGTGGTATCAGATCAGGATTTAGGTCATTAACAGAGATAGTGAAGGATATGCTACTTCTCAATATCACACTCTTCAGTCTTGGTTTCAGCATCACCAGCAGTTTAATCATCATAAGAAATGGACTAACCATTAACAACTCATTTTAACATCTGTTTCCACTGGCAACTCTAAACAACTCTTTTTATGACACTATATCCAGACCATTAAAAAGAGGTGTTTCACGTGGATTGTCAAGCAGGCACAGTAAAGGAAATAAAAGCAGTTTGATCCAACTTGTATAGTTGTAATACTGAAAAGATGGGTATTTCATACGGAAGAGAGCATGACACTATCACTATTACAAGTTGCAGAGAGTCTTACACAGAGAAAGACAGACTGACCCATACCCTGAAGAGCTGGCAGAACCGTCGTCTGTTGAAACCTATGTCTAATGCTGGTTTCACTGACAACACAGTGATTGTTATTCCATAGGCTTACCTTTTGCCTTCAATAGTTTTGTCTGTTTTATACAAGCTCCTCTTTTGTGAAAGAAAGTTGCATCCAATAACATAAACAGTTGCATTACACTTTGCTTTTGAAGCTGGCAACAGCTATGACAAATGAGTGATAGGAATATGTTATAGCACTAGAATAGATGAAATCCTTAACAGAGGTGATTATCAGTCTTGCTCTGGTTTTCCTAACCAGCATTGACCTCATCCTTGCAAAGACACTTTAGAGATGGATCTGGCCTTAGCCAAATTTGCGTTCTGGAGCTGTAGAGCTCATCCTCTAAACTTTCTCTTTTTTAAACACAGGATCAGAAGTGATTGTAACTTCTTCACGCAAATGGAAGGCATTAGGCAAGCACAGGGTGCTACTTCTAGTTTCCATTTTTTAATCATTCAGGACTACTAAGACATATAAGTGAGAGAAAAATGTAAGCTACAGCATAATTCTCCATCAAGTCAAAAACCAAAAGTGCCCCTGACACATTTACCTTTTGAAACAGAAATGCTTCAGAGAGATGCACTGGTGCCACTGACAGTGTTGTTAGGATGGTTTCTCTGATCCATTGTAGGATTTCTGTTCAACAGCATCCTTCCTCCCTCAATGCAGGACCTCAGAGCACTGTGCCACACTCGGCATACTGCAGGCTTGAAGAATTTGGCCGAGTAATGGCTAAGCAGCCTCAACTTTCCCTCCACCTTGCCAAGAAAGGAGGCTAGCCTAGGTAGTCTTGTTTGCAGAGTACTTACTGAACCTGGGAGAACATGAATTGTCCACACACAGATATCTGCCCAAATCACCAGGACTACTGCATATGTGGAGTCTCAGAAAAACCATAGAAGGAGAGAGAAGTTTTTTTGAAAAATTTTCATTTAATTCTATAATAGGATGAAACAAAATATGTGGATTTCTCTGCTTCCATGGAACTGAACTGCTTTTTCTAGCTATCTTTATTTTCCAAAGATTTCAAGTCACATGACTAAGTTTTGTGCTTGAAATAGACAAAACAATTTCAACTAACATTTGATAAGGCTGGTGTTCAGCCAATATAGATTAATATTTTTGTGGTTTTTTAAAACACAGAGACTCTTAGCCTTTGCTTGTGTGATCAATCTATAATATTGGATAAAAAAAGGCTACAATCAAAGTTTCAGAATTTTCCTTGTTTATCTTTTCAAGCACTGTCAGCATCGGTGAGAATGATTCCTCCCTCTCTTGGAGTTTGTACTATATTATTTACCAAGATGCATGTTTGTTCTTTTTAATTTACTGGGAAGTCCTACACCTCTTGTCATGACATTTACTTGCTTTAGAGATGATAAATGACTCCGCCTTCAACCCTTTAGGATTGGTTACTTGCTTTCCCACAGTGTGGCCAGATTGACAGTGACACAGTCTTACAAGGTAGCTCTTCTTATTAAATCATTGTGTGAGAAGAGTGTTAGAACCAACAGCCAGCAATATGTTATTGTGTTGGTTTCCTTCTGTCATGTATACTCACATTTTGAATACAGACACAATTTATTATGCTTCAGTTGGACTTTAGGCACACATTTACATGGGTTACTAGTAATTATGCAAGACCAATCCAGGTTATGTCTTTGAGGAGATATTCGCAGGGGAAAGTTAGAGACAGTTTGTGGAGACATCTGTAAAATAAGGGGCAAGAACAGGACTTCAATAGATCAAGACTCTAAAAAGCATGATGTTTTTATGCAGTGCTTGCTCCCAACTCAGACATACACATATGTGGTTTTCAAAACTATGAGCACGTGCCCGCTTCCATTTTCTTCCATGGAAGCTACTGGATTGCTCAACACTGGAAGAATTTATTCAACTACCTGCTCCTAATTTTGGTAATTCTTTGCTTAACTGTTATATCAGAAATTTAGCTTTTCTATAAGCTTTTAATTTAGAGAGGTTTTAATTTCAATATCTCAAAATAATAATGTGCAGAAATTTGTTTACAGATAGGAAAAAGTATTTTCAATGACATACAATTATTCTTTTTCTACTTATAGTGCTTGAAGCACCAAATGTCTCCAAAATTCCTCAAACATCCTCTTTGTAAAAAATTCTTTTTATTTTAAAGACATCATGTGGAATAAAAAGACCTCCTTTCTCCTCTCAGTCTGTTTCCTACTTGACAATTTGCTCTCACCCAAACTACATTCAAGAAAGCAATTTTTCAACATTCTGGAAGGCAATGCTGTATTTAAGATGAATACATGAACAGAGAGTTCAAGCTGAAGTTTCTTCCAGGATACATATATTTTCAGGATAGTTCAAGGCCTAACTTTGTTATTTAAATCCAGAGCACCTTAGAAGAGGTTGTGATTGGCACAAGTCATTTTCTTAAGCATCATCACCTTAAGCAGTTCAGATGCAGGCTGACATTCCATCAGTAAATTGTTGCAGCAACTGAAGCCACGCAAGTATCACAGCTTAACTCAAATCATCTCTCCCAACAGTTTAAATAAAGCTGGAGAAGCTCGCACTGAATCAGACAAGGAAGACTTGGAAATTCCCTTCTGCTGATAGCCAAAAGAGGTGACAAATTCCAGTAAATGGAAAACTGTAAACAAATTTTGATGAAGATTACATCTTTAGCCACCAGAAGCATCTGCTGAGTGAATGTATGTCTATGCCTTGGTAAGTCGTCGTTTCTCTGTTTGGAATAGGGCATCATAGGACCGGGCTCATACTTTCAATGGGTACTTTCCCATTGCTTCTAGCATAGACTTTAATATTAAAGCTGTTGAAGGACCACAGGGATAGAGGAATCTGATTAGAAGACAGTGCAAATGGGAGCCTCTGTAGAAGGGAGTGGGAATGGCAATGGTAAACCCCAGGGAAAAACTGGCCCTTGACATTTTGAGCGAGATGCTGGCCTTGATCAATAAAAAGCAAAGCCAATTGCAACTCACGGCATCGCAGTGAGACAGTCTGTCAGACACTCAAACTCTGCTTTCCTCAAACACCTACACATAGTTAGATTTGCTCAGCTCTCCGGGTACTCAAACCAAAGACTCTCATGACAAAATTCTATCCAGAGGAACTTTTGCTATATTGATCAGCACAGACAAAGGTAGAAAAGATTTATCTGATGTCTCATGGTGGTCAGCTATTGAGGTTGTCCTGTTCTATCCTCTTTTGGAACAAGTATTCCCACAACCAACAAGCAATGTGTTAAAAAGTACAGCGAGAATTAATCCTAGCTGAAAGATGGACTGGTGGGCTACACAGTCATTCAAGGAGAAACCAGTTCTTGATTCTGTTCATCATCTGTGTCCTGTACCAAAACTTTGCCTTTGAAGCCAACAGATGCAGATATGAACTCCCAGCTCTTTGATGCATTTGAAATGAAATAGGCAGAAAGACAGTGAATACATTCTTATTTTTATAACATTTCTTCAGAAAGTTAGAAAAATATCTCAGTGTCCTTTTTAGTTACTGAACTCTCCAACAGTACTGGCTAATAGGATACTTTAGTTAAACTGGGACAGGAATAGGCCCTGCCAGCCAGCCTATCCTTCTGTTCAAACTTTAATTAAAGGGAAAAGACAACTCTATCACATTTTGTAGTTTAAGTTGTAGAAGTCAGTTACAGTGCTAGTTATGAGACAGGTACTTGCTCTTTTGAGAGCACCAACAACATTGTCTTCATACTAGTTTAAAGAACTGCTTATTACAGCCTAATAAATCACACTTCATCCTGAATAATCTATAGTACATTCAGATATAGGATGCTTTACATTGCCTTTGAGTCCAGGCAGGTACCAAGTGATATGCAAGCTTGTTTGATTTCATTAAAACTATTTCATTTATGGTCTCTTTTTTGCTGCAGAATAAATCCACAGGTAAAAGCCCATGATTCTTTAGAACGCCACTGTAACAGCCAAGACAATTACAGAGAATTGTCAGTCAAGTTTCCTTCCCGTAACCTGGTTTTTCAGATAATGTGCTAACCATTAGAACCGTTACCAGTCTGACCATAATGTACATAATAAAGTACTAAATCATTAAACATGTTGCTCAAGTAGATATTCTGATTCATAATGTGTAAAATAAAAATCAAATTAACATAATGTATTGATCTCTGTATGCAATTTTACCATTTCAGTCATAATTAAGTCTTCTTACTCATGAGCTATTCACAAGTATCATAAGCTATTTTCTGTTATTCATCAGTCAGGAATGTTGTACATCTGGTAGAAAAAGAAAAGAGGGAAGAAGGGTGAAGTCTTGGATGAGAGTTCAGAGCAGAGATGAGGGAAAGAAGGGGAGCACCCATAGGCCAATGTCTTCCTAAAAAAGTGGGAATTTCTCCCTCTACCTTTTGAAATTGTATCGTTATTCAGTCCTGCTAGATGAGATGAAAGAGGCAGTCTCAATCTCAAGCCAAGATCTCACTGGAGAGTCTGAAGAGCCCCATGAGACCAAAAAATGATATTAAAGATGTATTCACAGAACATTAACTATTCTTTTTATGCAGTAGTGCAGCAGGTAAAGGTAAAATTTAGCAAACCATGAGAAGCAGAACACAGGATCTGATAATGGGAAATGTCCAAAAATTGTACAAATAATAGGTGCTAACACCTCCATTTATAAAACTGATGCATGAAAGCTGAAATTGGCTGCAAGGAAGACATTATCTTGCAAGGCGAGTGGCCAATATTGCCTTACTTCAGGGACTTGGTGCATACGGAGTTGCAGAATGGTTGAGGTCAGAAGGTACCTCGGGAGATCATCTAGTCCAACCCCCTGCTCAAAGCAGGACCACCAAGAGCAGGCTACCCTGGAACTGTGTCCAGCTGGGTTTTGAATATCTCAAAGGATGGAGACTCCGCAACCTCTCCATGCAACTTGGGCCAGGATTCAACCACCCTCAGAGCAGAAGTTTTTTCTTACATTCTGAAAGAATTTCCTGTGTTTCAACTTGTGTTTGTTGCATCCTGTCCTGTCACTGGACACCACTGAGAAGAGTCATGCTCTGTCTTCATTACATCTTTCCATCAGACATTTGTAAGCAGTGATAAAATTTCCCACCCCAAGTGTTCTCTTCTCTGAGCTAAATAATCCCAGCTCTGCCAGTCTCTCACCACATGAGACACAAGCCAGTCCTTTGACGATCCTTGTGGCCCTACACTGGACTCACTCCAATAACTCCCTGTCTTTCTAACACTGGGGAGCACAGAACTGGATGCAGTACTCCAAATGTGGCCGCAGCAGTGCTGAGTAGAGGGGAACCATCACATCCCTCAACCTGCTGGCAACTCTCTTCCTAACACAGCCCAGGACACTGTTGGTTTTCTTAGCTGCAAGTGCACATTGCTGGCTTATGTTCAACTTGTTGTCCTCCGAGACCTGTAGGTCCTTCTCTATAAAGCTGATTTCCAGCCAGCTGGCCCCCAGCCTGTACTGGTGCATGGGATTATTCCTCTCCAGGTGCAGGACTTTATATTTCCCTTTGCCAAACTTCATGAAGCTCGTGTCAGCCCATTGCTCCAGCCTGTCAAGGTCCCTCTGAATGGCAATGTGACCATTTGCTGTATGGGCCACTCCTCCCAATTTTGTATCATCAGCAAACTTGCTGAGGGTGCACTCTGTCCAGGTCATCAATGAAGAGGTTAAACACTATTAGACCCACTATTGACCCTTGGGGTACTCCACTAGTAACCAGCCTCCAGCTAGGCTTCATGCCCTTGATCACAACCTTCTATGCCTGGCAGTTCACTCTTTTTCCAATTCACCTTGCTGTCCACTTACCTAGTCCACATTTCATCAGCTTGTGTATGAGGTTGTTATGGGAGACAGTGTTGAAAGCCTTTCTAAAATTGAGACAAAGAAAATCCACTGCTCTCCCCTCTTCCACCAAGCTAGTTACCTATCTCGCCATATAAGGTTATCAGATTGGTCTTGATATCTAACAGCGCCACGGGATTTTTTTGTTTTAGCAGCAAGATTTCATTTCTGTCATAAGGTCTCCTTGTTTTCATTATCTGCAGTATGTTTTAGTTACTTTGGAAGACTCAGAAACAGAAATATATTTTCACAAGAACACTTTTTAAAGCCAAACCTCACAGAATCTCTCCCACAGTGTTTAAGATTTGCAGAGGGATGGTTTGTGACATGGTCCATGCAGAAGTATAGAAAGTTTTGTGAAAGATAAGAATGACAGAAAGGCATTTTGAGCAAATATAAACTCACCCCCAGACTTTTCCTTCTGTTCTAAGAAACAAACACATTGAAGAAAATCAGTCAGAGGAAACATTTGTTATGAGTAGAAGAACTTTCTCTCCATTACAATTCCTGTAGAAAATTCCCATACTAATAACTGTGGATCAGAAGAGAGAACTGAAAATAAACAGAGAGAACTAGAAATAGCTGCAACTATTTTTTTCATAAGCTAGGACTCATTGAACTAGACCCAAGTGCAAAAGGCAACTGTAAACAAACTCTGTGCAAATGTTGGACAGAAAAAAGGTCTGAGTTTTTAGGATTTCAGTTTGCATGGTTTTTGCCATGTTGACATGCCTTTTAGACAAGTCATAAATGAAGCCAGGATTGAGAACACCATAGAAACAAGTTTCAGTACAGTTCTGGCAGTTTTGCATATGTATTAAATTTCAGACTATTCTTGTTAATGCAGTTAAGTTTAAATACAGCTTGGAGAGAGCCATGTGAGATGCATTCATTTCAGTGTTGCTAGGTGGCATGATCAGATATCCAGGAAGCAGAACAGCTCATCTAACTTATGCCTGCAAAATACATACATGCTTTTCTGAGAGGGATGAGGCTGAACAGGACTGCCCACAGTTGGCAGAGACAAGCAGGACAATACAGAAAATCTTACATAGCTGTGTGTTTCTCTGCTGTGGGTATTCTGGGCATAGATGTAAGAAGTTGTGAGGTAGATTCAAGGCATCGCAACCAAAAATCCATATTTTTTCATGCTCACATATGCCATAGAGTCACTGTGTCACTCAGAAAAATGAAAGTGAGATCATGTTTCTTCTCTGTTTCTCAGAAAGAGATGAAGGTACATGAGGCGTATCAGGCAACAGAAACAGGAGAGGTGCCTTCTAAGATAAGAATTCCAGTTTCATTAAGGAACTGGAGTGCTCAATGGTTTAATTGAACAGATAGTATCCAACAGGCTTGACTTCTGAAAGACTGGATTCCCAACCAGCAACCTGCATTCCCTCATTGCATTACAACTTTTTTAGCTGAATGAGATGGAGATTCTCTTAGAGCTAAATGAATTTACAGGTAACTAATACTCATACTGCTTATTTCCATGAATATATATCTGTGTGTGTTCATTTCCCTCCCTGCCCAAATTTTGTAGACCAGTCCTGATCAAAACTGACAGGGTAGTGCAAACCTCAATGTTCATGGCCTCACGAGGAAGGGCACCCAAAGAAAAAAATAATCATTAGAGTCCTCATTGTGAGGAATAAGGCAGCATAAGTTCCCTTTTTATTAGACAGCTGAGAATCTAACCTCAGATACATAGCCTATACCCCCAGAGGGTTAACGCATCCACAATGAACCAGGTTTCCTTCATTCCCCTGCTCACAAAACTGCTTGTCTGATCTAGTGATTAAATACAGCCCACTATTTGATTTATCCATTACATAGCCAATATTGCTACAACCTAAGTTCCAGTAAGAGGGCTATTTTGTTGACATTTTCCAGGTAAGTTACAGAAGAACCCGGCGCTAACCACCAACACAGACCCAGAGAGCATGGTCGCACCTCCCCAGTCTCCAGCATCAAATGAATGCACTTTCCAGACCTACAAGAAGGGCTCAGTGGGGACTAATACAAACTCATGTGAACTCACATAGCAGTAAAAGGATCCACATAAATAGAGGAAGTCCTTTATAAATAGGCTTGATTGTTCATGATGCCCTTGCCACTCATATGTTAGCTATTGAGCATTTCTATTATACTCCAATGAGTATATCGGTATTCTCATTGGACGGCTACAAAGATATTAAAGAAACCTGCTTGGGGCCATAAGGTGGTCTGAACTGGACAGGCAATAAAACACTGTTTTACTGCTCTTACTAGGCCAAATAACTCACTCAGCATCTTCAAACAAATAATATAAAAAGTTATTATTTCTATTCCCAACAAGGGTAAATTTAAAGGAGTAGCAAAGACTTTCTTGCTGAATACCAACACTTGCTGCACCACATCACTAATGTGCTTCAGAGCTACACACAGCAGGTCTGTCCTGCCAGCAAAATAGCTTTGTTCTTAGTTCACAAAGTAGTGTTCATAATGAATGTTTATTAGAGCAGCAGCAAATGGCTTCTTGGAGGCTTTTTTCCTTGCCTTTTAATAGGAGAGATTTTAGTCTCTTTTTGTTCAAATTCACACAGAAAAACTAGGAGTGTTAAACACATTCAATAGCATTCATTCATGTGCAGCTTTACAAAGAGATTCTACAAGATCGCACACTGGGAAGTTGTTTCTCTTGACTAAGAAAAGGCTCTGCAGCATGCACTGCATTGCCCTTCAGGTAATATCACTGTCAACCTAGTTTGCACACAGTCAGACCTATAAAAGCAGGTTGGCCCTGGTAACCTGGCAGGGCAAAGGTGCCTCCTCCCTACTGCTGCTCCTTTCAATGCAATGAAGCATGTTTCAATCTGTCAACGCTTACATTTCTAGACCAGGAGGGAGCATCTTATGATAGCCAGAGCACAAAAATTCCTTAGTTGCATTCTTCCGGCAAGCTCCATTTTGACCAGCTGTTTCACAGGACAGTCTGCTCTACAAAAGGTCGGGGCATTGGGACTTTATTTATCACTACAGGGACCAAGAATTATAAAAACATCTCTTTTTCTGTGGTCAAGAAGCCTGCCTGCTGTAGCTGCTTCTCCCACTCCGTTTATTAGGTACCAGAGGTTTTGGAAACATATAGCATCCTCCTTCTGTTATCAAATGGGCTAGATGGGACAGGAAACCAGTCAAAACAGCAGGGAAGGACACACTGTGGTATCTCCAGAATCATAGAATCATTTAGGTTGGAAAGGACCTACAAGATCATCGAGTCCAACCATCATCCCTGCCCACTAGACC
>JAVJGG010000009.1:10395928-10408991 GCA_035590195.1 Aviceda cuculoides | reverse complement strand
CATACTGAACTCAAAACATAGCACCATACCAGCTACTAGGAAGACAATTAACTCTATCCCAGCTGAAACCAGGACAACAGTGGAGAGAATCTGACATTGGAGCAATATATGTATATGCAGAACTGACAACCTCCCAAACACAGAGTGTTAGCAGAAGCAGAACTACAGTCCACCACTGTCAAAACATTCATATATCCTTGAACATGACTACTTAACAAGGGTTCACCCCCTGCCTTGTGCTTGCACATGCATACAGGGGCTGCTTTCCTCTTTTTCCACACCTCCTCTACCACAACTTCCTTCTCACTATCCCATGTCTCAGACTGACTGCAATGTTTGCCTTTACACCAGTGCTCTATCATTTCTATTTGCCCAGACTCCAGTTTCCCAAATGACGAGTCCCTGTGCTCATGCACTCCGCATCGCAGTCATTTTTTTGTGCCTCATGCTAGAGGGGGAATTTGTTCCCACTAACCTTCCCAGAAAGCCCCGGTTTTGCCCCGGTCCTCTCCTATAACAAGCTTTTTTATACCTCTCCCCATCAAGGTTCCTTTACCTTCCCTACTGCCTCTTGTGGAGGGATGCCCATGTAGGATCCTATTTGCTATATACCAGCCTCTCCCCTTCACACAGTTATTCCCTTAAGCCTCTCAGCAATCCTCTAAATCTTTCCCACACACAGCTCACACTCCCACAGCTTTGTGAGCTTTTCACATCAAAGCCACCCAGTATTCCTCAAACCCAGCTTTGCTCTGCTATTTGTTATGTCCTTCCAGTAACTGTCCTTTCTCCTTGCACTCCATACAAGGTGCCTCCTTCTCTTGCCCATGAAGAAAGCCTGTGAGGACTCCATACACAGCCTCATCAAGGATTTTGCATCATATACTTTAAGCTATGGTTCCGCTTTCTGCAACTCCCCCAGCCCTTGCTTCTCTGCTTGGAGAGTTAAAGTATCTTTGAGGTTGCTAAAGCAAATGCATAGAAGACACCTGGGTCCTTCACTGTCTCTTAAGTTTCCCCCTTTTCCACAAAGCCAATTGTTGCACACCAATCATTCCCTGAAAATTTGCAGTAGAGAAGCTAATGTAGACATTAGCCTAGAGACACAATGAGCTGCAGAATTTCCTCACCCAATGTCAGTTTTACTGTCAAAAATCACAGCAATTGGGTTGTGGAGCTTTTGCTCTATCGATACATAGTACGGCCATTGTCAGAAGCTCAGAGTCCAGTAAAAGCCTTTTGCAGGTAGAAAGTAACAGTATTCCTGTATCATTACAAATTCTTACATGCCATAAACTGTACATAGCCAAACACTGCCTTCCCCCTTGACTTCAGTGGGGGCAATTAGCCTAATGCTACTTGTCTTTGCAAACCTCTCAGGGCCATTTTTGGTATGAAGCACCTGCACTTCTGGACATATTCTTGTGCAGTATGTGACCATTTTCCTTTTTCAGTTAATTGTGCTCACACTTAGTGTCATGAAAACAGCAGTCAAGAATCTTTGCTATATCCATGCTTCTCTTTTAGTGCTCAAAGACTAGAGGTTACTTCAGAAATAAGCTTTTACTACTACCATTATTCTGTCCATCACAGGTTACAGTTAAAAAGGCAAAACTGAAGGCACAAACAGGGCTGCTGCATGCAGTTGAGCAGGCTGTGCGTTTGAGACAGAAATAGGCAAGTTTTGCACTGTGGGAAACCATTTGAAAAAATATGCCACTGGGACATGAAAAAAAAAATCCAACCAAAACCAACCAAAAGACGCGAGAGGGGTGTACTGTGGATTCACAGTATGATTTGCTGTGAGTTAAGACTTTGCTGTGACCATGTACCACAGACTCATTCTTCTTACCTTGCAGAAATCACCAGCTTTAGCCTTTTTTTTAAAATTTTAAAAAAAAGTCTTCTCCAATACAGTACAATTCCTTTTTATCATAAATGTCATTACCGTTCACAGAAGTAGACTGAAGTATCTTATCACTTATTTTATTCTTGCAGGGCTCTTTTCTCCTCTGGACTGCTCACTATAGCTACAGACCTTCTCAGAAATGCTCCTTGTGGGAGATCTTCACAGCTGAGAAGAATAACAACAGAAAACAGTGTTTGAAAGGGATTGTTGCAGTACACAGTGCTGTCAAAAACTTAACTGCCAAAGACAATTTGCACAGGCACATAAAAGCTAGATCAGATTCAGAGTAGTAAGTACTTAACAATTGGAACGGTTTATTCCTCTCCTTCAATATTATCCTTTATTCTTCATTTAGATTCACTGTAGATTTTCTTGCCCTTTTTATATAAAAGGACATCCTAATTTGTTAAAACTTTGTACTTATGAAAAGAAGACAATAAAACTGACAGCCCTCCAGTTTCGTTTTACCTGTTTGAAATCAGCAAGAGCAGAGCAGCTTCTTAAGAGACACCAAGTCAGGAACCAAAGGTGACCACAACACTGGAAGTGCCCTCACTCACCAGGGCACAGTTCCAGAGGGTTTGAACATAGCAGGCAGCATGGTGATAATAACAGGGTTCATTAACAGCCCTAGGCAAGGCAAGGTAATGAACCAGGTCGAGGGTCCAACCTGGGGACCCACACAGGAGACAAGACCAGACACAGGGCTGGAGATGACACTGCATTATGGATCCAATATCCATACAAGTGAAAGGACTAGGGACAGCTACCCAAAATACTGGCCCAACATCCCTCAAAGAAGCAAGGCCAGAGGCAGGACTGGAGACAGGTACACCCATAACATAGCCCAGACCAAGACCAAAGGCCCAAGCCTGAGCTTAAATGGAGCTCCTGGGATCATGGGCAGAAGGCACGGGTGGAGGCCCCAGGTGAGGCTGGTCAAGGACATTAAGGACTATTAATGCCCTGGTGCCCCAGCCATAGTCAATGCTTCAATGTCAGGTTATCACTGGTGCTGACTTTCTATACTTGCTTTATTTGAAACACCTTCAGCTTTGTTATCAAAGATCAACCTCTGTAAACTTCATCAATTTATTCTTGGGATTAAGCACAGCCTTTCAAATTAATTAGGTAGCACAACAAATGCTTGTGGAATCTGAATGCCCTGAAGGACTTGAAAGGAATGTCAAATGGGTTTGGACAGACTGTTAAAATCAAGTCATTTGGGAGTGAAATGGAGATTTAAAAGTCTCCACTGTGACTTCTGGAGCATATTAGTGCTTTCATGCAAGAAGGCTTACTTTACCTTCCCCTCATTCTTTCCCTTCCCACCCATCAAACTGTGCTCAGTTTCAAGCAATTGAAGCCATTATCTCACATTACAAGTGGAAGTTCTCTGATGATTTTAGAGCCTTGGATTTAAGGCCTCATTCTTGCTTGCAGTTGTAAATTAGGCAGAACCCTGAAGCAAAGTGCTTCACACCCCATATGCTCATATTCCATTCACCAGCAGCATTCTGGCCAGAGCTGGAGATACTTGCTGGTAAACAAGGATAAGGCAGTTCCATTCCAAAAAGGAGCCTCCATTTTCAGCATTTGACAATAGGCAACAGCCAGCTAGGGTGAATCACAGCGCAGCAAGAAGTGGTCCCATATAAGGCTCCTCATTCTATCCTGGTGGTGTTTAAAGACCATGAACGTATCATTGAGGGGCTGGCTTCCACTGAGAGGGAGAGATCTATAAGCCAGAAGCAGTCCTGCTCTGCAGGCTCATTTGAGCTTGATTTTTAGCTCTTCCTATCTAAATCATTGTTTGGGTCAGCCTTTACTAGGCGCTTGAGATGTCACACCAAACAAGGGACATACGAATCCATATTTCTTTGCCCCTGCAGCTCAGCATGTCCACTGGATGGAATCCCTTGCTCTGTAATTTGGGTGGCGGATGGAGAGACTTTTATCTTTACAGACCATCAGTCTAGTTTGAGCTGATGGGAATAGGAGAAAGGCAGTGGGTATTCTCCCATTCCATTCCAACACTTGCAAAGGACGAAGCAGACTTTCAGGTTTCATTAGTTACATACATCTGCAAAGCTTATTTTTCAGCAGGAAAAGCTTCAGAAAAGATTCAGATAAGCAATTTCTTTGCCTAGAATACCTCCTCTCCCCTCACCAACCAATACCAGAATATTTTTGTTTCAGACAATATTTTGGCACACTACATTTGCTGCAAGCAAACATAGCTTATCGGGAACACAGACCCCTTTTAAGAGACGGTTTTCATCTCATCTAAGAAATTACATGGCTGTCTCAGCTAAAAGTAGACTGATGTTAACATTAGCAGTTAATGTGTCAGCAAGCATTGCAATACCACTGCTCATTGTAAAAGAATGTTAAAGAAAGTGAAAAGGACAGCATTCATTGAGTGCCTCAGATGAGGGATTTAAGAGATGCATCAGAATAGGTAGAGATTTCAGCCCAGATAATTAGTTCCAGTGTTGCAAAGGTAGACTTCCGGCTGAAATAGATACAACTGCTCTAGAAACAGGCCCTTCCACAGCCAGATTTTTCTGCGTGTTGCTCAGAGGTAGATAGGACAAGAAAACAGCTGAAAGTTAGGAGGGGATTTGCTGATTTTACACAAGATCACATCAGGTGCCTGAGCCCACAAGTTTCTGTTCATCTTTTCTGTGTGTTCAAATACAGAGTACAAACAAGGGAGTGAGAAAGCATTCATCTTCCCTTGACAGACAATTACATTTCTTGGTAAATACTCAGTAAAGTAAATCCACAAATATCATCTGCCTAAAAGACCACAAGGGATCATTTTAGGTAAAAGTGGTGGGTTAACCTTGGTTGGCTGCCAGGTGCCCACCAAGCCACTCTCTCACTTCTCCTCCTTAGCATCACAGGGGGAGAAAATAAGTTGAAAAAAGTCATGGGTTGAGAGAAGGACAGGGAGATTACTCACCAATTACTGTCATGGGCAAAACAGACATGGCTTGAGGAAGATTAATTTAATTTATTGCCAATTAAAAATAGCATAGGATAGTGAGAAACAAACCCCCAAACTCCCAAAACTGAAACCACCTTCCTCCCACCCCCATCTTCCCAGGCTCAGCTTCACTCCTGACTCTTCTGTCTTCTCCCCCTGCTCTGAGCAGCGCAGAGGGATAGGGAATGGGGGTTGTGGTTGGTTCATAACTCTTCATCTCTGCTGCCTTTTCCTCCTCACACTGTTCCCCTGCTCCAGCATGGAATCCTTCCTACAGGATACAGTCCTTCACTAATTGCTCCAATACGGGTCCTTCTCATGGGCTGCAGTTCTTCAAGAACTGCTACATCATGGGTCCTTTCCATGGGGTACAGTCCTTCAGGAAGAGACTGCTCCATCATGGGTCCCCCACAGGCCACAGGACCTGTCAGAAAACCTGCTCCTGTGTGGGCTCCTCTCCACGGGCTGCAGTTCCTGCCAGGAGACTGCTCCAGCATGGGCTCTCCACGGGCTGCAGCTTCCTTCAGGGCATATCCAGCTGCTCCATGGGCTGGCTGCAGGGGGACAACCTGCTTCACCATGGTCTTCTTCATGGGCTGCAGGGAAATTCCTGCTCCGGTGCCTGGAGCACCTCCTCCCTCTCCTCCTTCTCTGACCTTGGTGTCTGCAGGGCTGTTTCTCTTCCATTTTTCTCACTCCTCTCTCACAGCTGCTGCACAATGTTTTTTACCCTTTCTTAAATATGTTATCACAGAGGTGCTACCAGTGTCTCTGATGGGCTCAGCTTTGGCCAGCAGCAGGTCTGTTTTAGGGCCAGCTGGAGCTGGCTCTGTCCAACATGGGGACAGCCCCTGTTCTCTTCCCACAGAAGTCACCCCTGTAGACACCCTGCTACTAAAACCTTGCCACATAAACCCAATACAGTAAGGTAGATGACAATGGAGGTAAGAAGATATAGTTGAAATAGGGTACATAAGATCATAAGATCATATATATATGGCTTGTCTACAGCAGAAAATTACATGCAAATTGATTAGTGTTTTTCTTAAAAAAAGGTAGAGCTGACTGAATATCAGAGTGGTAAAGTCAAAGAGAAAAGGATGTTCACTAACGCAAACATCTGGATCAACTTGCAGCAGCATGAAATATTCATATGAATTGACGGTGCCAAAGAAGGGAAAGTATTTGTCTATAGGTAGGGCAACAATTTTATATGACTGAGACAGCTATGAAAGAAAACCACATTAGCACAGTGATGGGGCACTGCAAATCAAACATTCCAAGCAGAAACTGGAATCGCTGTCTAGGCAAACCATTAGGAAAGCTTTTGGTTGCTTGGGAGAATGCCTCAGTAAAATATACATGAATTATTCAGTCATGTCCTTATGTTGTTAATGTTGTGAAAGTAAATTCAAAAAAAGAAACCATAATATTCTTGTTACTTACTTCAAGTCATTTTCAATACACTAGCAATGTGAATTATTTCTGTTAAAAACCAAAACAAAACAACAAAAAAACCCCTAACTGAAAAACCCAACAGTACAGATCAGAACTCTCATTTGCAAACCAGGTGATACAGGTACTGCAAGCAGACTGTAATATCAAATTTACCCACTGATCTACAATACATTCTTGGCTGGTCACATCACCACAGTTCTAATTGCCTTCAACCTTCATCTAGAACAATTATTTACTGTAAATCTTCAGAGAAGGTATTATTTCTGTAAAAGTGTTTACTTGGAAAGTAATACAACCCAAGAACCACACACATGCCTCATCAGAACTGCTTTTTCTGGGAAGGACACAATTCACAGAAAGTTTTTCATAGCAACAGACATACTTGATAGAAACAAACCCAGTCCAAATATCAGGAGTGATAGGCACCACAATCTGCTATGTGCCTAACAAAGGCTTGGCATAATTCCTATTGAGATCAATAGAAAGATTCAAGGGAAATTATTGACAGCAGCGACTATATTCTGTATAAATTCTCATTCACATTCCCCATATTTAAACACAGCAGGAACAGACAGTTTGTTGGCTTTTGAGGAGGACAGTTGAAAAATGCAAAAGTTAGGGGTCCAACTTTGACACAAAGGGAGTGAGGTTAGAATGCTCATGTACTTGCAAACCCTTTCCTAGTGAAATACATATATTTTCCCATTGTGCAATTATTTAGGTAACAAAACCGATAAATATAATTTTCTCCAAAGACAAATAAAACCCAAGCTGTCAAATGTACTCTGTGGTATTTGCAACCCTGTAACTACATCTCAGCATCTCTTGCAGAAGGCCTGGAGTATGCTCTTGCATGCCAAGTCAGTCCCACATCACTGCCCTTGGCTACATGAGTAAAATGGGCCATGGTGTCTACAGCTACACAAGTAAGACTAGAGGTGGCATGGCCATCTCATTCCCTTCAAACTACTTGGACAAAAAGAACTATGCAACACATGAATTCCATCCCTTGCATACTTTCAGGCCATGCCAACATGAGCACCTTTGCAGCTCAGGCTGGTGACACAGACTTCCTGCACTTCTGTGCTGTTGGTACATTTACGCATTTAACAAAGCTAGGATAGGAAAACCTGTGTACTGCTAATCCCCACTCTGGAGGTAACTGCATTTCCAGCACAGTTGGCAATCCTTTCAAACAAGCATGCACACAAAAAATAATCCAGTTAGGTAACTGAATGTTCTTCAGGAACAACAACATCATAGTATAGGGAAGATGTAGCTTAACCATGCAAAAGTTCTTGTTTAACAATGTTAGCAACAAAACTTAGAGCTAGATGATTAATGAAATAGTCCCCTTCCTTCAACAAAAGCTAAAATACGATGAGCTACCAGATATTCATTCAGTACTCTTAAAAGTTACATAAAGAACTGCCGCCTTGGGAAGTGGGAAGTTTTCATTATTTTTTAGGCTGCTGTAGCGCTCAAAGTTCAAATGAACAGTAAACGGGGTAAGAGTGAAGCATCTTATCAAAACACAGATTCCTAAAATCTTTCTACTAAAAGTGAGATACATAGAGAAGAACTGTTTGTTTAAGGGACAGGGAATATCAGTCAGGATGCCTCGCCTACATGTCTCATGACCAAAGGTCACTACTTTGCAGCTTGTAAGTACCAGTTTTTCACCACTGTCACAGTGTTTGAAATGAGACGAGGAGGAAGACATTCTCTGAAGGCACTACTTATCTATGGATCCTCCAGATTTTAACTATGTGGGCAAAGGGACTGAGCTGATTGTTCTTTGACCGAGCGAGCAGTGAACAAGAGAGCAAGAAGGGGAAACCACAAAAAACAGACTGAAAAGCAAGCTCCAGAAATAGCCTGTATCAGCACTGAGAAAATAGCTTTTGGACAACACAAGCTGAGTAAGAGGTTTGGAATTGTAAGCAAATACATTTCTCCTTGTTTTCTCCTTTCTTCAAAGAAACAGAATGGACACTTATCAAAATGAGGAAAAGGGTATACAGCCTGGGTGAAAATACTGCAGAATTTGTAGACTCAGTAACAGTAACTGTCATTTTCTCAGTGCCTTGTTGGTGCCTGGTAAAATGTTGCCTTGTGCAGAAGATAAGGCGAAGAAGAGGGAGGCAAAAACATACACCAGTGTGGGTGAGCTTTAAACATACAGTGAACTAGCCAAAGGTAAGCACTGTACCAATGCTCATTCTCACACAGTCTGGCTACGCAGGGAAAGGAAGCATAAATGAGAGAGAAAACTAGTGGAATATTACCCAAAACTTTACAGGGAAGTGGCCATGTGCAAAGTATCTGCAGTTTATCAGGCATCACTGACAAAATGCACTTGTACTTAATCTAGTGGGTGAATGGTGCCAAATAACCCTTCTGCCTACTGTCAGCGGAACATAGGAAATGTTGAGAGGGCACTGGGGGGCAGAAAGGAAGAAAAATACTACAGGATCCTTCTGCTTCAGCTAGAATGCTGTTGAAAGTTATAAAATGTGTGGCAGAACTACTGCAAAATACAGATCTAGGGATGTAGCTGGTTATGCAGTGCTTAGAGCATGTGTTAGTAGGAAAAAGAATGTAAAGAAGAATGTAAAGAATATGTTTTACTTTTCCCCTTTATTTTCTGTTTTATATGTTTATTCCAGCACATCATTCTGTTTCCTTTCTCTGCTCTGCTAGTTTCAGGCTTCTTTCTAGTACTATTTTCATTCTAGAATATTTCCTCCTTCTTTTTATTCTTTCTTGTCCTCATTCTGGTTTTGGATTTATCTTGTTTTCCCATGGTTACTTTTCATTGCCTTTCTCCTCCTGAATTTCTCCCCTCCCCTCTGCCTGCAGTAGAGTCAGCAGCTGGGAAGCTGTGCCAGCATTAGCTTCCACGCTGACTACCCACTAGGAACGTAATCAACTTGCTTCACACTTCCGCAATCAAGTCCCCACACAGCAGAAACCAACTGGTAAGTCCCACGGCAGTGCTACGTAGCCTCAGCTACCTGTTAAGGAAAGGAAAGCAGGTGCCTCAGCACCAACCTTCCAGAAAAATCCCTTGAACCAAGTGACAATTTTTGAAAGCACAGGCAAAAACCCTGGACAGGATCAGGAAAACAGCAGGAAGTCCAGGCTATTGGGGAGGGAGCCAGGGGAGTTCCGAGGCAAGGCAGAATGCTTTTAATAACTATGCATGAAGAACAAATGCAGGGGGAAGAAACCTGTACCTAAAAATCTCTTGGTAACTATGCTGATTTCCTCTAACATGGTTGGAACATGGAGTATAGGTTTGATTGATAGATGACCACATTTTTATTAGCAAACCAAAGATACACTGAACATAGGCTCAAGCACAGTCCCACAGTCGTTGATACAGTCCAGCTCCTTAGTACACTGCCTGACATGGTTCTGGCCCAGGCCACCTGCCAGCCACTCTGACCTCTCAGAAGGGAGCATATGCCAGAGATTGCTCCCAGTACGCAGCACAGATGAAGCCACTGTGTTCAGGAGGCGGAAGAGAATTTAGCTGGTATGAACATGACCTATGCTATACCATACCATTTGCCTGAGAGCCAGAGAACTAGACGTGGATCTTTTTATTTACTAGTATAAATCACAGAATCACAGAATGGCTGAGGTTGGAAGACACCTCTGGAGGTCATTTGGTCCAACCCCCCTGCTCAAGCAGGGCCACCTACAGCCAGTTGCCAGGGTCCACATCCAGACTGTTCTTGATTATCTCCAAGGTCAGAGAGTCCACAACCTCCCTGGGCAACTAGTGCCAGTGCTCAGTCACCCCGCTGTAAAAGAAGTGTTTCCTGATGTTCAGGGGGAATCACCTGTGTTTCAGTTTGTGTCCATTGCCACTGGTCCTGTCACTGGGCACCACTGGAAAGAGCCTGCCTCCATCCTCTGTGTGCCCTCCCTTCAGGTATTTATATACATTAATAAGATCCCCTCAAGCCATCTCTTCTCCAGGCTGAACCATCCCAGCTCTCTCAGCCTTTCTTCATAGGAGAGATGATCGGATCTCCTAATCGTCTTAATGGCCCTTCACTGGACCCTCTCCAGTATGTTCATCTTTCTCTTGTACTGGAGAGCCCAGCACTGGACCCAGCACTCCAGGTCTGGCCTCACCAGTGCTGAACAGAGGGGAAGGATCGCCTCCCTCAACCTGCTGACAATATTTTGTCTAATACAGCCCAGGATACCATTCACCTTCTTTGTGGCAAGGCCACATTGCTGGCTCATGTTCAACCTGGTGTCCACCAGGACCCCCAGGTCCTTTCCTGCCAAGCTGCTTTCCAGCTGGGAGGCCACCAGCATGTACTGATGCATGGATATATACAGCATGTACATTTCTTCGTTCCTTAGGCTACTCAGTGGGCACTAGGAACAAGATTGCTCCAGGCTGGCCTTGTGCCCTACCCAGTCCTCCAAGACTATTGTACTATCCTCCATCCTCAGCCTTTGTGCTACCTTGCAGGGCACACAAAAGAGATCTGCAGTTTCATGCTTAGAAGGACCACTGAGGGCTGCAGCCCAGACCTCCTGTATCTACACACTCTGAAGAAAACAAGGAACAGCAAGGCCATAGAAGAGTCCCATCAGGCCCAGAGAGGACTCAGTCAAGTGCTTTCTGACATGCATACAGCCACAAGTGACTGATGGGAGAGTTAGAGGAAGCCAAAGGAAGCTGACAGTCCTGTCCCCTCACCAGGTAGCAGCCCCTCTGCATAAATGTGCAATTCTGGGCATGTTTATTTGGATTCCTCAGGCTCTTTATTCCATTTAGTCTTAGAATGAAACTGATGGCTTGAGGAACTATTATTTTTCCTCAAGTAGAAATCAAGCATCAGAAAGCAAATCTGAATTTTTTCAGACCCCATAAACAAGTTATTTTGTGTGTTTCTTTGCTGGGAGTAGAGCTAGGACCCAGTGACAAAAGTTCAACTTTAGAATGCACTCAACTGTTTGCTACTTTAAAAGCTGATTTAAGGCAGTTAGTGTTAGGAGCTGTTGACTAAAGGAAAACTGTACCACTAGGTAGTTCTCTGTCAAGGCAGACATTTCTTTCATTGTTCTTTAAAGCTTTTGTTATATGAACCTTTATAAACTATTAGAGGTTATTGTCTCTTCCTGTTTATTCCTCACTGAGAATATTCAAGAAGAATTTTTTCTCCTCCCAGGGCCTATACAGAAACAAAAGGGAAGCCAGGATGGTGATGGGGGAGATCACCTGAGACAACTTCACTTGTAGAGGATCAGCAATGGCCCCAAAGAAGGAACCTTCTGAATCCTTGTTCTGAACTCACACATAAGGTACAAAAGAAAGAATCTGTTTCAATGAGAGGTAAACAACCTTTGTAATACTACAGGCCACTAATCAAACTCTTCAACTAGCAAAGATCCCCAAGGCCAAGCCTCAGCAAATTCCTGAGAGGGGAAGTCCAGAAGCAGCTTTTCATCAGCATACAACCCTGGTGTCCTTGGAAAGCATTTTTCAGTAAGCTGGGCCAGCAGAGGTGTGCAGTGAGGATGCCATTGGCTCCTGCAGCCACCCCAACCCATTACCTTCCTAATAGGGAGTCAGGTTTTTCAGCAGTCCTCACACCAGTGCAGTGCTGCTACCACTCAGCAGATACAGCGGCACTTCAGCTGCCCCTGATGTCCCAGCCTTAGGATATGACACTATATTAATGTGCTTAAACTGGAAAATACAGAAGTATTTTTTAATATGAAATTCCAGAATATCAAAGAGAAAAAAAAAATCATTCAGAATCAGTATGGAAGTCAGAACTTCCTGGGGAACAGAAGCAGCTGGGCCAAAACATGCTATTAAGACAACTTTGAAAGCAGGTCATATCTATAAAGCACAATGTGTAGAATACTAAAATAAAAAATCCAAAGGGAAATAAAAAGAAAGGATAGTTGAAGCTAAACAATTTGAAGTTTCCGACTCAGAAGAAGAAAATAAGTTTAGTGATAAAAGGTGGATGATATCACACTGCATGCAGCATAAGCAGGAGAACAGAGATCTGGTCTTCTGGTCTTGCATCTGCAGTCAGGGAGCCATAGCTAGTGAAGGAATGATGAGGGAGCAGGTAATCAAGTGCATACACCCCACTGTGGCATCCAACCTTTCTCCTTTAAGACTGATAGAATGTAAAACTCAGGCCAATGTTACAACAAAGCAGCACTGAAAACTAACCTTCTTCTCATTCCAACAGGTGTTGGATCAGGTTATAGATACAGAACGCAGCATCTGTTTTACTTGCATGCCTTTATACTTAGAGTACAGAATTAAGTATATCAAACATACTGTGTAGCTTACAAAGAAAACATGATCAATAACAGGTTTATGTTCTCCATTTTATGTATGCTACATTTCAAAAACACTTTTGTATCTTTCTTTGGTGCAGTATGGTACACAGTAACTAAAATATACTTACCACACAATGGAATTAATTATACTCTGAATGATTTCAAGAACAGAGTTACTCCAGTGTTCCAGAAGTAGTGTTAGCAGGATTAGTATCGCAGTAAATTACACTCTTAGTTGGCAAACTGGGATAAACCTGTAATGCAAAAATCCAGAAATGTCTTAATACAGAATGTCTTGGTTTGAAAGACAGGTGTCTGCCAAGGAAGGCAGGAGCCCCCCCCTGGAATGGCAGATGCAACCCCCCTTC
>JAVJGG010000009.1:10379443-10395828 GCA_035590195.1 Aviceda cuculoides | reverse complement strand
CCCCCTAGCAACCCGTATGGGGAAAAATTCCTTTAACAGAAAAAAAAACCAGAAGAGTTTCTGAAACTCCAACACAGAACTAAAGTCAGCCAAAAGAAAGACTTGGGCTTTGGCTCACAATTAGTAGAAGAGTTTCTTATGTTCTACCTACTACCCTTAGACAGTAATTTGACATAGATCTGCTGTCAAGTTTTGGATATCCAATAACTGAGTTCATGTAATAACTGATATTTTTGAAAACTGGAATTTTAAAATTAGAATTGTACAGCAAGAAAGACACTGACTTATCTGCCCTAGACTGGTAGACAATATTCCCAAAATGGACCCAATGCTGTACCTGATTACTTGTCAAATAGAGAAACAGAAAGAAACAAAAAGGAACAGGATACATCTAGTACCTAGTATTGAGCAAAAGTCCAGGATCAGCCAACATTAGAATTGCTGCATTGTCCTGTGTCAGAACAAAGGTCTACCCACTCTAGCACTCTGTATCTAATGGTGTTGTATCTGTGACACAAGACCGAACAGGGCAAGCATGTCATGCTGTATCTCCCAGCCTTAAATAATTGGGGAATCAGAGATTTCCAGAGTCAGAGGGGAGTCTTCATATTTAATAGACATGCACAGATAGTTCTGCAAACTTGTCCATTTGCTCTTTAAACCCAAGTAAACTCCTGGCATCCACAACAACCTATGGCAAGAAGTTCCATAGTGTAACTACATGTCATGGTGCTAACTACATGCCATTGGTTTTTGAATTTCAAACAGGCAGCGTGATACTTTCAGTCACATCTTGAATTTTTATAGTGGAAAAAACAGTTAGTAGTTTGTTCTCTAGTTGTTTTTTCCATCTGGAAAGAACTATGCTGTGATTCACCTGCTTAAAGAGCTGGCTAGGTATCCTTATAGAAAAAAGGTGCTGAGGATCAGCCAAATTGGTTTGTATTCCAGATTACACTTACAATGATAGTAAACTAGCTTTACTTTATTGAATATTGTTTTCTTCTTCATCTCATCATAGTTACTGGCAATTTATCTTCCCCTACTTTTGTATTAACATTCAATAACATTTCAAAGTGTTGGTAGACAGTGTACTGGCTTGATTCAACCTCTTTGAGAAAATCACTCCTGCAGAGCAGTATGATGCAGATACATGTAAGATAGGTCCATGTCTCCAAGAAAACATTTGGCTTTCAAAATTACTCACAAAGTGTCCCATTGTGGTCTGCAATCTACAGCACAGTACAGTATTAATGTTGAAATGAGGCAAAATAACAATATACACTGAATAGCATGTGAGGATAGTCAGCACTGTAATACATATTGTCATCCCTTTCAATGGCAGTAAATTTGTCATTTTTTCATTTCTCCAGTCATTTCTCCCAGGTGAAGAAATAAAACAAATGGCAATGAGAACAGAAACTGCCCCAGTGGGAGTTTTGTCAGGAACTGTCTGTTTCTAGCTTGTGTCTTTTCTTAAGAGACTGAAACAATCCTCCATCTTTATTGCCAAAACCTGGTTTTCAACTGAGGTCTTTAGACTAACATGGCCACCACTATCGTAAGGGCAGAGAAGTGGTGGGGAAAAGAGAAAGGCTCAGGTATTTGGAATTATGGCTAAAGACAGAGTTTGAGTTAACAAGGTTATTTTCTTTTTTTCCCACACTCTTTTCATGGTCTTAAGAGATTTGTTTTCTCTTTCTGATCCATTTTAAATCTTTTTTAAACAATTGTCCTTTGTCTGCTCATTGATTGTTTATTTTTCGTTGAATCTCATACAAGCTAACTAATTCAGAATGTGAACTCCGCGTATTATTCAGTTCCTCATGTTCCTTTCCTGACCTCTGAAGTAACACACTGTCTTCATAGTATTTCTGTGAGCTCCCTAGACCATTCATGACCTGTCTTCCACGTGTTTTTAGAGAACTTAACAAAATAGCACTCTGATCTCAGCAAGGGGTCTCTAACTACACCCATAATACCATCACTATTTTATTGGGCAAATAAACTAAACCTTCAGCATTCAAACAAACCAGATCTCATTCCCCTCATCAAAAAGGCCCAGCTATGAACCCCTTATCTATGTGATTCCCAACTTCTCTACCTTCATCATCTCATTTTATTTCAAATGAAGCCTGGTGTGTGCATGTATGCATATAAGTTCTTGCTAACAAACATATTGGTTCCACAGTCAACCCTAAAAGATGTACCAACAACATAAGATTCAGAAGCATGTTATTATTAGCTAAGAAAGGGAGGTCTCTTCTGTATGACACTGATTTTTCTGCTAAATACCCCAATTTGTAATATCTTATTAAAAAAACCAACCCAACCAACCAAAACCAGAGATGCTTTTCTTTATTATTTAACTAGATAGGAACCAATTTATAACTTCTCCAGGGAAGAAAGACTGAAAGTATGTGGCAATGCAGTGGATTTAAAACAATCAGAAACCTGTGAAAAGGACAGCTGTGCATTTTCTCTAATCCTGACTTTCATCTTGATAGTGAATGAACTGAAAAGCAAATGAGAAATGAATACAAGAGGCAAAGCCTGGTACTTTAGATCAGGATGATAAGCTAAGCAGCTTCCCTCTTTCGATAAGAGATTGAGAAAGCAAGTTCCACTTACCTCTCATTACAGGTAAATAGGAATGCATTCCCATTTCTGCACAATAGCAGTCCTGTGAAAAGTGCCCACAAATCACAGCATTAGAGAACATCAGATGCCTCCTTCCCGCTGTCATTCACTTCTTTGGTACCCAAATGGCATCTTCTTACCTACCAAAGAAATGTACCGTATAAATTTTCAGGTTGCCATTAGCTTCTCTTGCAAAAAAAAAAGGAAGAATATTACTGAGTTGAGACACAAACTAGAAAGATTTATTTTGTCCTTGAAAACTTCTTTACACAGCTAGACTTATTAAACTAGGCAAGGCAAAGATCTGCATTCATACAAAAGCAGGAAGGATACAAATCTTGCTTTACACTTCAGTGGCAGATGAAAAGTGTTCAGTGCACAAAGATATAATCAAACCTTTTAAAATTAATCATGATATTTGGGTAAGAGACTGGAGTCTAACAGGGGGTTTTGGTGATTTTGTGTGAACGATCCTTCTTTGCTTTGGAGCAAAAAAATACTACCACAAACCAGATTTACATGAGTTTAACCAACTCAGTTCCAGAACAATCACTGAGTTCCATCTAAAAACACTTTTCAAGGCATAAGCTGATTTGCCTATGTTATGGATATTCATACCATATCACTACTTGTTCTCTGAATCTGTAGTGGAGAAAAGATAACTGATGATTATCTGTTTGTAGGGAGAAATAACTAGCTCATGCTCTTGTGAAAAGCACTGCATTGTCAGCAAATAATAAGAAGGACAAAATCCCTCTAGAGAGGCAGAGAAACAAATAATTTTTGTAATTTTCATTTTAATAAATTGTTGATTCACTCCAGTAAGGTTAACCCTGTGTTCTCAAGCAATAATCTGTTCATGATCAGAGTGCATGACCGTTTGGGCAAACTGCTGAAACCTGGGGATACTTCTGATGTACAAAACATGACAGTATGCTTATATACATGTAATTATTATATAAATGTAACTATTATATAAATATAAAAATTTTACATAAATACATATAAATATATGTTATATAAATATATACATAAAAAAACAACTGCTGGAAAACTCTAAAGCTCATACCCTTCCAATCTCATTTTTCAGTTAAAGTTAGAGGAGGTAGAAACCACACCCTAGCAGTCTTGAAAAGTTGCAGATTACTAAATTGCTCAAGCAACAACTTCCAGCTACTACAGAGAATTCTGATACCTGACGCAAAAGCTAAAAATAATGTATTTTTAAACATGTATAAATGTGCACATAAAATAATTTTAATTAGAATTACATTTATTTCCATGTTTTTCTTTACAGATAAATTCAGCCATTCCTGGCCATAGCCTCAAATTCATACTTGGAGAGAACCCTCGCTCGCTCGCCACATACTTCACATGAATCATGAAGTACCAATTTCACATAAATTAATATAGAAGGAATACAGTCACATAGTCCCAGGTTTGTGTGTGACATTGCTTCCCTTTTCTGTATACCCATGTCACTGTATCAACCTTGACAGATGTCTTTTCATCTTGAGAAAATGGTAGCCCTCCAACCTGAAAGACTGCCACATGCGCCCCTGTGACTGCTGTAAGGAGGAATATCATTGCACTGCAGCACAGTACACTCGTTCAGATTCACAACAGCAAGGAACAGATTTGCCTTAACATTCTATTAGCATAGACTTTGTATAGGCATGCATCTAAGTGCAAATCACAGGGCTCAGCTTTGGCTGAAATAGCCAGCATGCTTAGAAATCGTAAGTAACAAAAATGCAAAAATGATAAAGAAAAGACAAAAGAGTGGGAAAATTAACGTGAATTAAGATAAGAGCCATACAGGAGAAAAAGGGTAAACTATGATAATCTTTCTTGGCTGCATTTCCACAATAATATTCTATCTTTAGTTTAAAGAAGACCTTTCTCCATTGTATTTCCATAGTACTATTCTATCTTCAGTTTAAAGACAAGTTCTACAGACTTGAATAGTCATATAAATTATCTGCTGCTAATCGTTTATTGCTTAGCAATAACAATTGTATATGTCTTGTTAGAAATTCAATAGCATCTAATAATGGGATTCTATTCTGTACAGTTTTTGCTGGCTGTTTATTCATCATATGGGTTAAGTTTGTTCTTTTTCTCCCTTGTTCCATGAAATGTGAGTGTATTTTCATTCCATTCAGCCAAGTGATTTGAACAATCACAATCAGTCCAGAATGCTCTTAGTGCAAAGACTTTCAAAAGTGGTTTAAGCAACTGCATTTGCAGTGCAAATGAAATTGCATGTGAATTAGGTTTTATGAGGCCATAACAGTATTTAGAGACTTCAATGCATTTATCAAGAACTATATGAGCAAATTGTAAATGAACTGTATAGTTACAAATCCCCAGGAAGAGGGCATCTCCCTCATGACCATTTGCACACAGCCTATACTATGTTCCATGGATCCACATTTGTTAAAAATATTTTTCCTTTCTTCTTCTGAAGTGATACCAAGCTGGCTTGCTCTGAAAATCATGTGCAAAATAAACCATTCTCATGCCAGCTGTGATCTGGATACAATTAGAGCTCACACAAAAAATAATGACTATACTGTATAGATAATTACTTCTCACTTACAAAGTTATTTACTACCCACTGAAGAACGCTGTTGTGTCAAAAATGATTGTCAAAAATGACATTTCCGGAAACATAGATTTTAATTAAAATGCATCAGATCCAGGATGGAATCTGGAGCAGGACAAAGTAACTCTGCAGTGAGGTAATTCAGTGAGAACGGATGGAAAGTAGGTTCCAGTCCCCACTGTACTTGATTTGAAGCACAGTCTGAAAAACATAGTTCTCTCAAATCTCAGGTAGATGACCAAATCATGGTATTGTTCATTATTCTTATCATTTGGAACACTCACTCTCCTAGGATAATCAGCTTCTCTCCATTTATATGTCTTGGCTTCATTTCATGCTAAACATTTATTTTCTTTACATTTTCTAAGAAATGGAATTACCGTTTTCTGGTCTATGCTGGATACATTTTTTAAAACTTGGCTTCTAAATAGTTAATGACATCAGCAATTTGTGAAGAATAAGAGCCAATATTCAGCTGTTGTAAATCAATGTTCCTGCAAAAGTTTCACTGATTCATAGCAGTTGGTCTTCTGACAAATGTATCTCAGTCAGAGAATAGACAAGACAATGTAGGACCTTAACACAGCAAGAAGCAAAAAAGTCACATCGTAACTAGCCTAGTAAAAAAACGTATCTTGGGAAATGGCTGGGCAAACACTATAAACCTCCTCTGCTTATTAAATAGAATGAGACAGCTATAACTAGGACTGGAAGGTCATGCAATGTTTATTCCTTCCTTTAATAAACATTGATTATAGGCTTGGTGGCACATCCTCTGTTCAGTATCAGATAATACGTGAATGCACATTTCTCCTTTATATATGCTTCAGTATTCTTTGGACGCCCACAACCATGGAAAACTGAATGTGTGCTACTGAATGTGGCTGGCTAAACTCTTTCTGCATTTAAAACTAAGCTGGCAATATTTAAAAAGAAATAGAAACAAAATCAAAGAAAGGAAGAAATTCTCCAGTGAGAACCAAATACCTTGATCCTACACAAGACAGTCCAGAAAGGTTGTTTAAAGTGCCAGATGGGTATTCATGTTGGCTAATAGGCCAGTAATTTCTACATCTGCAACTACTGGAACTTTCCCTGATGCATATGGAGAACAGTGCTAGAAAGCTGAATTACATGAGTGGCTACAACTAAGTATTGACTTGTGTAGAGTCAGATCCTGTCTTGACATTTCAAATAACACTCATTTTTCTTGCATTTGCAGGGAGGCAAGGGGATAGCAAGAGAGGAGAGGCTTTTACTCATCTCATTACTGCCTAGGCTTTTACAAAATTTTATCAGAACCAGTGCTTGTTCTGGGGATTAAAATTATGCTATAAATCCCCAACTCTTCTTGTCCTCCAACAAGAGAAGCACTACATTTAGTTTTATTTCAGTCTTCTGGTATGTCCTCTGTCACTCATGAATCTTCAAGATAACTCAAATAGCTTTGGTCAGTTGTTCAACAAAGACAGAAGCTGTCATCAGTCTTAAAATCTCAGATACATCTCAGTACTGTCTGGCCTGCTGTACCCTCCTAAAGGCTCAGATTGTCTTCATTTGTCATCAGTATTAATTGTGAAAGATTGTCATTGAGCTTTAAGTGAAGACTCATACAAAAGAAATACCTTTTAACATATTTATCATCAGAGTCAATAGTGGACAAACTTCTCCTGTTCTTTGTCTTATCACTGGTGTTCTTTTCAAGTGATTTCCAGTTATTTTCAATGTCACTAACTGCATCTCATTTTGTTCACTGACCCATCTGATTTTTTTCTCTGCCTGCCCACATTGCACTTTGAGACTTGTCCCGGCCACCTGATCTGCACTCCAACTTCTGTATTCTTCTTCCTTGTGTTAAAGGTCAATGAAGAACTTATGATTTAGCCAAGTTGGCTTCTTTCTACACTTGTCTTTCCACTGTACCCTTAATATTATTTCATCAAAGAGTTGTGAGCCATCTTCACCTCTTTTTTGCTTTGGATCCAGCTTTCACAAAACATCCCATGAACTCTCAAAGATTATTGAAATCTACCTTCTCAAACACCATTGTTTCGATTTTCCTGTTTCTCCTTTGCCCCTTCCTAGAGGATGAAAAAAAATGTCATTTCATGATCAAACCCATACATTTGATATATGTGTTAATTTCCAGTTACTCAAAAGGTAACTGCTGAAAAAAACACTTTTACCTATTTTGGTTTTGAAACATATGTAGTACTAATGAACTCGTATCTTTCACTCTCAGAGTACACCTACACTGAGAAATCCCTTGCATGTTGCTTGCCAGCTAGCATTCATATTTAGCCTCCGAGAGCTCTTTGAAACTTGTATTGACTGTTGCAGCCAATCTCTGGATCTATACTGTACAAGAGGAAAGCAGACTTCCAAAGAGAAAGACAAGGCCAATTTAACTTGCTTCCTTTCACTTCCACTGTTACAGACTTTGCAACAAAAGGGTGAAGATTCACAGTCTGCTCCTTGGTTTTCCATGCACATGTAGGCACATTGAACTTCTGAAAAATGGTGTGATCTTAAGCAGCCACAGACTTGTGTCACCAGTATGAGAGGGATGGGACAAAAGCAAACAAGCTCTGTCAGATATTAAGAGCATTCTTAGATATGGGATAAATTCACAGCTCTAAGAATGTGAAATATTCATGTAGATACAATTACAAGAGAATCCATTATTTATTGTGTCCAGTCATTCATATCCTGTTACAGAAAAAAATGGTATTTTTACTATCTAGTCCAGGCACTATCACAAATTAAACAAAGCAAAATGCCTGCGTGAAGGGGACAGCAACAAATTTTGTATTAGCTGAACTCAAACTTGCCCTAGCATCATCTGTTGACTCTAGCCTAGCACAGTGTGCTTGACCCAGTAACAACTGAATTGGGTAACTAAAAATTATGCTTCAGAATATTGTTTGACTAAAAGGTTACTACAGCATTGTTGAAGTACTGTAATATGTTTGATCCATGTTTGGGGGCTTGGGCTGAAACACTGTTCACTGTTGAATAAGAGTAACGAATCAGGCGTATCATAATCAAGAAAAGCAATAGAAAAATAATGCAAATCAAGGTAAAATGTAAATAATTAATTTGTACCAAAAAAATCTTAATTTTGTATTTCTAGCAAGATAACATGATTCTAATGAAACATGATCATTTGAATTTCTGTTAGTTTTATGAAGGGTTCTTTGCTTTTTGTTTTGAATAGTAATGAAAATATAAGGAGGTGAATAGTCACCAGATAAATGAATATTCAGGAGATATTCTCTCTCACAAATACAAAAAATAAATACACGAAGATCTACATTTCAGTTTAACTGTACACTTCTAGTAATTATCTTAATAGCAGTATTTAAAAATGAAAGGATTGGCTCTGAATAAATTCAAGATAGTAATTCAAACTCATAAGAGGGAAGAGTTTTTAATCTGAAGTGTGGACCTTATGTTCAGTATTGTCCTAGGATTTGGTGGCTGATTCCACTTCAAAGTGTTTCGATCAGACAGTTTATCATCATATTATTTATGGCCGGAGACAACAGTGTGTTTTCTGATATACTAGTAACCAACTTGAAATCTTTGCCTCTTACCAAGCCTGAAGAGATTTAACACAATTTTACTGGATGCAAATAAAGATTTGAGAGTATGTTGTTCATGACCTGAACTTTTCTATGAGGAGAATGTCACAGAATGCCAGCTATTGCAATCAGTGGTGTGTTCAACAAGACCATCATCAGACCCAATACTACATGGACACTGATGAATATTTCAGGTATGGATTATCCTGATCAAGTAGCCAACAACCACTTAGCAGAGCCTATGTACATCCAGACAGTGGATGCTCTATTATATTGCCAGGACAAGAGGACAATGTGTAAAGCTCTTATAAAGTTCACAGTTATAATGTATCTGTTTTGCTGTCCTCCCACGGGCATTATCTCCCAAAGAACATGCTTGTACAACTGTTTCCTCACACGGGTCACACTGGGAACCCCAGCATCCCTCTGAACAGCTATGCATGAGGCACATCACTGAATCCCCAAACCCAAAAGTACTGAACGTACATCACCATGCAGGCCACGACCACCGTCAATCAGGTGGGGACAAAGGTGGTATGGCTAGGCTACAGGACACCCAGTCTGCTGCTCTTAAACACAAATCGCAGCAGGTTCCAAACGCTCTGAGCTCAGTCCACCTCCAGCAGCCGGCTCCACACAGCACTTACCCTTTCCCTGGAGCTACCTCTCCAGTCTCTCCACTCCTTCACCCCCACGCTCTGCTTAGGCTTTGAGCTGGAACTTCTCACCTGCCTTGACTGGGCCCTGCCAGCCCACACTCTCCTTGGCCTCCTCCCCAAATCAGGTTATACCGAAAGCATAACCCACTGACTCAATGACAGAGCTATTTTATTCACTGCATGCAAATGGCAGATGTCCTCTTTCAGCCTGGATGCTTTATTTCAGACTGTGATGAAGAAAAGAGAGGAGGGAAACCATAAGAAAACAAAAAGAAGCAGTGTGCATTTCCATAATACTTTGAGTAGAAATACACAGAGGAAAAGAAAATGCAGTCACTGTACTTCCCCTCCATTTTATGCACTTGCACACTTCACTGTACCTTTTCACTACCACACCAGAGCTTCAGTAGACTGTAAATAAACAAGCCACCATGTTACACCAGTGAAGTCATCAGTAATCCTGCTCTTTCATTTCAAGAGAAAATTTGAGCCAGAGACCTCAGAGCGATCCCATTTCCACAAGTAAATACTAACTAGGCGGTCCTGCAAGGAGCAGGGAGTTGGACTTGATGATCCTTATGTGTCTCTTACAGCTGTGATTCTATGATTCCAGGGAAGTACAGACAGGACCTTGGGCTAGCTCTTACTGTGAGGAATCTTTTGACAGAGCTTGTTTATTTGGCCTAAGAGCATGCTAAATAAAATACAATGTTGGTAAGGTGTTAAATAACATATATATTTGTATTATCAAACAGTGAACCTAAGACATTGTTACCATACAGAACAATCCCACTAGTCTTTTTAATTTTAGGAAGTC
This sequence comes from Aviceda cuculoides, assembly GCA_035590195.1. Lineage (NCBI taxonomy): Eukaryota > Metazoa > Chordata > Aves > Accipitriformes > Accipitridae > Aviceda > Aviceda cuculoides. The sequence goes on along the minus strand of JAVJGG010000009.1, from coordinate 10,385,520 downwards.
AACCTGAAAACATACTTATTTAAATGCCTCATAAAGCTGTGTCTCTCATGCCACACAGCACTGTGTAGAACAGCTGATTTTAAGTAATTGCAGGCTCTACTCTGAATGCAGTATATCTTTTTTATTTAGAAAAACCTGATTTAAAGACAGACAGCTAAAAACAATAAAAAGTGAGCAGTATATATCAAAGTTTGTCTGCTTCCAAACAGTTACTTCCCTTAGATTTAGTTACTCTGTCTGGGTGATAATTCTTTTCTATCATGTGTGTTCTTAGTTCTCAGTGCTTTCTAAATACATTTATACCTAATAATTCAGTAAAATATCTTAATTTAGAAGTCTTCCTTCAGCTTTTTTAAGGGAAGGCTCACTCACTAAGGGGCAGCTGAGAGGTATTTAAAGTAGAGCTCTGAGTTAAGTTGTCTCTTTTTCCTCAGCCTTTGCATAAGTTGAACTGGTTGAATCAATCTGACCTCCTGGAGGCTGTAATTCAGTTATGGTGGTCACAGAGGTAGGTGTTTCTGAACGTGGAAATACCAAGCCTCAAAAAGTTAAGTGTTAGACTATGGAGCCTCCTGGCTAACGTTTTTTTCCTGCCACATGGCAGGTAAACCTCCTCCAGTACATCCAAGAGATACTGCTGAGCAACCAGTAAAGGAGCAGCCTTGGCAAAAGTGGGGAATATTGACTTCATCCAGTGAGCAATCCCGAGGACCTCCAAGTACCTTCTTTACAACACTTTTATACCAAATTCCTTCCATTGGCTCACTGCAATGCAGTCAGACTTGTTGTCCAAAGACCACCATTATTTTTTCATTCCATTCTAGCCATTCAAAACACCTATGTAGCATCTACACCTTCCATAGACATTTCTGGCATTTCCATTAAATAGGAATTGTCAGAATAACAATTCATATTTTGCATCCAGGTTAATTCAATTTCCTTCCATATCACAAAGTATAATTTAACAGTAGAAGTGAAATAACAAGACTTCAGCTGTCCTACCCACTCATTTATCAAACAGAAAGCCCCTATCTCTTCTGAATTACACTAAAAAGCCCTTCTTGGCTGTCCAGTCTGTCCAATGCCAAATTACTTTGCTATTCTTAAATTCTGATTCTAGTTTTAGCATAGATGAAAACATGCAAATGTTTGGAAGACAGGAGGCTAATACATCATACTCATCATTTACAGAATTTCATTTGGGGGATTTTAAATTGTTTGACAAATGTTTATTAGTCAGACATTCCCCTTTCACAGGAGAGGACTGTGGAGCAAACACTATCATCTCCTACAGAATTCTGTTCTTGCCACACAGTGGAAAACACACTTTTTGTCTGGATCCAGGCAGCAAGGTGGACAGCACATCTGAAAAGTACAAAGTATTTTGAAAGGTACAAAATATTTCCTTCCTGTACTAAGCTACTTTTATAATAAATGAACTAATATATACATTGAAGTGTGTTGGACTAGTTTCTCCTACATAAAAAGAAATTTTAATTATGGAATAAAATACAATTATTTAAAACAATAAATAATCCCATCAATGTAAAACAGACTCCACTACTTGTGAATATGTATCCTAGTTTTATAGACAAGAGTGTTATCACAGCTGCTTTCTCAAAAAAATAACTGCTGAAGCAGGTACTTCAAGTCTGAATGGCAGATAAAACAAAGTCTGTTAAACACCTCTCCTCTGAAGAAGGGCAAGGACTCTCCTGAGATGCATGACATACATCTAAGGTAACAGCAACCAAGAGAAACTGAATGAAATTTTGAATTTTAGACATTAAAATGTGACAAAATCTGGGAGACCACAGCCCTAAGGTCTCAAAACAGCAAACAACAAGTTCAAAGAACAATTGGTCTTCATGACTGTCACGGCAGACCATTTAGGGACATATTTAAAGGTGCGTCATCCCTCTCTGGCTAACCAACGCGATGTGCAGGGGCTTAAGGACATGCTTAAATACCTCATAGGAGTAGGGATTAGAAGCACACTGCTAGGAATAAATTCACATGCTTTAGGCACGGCTAGCACAAATTGTCATTTTCTCCTTCCTTCTACACTGATATGTAACACTTATTCTTTATTTACTATTTGTTTTCATCCATTTTTAGTTGAAATCTACCTGGCAAAGTAACATACACATGTCACAGACAATAAAGGAAAGGCAAGATGAGTCCTAAATGCCAAACCATTCCACAAAGCAGGCATTAATCAGACTTCCCATTCTGCATGCGAGACTAGTTACTGTACTTTTATTTTGTGCTTGTCAACAAAGGCCTTTCTCTTTCTACCCTTTAAAACTCTACCATACCTCTCAAAGTATTGCTGAAATCACAGAGAATTTGCTAGTAACAAACACTTTACATATCTTCGTCATTTTTTTCTAGTACTTTTGATTTCCTTTTCCAGTTTTCAACCTGCACGAAAGCCTCTATCCTGTGGTCAATTTGGACAATATCTAGCCAATTTCCACAGAAGATCAATTTGGTCTTTCAGAGAGAAAAAAAAAAAAAAAAAACAAAAAAAAACCATACCAAAAAACCAAAATTATTTGGGGTTGGGTGGTATCCTAGGAAGCAACGCTGGATTTTTCTATGTTCTACTTCACCATATATTCTTGAAACCACAGGGAACCAAATTTGAAGACATCATACAAGTAAGTTTTCTAGTTGATCTGTCGGGACCTTACATACCAACTGCCTGAATTTCATGGGATACAGGCTGAAAGCTGATTTTCTAAACATTCCAACCCTACTCCTGGGAAATGGGATTTTTCCTCTTATTTTCCTTCTTCACACAACTGCAGTATAATGTGTAAGTCTAAGACAATGAGTGAATTTACGTTAGTGCACATGGTTCATACCAGGAGTACACTTTTGAAACAGACTTCCTGATCATTCCCACTTGTTGCTCTTTGGTTTTCATTGCAGAGCCGTCTTTGTCAACTCATCCTCAGCACCAGCTCTGCTGATCTGCTTCTATGGGACCATTCTTTAGGCCTGATATATTAGTCTGATATCTTTTCATGACTAATATATTAGTTTGAGGCACTGCTCTGTGAAAGGAGATCCAGCACTCTTCAGGCAGAGGACCCAGATTCCTTGTAATTCCAGGCAATACCGCTGTTCACTTGCTGAGGACCAAAATTCCTCCCTCGGTTTCTGGGTTGATTCCAAGCAGAGTTTATCTTCTTGTCAAGTGGAATGCAGATTCAGGGAAAAAAGACTACAGTGAAAGCATTTAGGTGATTTGATAGAAATTACTGAACTAAAATTCAAAATATTTGAAAAAACAAAATACCAAAATTTTAATATCTCAATCAACATCCACAGAAATAGCAGCAGAACAACATGCTGTCTTAAAATAGATTCAAGACTGTTTTACATCTACAGTTCATGCAGTTGGTCCGAATAATATATTCACTAATTTGTCCATTAGTCCCAGGAGACTGAACCATTCCCTTCCCTGTTACCCTCTGCCAATTACTCCTACTTCATTGTAATGCTCCAGACTGCCACTCCAGTCACACACATGGACAGAAATGAAGTATTGCACAGCACTTGCAGGCTTACTGCTGTAGGAAGGAGCAGGGCATTTCCAAGCTTGTTGCCACTTTGACACTCGCAGACAGGCTCTGCTCCATCTCACAGCAGAGAGATTGAGACATTAGCACAGTGACCTATTGCACTCTAACTATTGGCACCGGCCACCTCCACTACAGAACAGACATAAGAAAATATCTCCTCTGTTCTCACACCACTCTCTTGCTCCAAACCTGACTCCAAGCTTGGTGCTGGAACAGCATGAAACGTATGCTCAGCCATACATTCTCTTTTGCCACCTCAGCCACACAGGAGAAAACCTTCAGCAGATAAATAAAGCAGTTGAGGATAGAGATATCTTGATTGTCATAGGGAAAAGGTTAGAGAAACTCAAATCTTTTAACAGACACTTGCCAGAAAACCAGTTGCAAAAAGCCTGCAGCCTCTAAAGTATGGTATCATCCAGCTCCTACTTTAGGGATGCATCTATATTAGCATTTACTGCATTGCAGGGTTCACTTTAGGTTTAAATTTGTTTAGCATCTATACTTGGGTTCTTGCAATATCGCTCAAACTCTGCTGCAGTCAAAGCAATTTCCTTCCTTGTGAACTAAGGCTGAAGTCATGCATTAGAGCAGCATCTGTCTCACCCCACCTGTGACAGTGGCACAAGGCCCTCCTGTGGTTAACACTCAACATGTCCATGGTGCATACCTCAGCTCAGCACCTGATGAAAACACCTGTCCTGGAACCTAACAGGTCACTACAAATCAAACCCTGACTCTTTCCTCTTTGTGCCACGTCAGTCAGTAATAACGCAACCTAAGTTTCTGCAGGCAACTTGCCTCAGAGTCCTGCTATCATATTGCTCAAGCTGAACAGGCTTTCTGTTATTTTATCTCTGCACAAAACAATTCTAAAATGCCATTAATTAACATATATTTACCAAGGACTGGAACTTGCACAAGACTTTCAGTGAAGAAAACATCAGTAAGGCACAAAATAATCTCCAAGGACTGTACATACCAGTATTAAGGATTTCAATGATGAAAATCCAGTGTTCAAAAGCCTATAACCAATTTTATAGATGGTGCAGAACTGCTGACTTTTTAATAACTTGACATCATGCTGTAGCCTCACTAATTTTCTTCATACGCTATGATGTTTAAATAGGAAAAACAAACAGGCATTTGCAGTCAGTGTAGAGACCATGTAGGTAGAATGAGCCAGAAAACTTCATGCTCTGCTTACACTATTGAGTTCCTGACCCTCTCACAGCAAACATAGCAATTTGATCAATTCATAGGTACACTGAAAAAGCTAGTATATGATCTCATAAAAGCACAGAGATCCCACAGAAATATATGCATTTAACTGTCCAGCAAACATTCCTGTCTTCTCTATTTGATCTTGTATGTTGTTGCCTTTCTGTATGTTCATGAACACAAATAGTAAGCTTGGCTGCCACACACACACATACTCTCACTCCATTTGTGCAGTCCTGGATATATTTATGAGTGAACTGATAATCCGAAGCAGCTCAACGTAAATTAACTCCTGTAGTGTGTATTTGTTCAACCAGGCAAATATGTCAGCCTTAAATGCCTGCATTTATATTTATACCTCTGTGATATGAATTATGCATCTGCACATATTAGTAAGCTCTCTGTCTTTCTCTTCTACTAAGCTTTGGGCTGGTCCCTTGGGAACTCATTATCTACAGTGAGTTTCACAAGGGCTTGATGTGACTCTACCAGAATTGTTATTGTACTGTACCTTCCCAGAAAGATTGTGATACTTTTCCCAGACACCTACAGTTCAATTCAGTGTTGACTATTTAATTGTCTAATAGCAGTGAGCATTCCTCCCACCAAGCCAAAATAGCAAAATTGAATTATCAGGAATATTACTGGTTTGTGGTTTTGGGGTTTTTTTTCCAGTGACAGAGCCATTAAACCAGCACTTGGATAGGTCCTGCTGGAACAATTCCAGTGTTGCTCCTTTCCCCTGGCAAACTGCTTCAACTTACTTTTCTGTTTTCAAAGCAGGGTTTGATTTCGCTTTTTTCCAACTGCCTTGGGATGGCAACTTTGCCCGACGTCGGCGCCTATGTGGGAGACGAAAAGCAGCCCACGGTTCAGTCGGCGTACCTCAGAGTTCGCAGCTGAGGAAGCTTGTGCCTCACCATCCCTGTCACCTCCGAGACTCACCCCACCGAGGCAGCGGGATGCAGTAGGCCACAACACCCCTCAGACACCAGTCACGCTCCAGGCTGCGCCACCAGCTTTCCTCACGCCTGGGACCCTCAGCTCAGGAGCCGTTGGGCATGAGGGGCCATTGGCTGTGTGCCTGAACCCACGCTGAGTAGCTGCCGGCAGCTTGGCTTTTTTCCCCTCTCCAATGCTGCTGCCATGAGATTTCATGACATTTCAGTGAATTTATTTCTCTCGTGAAGTCGCCTGGCGTCGGGCTGGGCCGCCCCGGGGGAAGGCGGGCGGGAAGGGGGGGGGGGGGCGGTGGGGGCCCGG
>JAVJGG010000009.1:10337411-10366938 GCA_035590195.1 Aviceda cuculoides | reverse complement strand
AGTCTTATGCCAATTCCTGTTGTGAGAAACCCTGCCACCTACTACCATGCCTCCCCAGTTCAGTTTGCTTCTGTCATGAATAAAATCTTTGACTGATTGTATGGTGTTGTTTCACCTTAATTTAGCCCGAGGGAATTCAACACAACTCCCTGGTCTGTCCAGTCTGGGTCGTGACAATGTCTCAGCAACAATTTCTACAGCAGTTAATAGGCGAAAATAATACACAGAAAATATTTGTACTAAAACAAAATTCTACCAGACCCAAGAAGATTGGGAAACAAAACAAAATGGTTATGCCAAGGGCTGAACACAAAAACATTCTGAGTTGTTGTTCCAGGCAGCAGCTGGGAGAGCAGACAGCAGCACAGAAATCTGCAATGAACGGGAGACTTTAGCAAATGGTAACATGGAATTTTTTTCTCTCGAGAGTAACAGCAACTCTCTCCTTTTGTGGATCTCATCTTGAAAACAGGGAACTGCTTTTCTGCATGGACTTTTCTTCCTCTCAGGCTCCTTCCAGTCAACCAGCTTCCAAGCCACCTAGACTGGCTTTTTTCAGTTCCTTTCCAAATGTAATGAGTCCCTAAACACCTGAATTCTCTCCTTAGTTTTGACTGTTGCCCACAGGAAGAGTCCAAAGTGCCCACGTTTCCAAAACTTTCAAACAAGAGGTTAAAATCAATTAACCTGTTTTTTTCAAACTGAGGAAAATATAAATTAATCTAAAAATGCATAGATGAAAACATTTCCCACCAAAGTGATGTTTCTTTAAAAGTAACTTGGGAGAAAAATAAGTTTCTATTTTGCCATCTTTTAAATTAATGACTGGAACATTCAAAAAACATTTTAAAATACTTCTATCCCTGGCTTATCTAATGAAGGATGTAATACTGTAATATTGCAAGGGGGCTGGGGGTGGGTGACGTTACAAATCTAGCCTTATTACTGTGGAATGTTGTCATCAGGAAAAAAACCAAACCTTTTTTTCTTTTCTCCTCTGTCTCATTACCTCCAGGCAGGGGAATGGAGAGACAAAGACGTTTCCTCCAATTCCTCTCTCTTCTGAAGGTCTCTGAAGATATCCATGAAAGCGTGTGGCCCTTGGTGAAGCTGGGTGACAGTCTTGAGGGCTTTGACAAGTGGCTTCCCTAGGACAGGGGCACCTTTCCATTGCCTGCCACACATCAAATAGTTCCACCGCCTGGCTGCTCACAAGGCTCCCAGGTAATAAAAGCCTGTCCATCTGTGTTCTCCTTGCAATAACAATTGCAAGCAAAGTTAATGTCTTTTTGACAGTGATTAAGAGAAACCGTGATTTTTCTTTGCCAGCCCACCACCATTTATAAGTAATCACGTCTGCCACCTTTCCTGGAAGCCCGAGAACTTCAGACATAACTTGGCCTAAATTTTTTTACGGTCACTGCAACATGCCAGTTTTAATATTTAAGCAGTACCAGTGCTGTAAAATAGACCAGGGGAATAAAGGGACTTGCAGTGACTCACCTGGCATCCAAGTGAGGATTGAAAACATACACAATTTCATCTTTTTTTTTTTTTCCTGTCTCCAGACCGAAGGCCTTAACCAGTCAGTACAGGTAAATGGGGGCCCTCTTCTGACTGGGCATTGAAATAACTTATCAAATGAAAGTGCACTTTCCAGATGGCCTGATCCTGCTGTGGTTTGCTGTGTTTGCAGATGCTTCTTGGGTCCACCTGTCCGTCAGTCCTTCAGCAGAAAACAGCTTCTCACTAAACCTCACCTGGATTTCAGGCAGGTGTTGAATTGCCCAGTCTTACAAATTCACACAGAGACATATCCCAAGGCAAGGCAAAGTGCCGGCGAGGCACCCGCGCAGAGTGGGAGCGCTGGGCAGAGCAGGGAGCCATTTGGGATTGCGAGTTGGGACCTACAGGCTTTAAATTCTGCCAGAGCCCCTCTTTACCTCCTAAAACCCAGCTCAGGACTAACACCACTTTTCAGGTGCTGCTAAGACACAAACCTGTAGTGGCAGGGGACATCTCTTCTTCATGCTTAACGCTCACAGGAGCACTGGTTTAGGGGCAATTGCAGTAACCATCAAGGCAACAGGAACTGTTGCTCCAGGGCACAGCACTTGCTCCTGGAGGCAAGGGGGAGCTGGCTGCAAGTGGCTCAGCAACGTCCTCCTCCTCCTCCTAAAACCATCAGTCACCCACTCCTCTGGGAGCAGAAGAAACTCCCAGGTGGGACAGGGTTGTAAAGGCTGACGAGACACCATCCAGCTCCCAGTTGACCTAGAGGCACTAATCAGAGCTGCACAGGGGGCTCAGGAAATTTGGGAAAGTCAAGCAACTCTGGTAGCGGCAATGCTCATCCCAGGGAGTTAGTGAGCCACCCTCCAGGCTGCTCTGTTTTAACCCAAGGCAAACAGCACCCTTGGGGATGGAGCCCCTGCAGCTGGGCACGAGCCCCTCAGGTCCAGCAAAGGCTTTGGGCTGAGAAGTGCCCCGCAGATTTCGGCACACACGGCAGCACGTTGCCACAACCTCCTGGTGCTTGTCTGAGAGGCGAGTTTCCCGGCACTGCCAACTCTCCAACATTTAATTTAGCTTTACTCAAACATATCTTTATGGAGGCCTGTGCGCAGGGGCTAAATTAACACTGGCAAAATAGCGAATCAATACCTTTTTGCATTTAAAGACAGTTTGTTTTCTCTGTGTTCTTGATTCAGTTAGTTCTGGTCCAGCTTTATTAATTTCAAAAGAGGTGTTGGGCAAATCTCCACGACCAGAGCAGCTGACTTATTGCAAACTCCAGATGAACGAGTGGGAAAGAGCCCATGGCTCTGCCCTTGCAGGGCCGTGCGTACGGCAGACGTGAAGAGGGTGGAAGCAGTGAGTGCTCCTTGTGGGAGTGAGGGGAAACCCAGGCAGCCCCCGAGAACAAGGGAGCACCCAGGCCCCAGGAAGGGGCAGCGCTCCCTGGGAGCTGGGGCAGCATGTGAGAGAAACCTCAGCTATGCCGGCGCACCTGATCCTGAACAGTCTCATCTGCCCTGGTTATTTCATACTGGAATGCATGTGGATCCTGCTCCGCTCTCCCACACTTCGCTGCATCGCCTGCCTCTCCATCCTTGCTGCACATGGGGAAGCAGCCGGGCTGGGCCGGGGAGACAGCGCAGCCAGATGTTCCCAGCTGCAGCCCAGTTCTCTGTGTTTCAGCGAGCTTGAGCGTAAACCAGGCGGTCCCTCTCTACGGCCTGAGTGGAGGAATTTGCAAGTCAGACAAAATGCGAACGTTACAATGTCCTAGCAGAACAGTGAAAGGCTTTTCTGTGTGTTTGATTTTGGTATCCCCAGAGTTCATTAAAATTCTCTTAAAGAAAAAAAATCTGGCTGTGGGCTTGTTAAAGCTTTAATCATTCCTAAGTGCCTGTGTCAATTGAACAGCAACAGGATTCAGCACAGCTTGAAACCTATTTCAGCAGGACAAAAATCTCTATAATCTTTTAAATACAAACATTATCGGCTTCTTGAGTATATGCCATTCACACATGAAAACTCACTGCCTACATTACAGCCAAGGACATTGTTAAACACCAATAACTTTCAGGCCTTTTATTATTTTTCTTGCTATTCTGTGGTCTCAATCAGCTTGTTAACTGAATTAAAGCAGGTCTGAACAGTGCCCAGCAAGATGCCATAGCACAGCTGAACAATGCTCATTCTTCAAAGTGAATACAAGCTACAGGCAGCAGATTCTGTCTGTACGAAAGGAAGGCAGGACGCATCTCACCAACATTGCCAGACTTTTCAATCTGATGTGGAGAGCTGCCAACAAATGTGTTCAGGAAGTTGGGAACAACTGTTAAACCTCTGTGCACTACAGCATTGTGTTGTGGGGCCATCCAGTGCTTTGGAAACATGCAAAAAGAAGGGGGGAAGAGTCTCAAAAGGCTGAAATACCAGTCCTGGCTCTCTAAAGAACATTCTATCTGTCCACAGCTCAGTCTTAGACACACACTCCTCAGCAGCTCACCCTCCTCTCACCTCCAACCCAGCTTTCAGAGGTGGATGACCATGTTCCGTGCTGTAGTATGGTGAAAATGCATCCAGTAAAGTTTCTGAGATAGTTGGATATTGTAAGGATGAAGGGCCATTTCAGAGCAGAGGCACCATTTGCCATTTGGCTTTCTGAGGTTTAGTTTATGTAGTAGTTCTGTTCTGGTTTGAAATCATCTGAGCGCATTAATACGTGGCTGAGTTTCCAGATAACTCATGCAATCTTTATTACCCCATGGCATAATTTACTGTCCTGAAGGAGAAACTAAGACACTCTCCAAACACCAGCATTGTTTCCAGAAGCAGAAACTGGGTGTTTCCTCCAAAATGCACTGAAATCTCTAGGGTGAAGCACCTCACAGAGAAGAATGGCCCTGCACCCCGATAGACCTCCTACCCTTGCACAATCTCCAGGTGCTCCTTTTGTACTTTGAGAAGTTCAACGTGACTCAGCTTTGATTCCCCTTGACCTTGGTGGGCTGCACTTATTCCCTCTTTGATTTCCCCGTGGCCTTTTTTGTCAATGTGGGTATTTGATCAGTTTTCCTTTCCCAGGAACACAACCCTGAAGCCCAGTTCTTCCGTGGGGCCTTCAGTGAATACTAAACCTCTGGATTTTCATGGTTGTTTAAACCCAAGTTTCCCTTGAGTTCCAGACCTTTGGGAAAGCTGGGTTTATAATTCACCTTCAGAGACATGGTAGCCTGAGAGTCGGTATAGCCACATGCACTCACTTATTAAACACCATTGCTGTTCACTTAGCTGGCACAGAAGATGCGTATCTCCAAAGAAAGAAGTGAACAAACCCAGCTTTACATGCATCCTTCTGGATACTTTTTTAAAAGTCAGAAAATAACAATATAGCATGAACAACAAACCCCACATATTTATTCTTCCCAAAGCCAAAGATTTAGATCACTGCAGGAGCATTCATGTGCACTAGCAAGGATAAGTTAAGGGGAAAAAAAGCTATTCATTTTGGAAGGAGAAAAGATATAAAAAGAGGATACCCCCCAAAAGATGCTTCCTGTGTTACCCAAAACTCACTCAGGACCCTGAGCATCACCACAGTGCCACAGCACCCAGTGCAGCTCAGCAAGAAGCGACAGCAGCCAAGAGGGCTGCGCAAACAACAGCCAGCACCCGTACGTGACAAGGAGCAGGCAGGGTTGCGTGCAGGTAGGGCTGCTGCTGCGGGAAGAGAACAGAGCAAGGAGCGAGCAGAGTGCTGCGGAACCACAACGCTGGCAGCATCATGGGGGGGATTTTTTTTGGTCTCCTGGGTCAGAGCCGTGGGAATGGCATCGAAGATTAGGCCCGATCTTTGGCTACCCAGGCTGGGGTCTGATGGCATGTTTCCCTTGAGTGGATACCTTCCTTTCTCAGTGAAGAACGCAGCCTTCCACTGCACCGCAGTGGCTCCTGTGGCAGAAGAGTTCCCACCCCATGGGCGAGTGGTTTCCGAGAGCTCCCCGTGAGCCACAGCAATGCCCTGCTCTGAAAAGCAAAGAGAAGCCAGCAGCTACTGCAGGTACAGCAAGAACTGCCAGCACAAGAGAAATCCCACCACGCACACAGCTTATAAAATCAAGGACAGCAGGCTACCTGGGGCAAGGCAACACTTTACACAGGACGAGCAAACATCTGCTTTGTTATTTGTGAGAGATTACGATTAATTTATTTAAGCCCTGAAAGATCATTTGAAAGCATTTATAGAACTGACAGCTCCCTCTAGAAGCTGGTGTGGAAGGTGGGTTTCTGCAGGGCTCCCCAGCACAGCAGCAGCCAGCCTGGCATAGAACCATGCTGGGAACTGCATTATGCTCCACTTCATTTCCGTCACTCGTACAGCTGCCTTACAAACCTTCCTGGGTGCAATCAAATAATTTTACCTTCCCATTTGCTGCTGCACATTTATTTCTTTTGCCTTCCCTGGCTCATACGCCACTGTCACTTGTCCCCTGATCGCACTATCAATGAGCGCAGGGTTTGAAACTTCCAACCAAGGTGAGAGCCAAAGGGATGCAGGAACCAGACTTGTGGGGCTGTGTCCTTGTTCCCCAAGGCCCAGGAAGGTACTGCATGAGGCCACAAGCGCCTAAGTTGGTCCCCTGTGATATCCAGATAAAACACATAAGCCTGTAAAAAAAAGGACTTACCTAGTCTGAATTACTATTTAACATCTTATTTTTTAGCTATAATAGGAGAAAATACCTTCCTCAAAATGCTCGTGTCTCAATACTATAGTCTTGCAATAAGATACATACAGGTAGATGCTATGATTGCAAAACTCTTCAATTTAAGTGGGAGTTCTAGCCTCACGTCTCTGAGAATATTTGGTTTTTGAAGAGGATGGGACTGATCAGGTCCAGATGGACAAAACAATATCCCAATATGGTATTTATCGCTAACAGAATGCAGTTTTCTCCGAGTAGAACTTTTCTCTTTTTAAAACGTAAGCATCAACTTTCATTAATAGATCCCACTACAAGTGCTCCTGAGAGCTTCCCTCCTTGCTCTCACTTCTGCACAGGGCCCTGGATCCCTCCCGTTAACCATTAACTTTCTGATCACGAGCCTTCCCCCAGGCTTGGAGCTGGGCCGACAAGAAGGATGAGTCTCTATAGTCGCCCACACCATACCTGGATGTGCCCAGCATGGCATCAGCCCTTCTCACGGTTGTCGTATGGCACTGTGTCATACTCATGCAAGCCCTCCAAAAGTTTATTTTGGCATTACTGCTCGCCAGCTTTCTCTCTGTAGCAAGTATGCTATATAAATGGTATTATTCCCCTCCCGACCTTGCAAACATCCCTTATAAGGCTGTCTAATCTTTCTATGAATTATTGCCCAACTACCCCCTCCTCCAGGGAGCTCTTTTAGCATTACTTAGCTCTCACCATGTGTGCAGGATTTTTTGAGTTCCTCATTACCTGGAGTTTAATCAGTGGGACATTTCCTCCCTCAGTAATGAAGACACTAGTTAACAGCAGACCTCACTTCTGTCTCTGCTGGAAAACACAGTATGTTTCCTCCTTACTCTGTACTGTTACATTTTGTCACTACAGGTTTTGCATCACATTAGGCAGGAGAATTCACATCCCTCTCCTGCTCAAAATACACAAACCACACAACATCCAATTCTGCTTTCTTGGAAGTAAAAAAACCAAACAAAAAACCCAACCACATTAATTTCTATAATTTTTGTTTTGACCTCAGTTTCACCAGTTCCAGCAACCTTAAAATCTCGTAACTTTTCAACCACATCTGTCTCTCAGAATTTAAGAACTAAACGTGGTGATGGCTTCTTCTTTTGCTTTGACTAAGAGATGAAAGCAAGGGATCCAGGTGGAAGATTTATCACCTTAAAAGAACAGGAACAAAGTTGAATAATACACAACAATGCAACTTTTCTGTTATTTTATTGGTATTAGTGAAGAAAAATTTAAATTTCACCTTTCTGATGTGTTACAATTGCTTTCTCTGGTGGGTGGACAGCTCCTACTGCTTATTTAAAGGCTAAATAATACTTCCCGATTGCATGATTAACTTCTACACTTTAAGTTCTCACGTGGTATTGCTTTCTTCCTCTGGGTATATAAAATGGTCCATTAAGTCCATGATTTTTTTTCAGATTCAACTGTTTTTCTATCTACTGTTTTAAGATACATTCAAATAAAAAGATACTTAAATTTACTTGCAATAAGTGCACACATACAACAGCAAAGAGAGCTGATGACATTTTACTAAAACATTGGAAGTTCATAGAATAAATAGAAGTCTTCAAACACATGCAGTAACTGACCGATGTGTTTATTCTTTCTCAAAAAATATCCTTAGTGTCCATAGCACTACCGCAGTAACTACTTCATTCAGAAAAAAAACCCACCCACCTATCTCTCATCACAAAGACTAAGACACTTTCATTTATACAAGAAATTATCAGTGCTAATGATTTAGTAACAGTCTGGTACAAACCAGCAATTCACGGCAATTACGTGTAGTGTGATAATGGTTACAAACTGGGAGCTTGATTTAGATGCCACAAGAAGTGCAAAGAAAAGAAAGTGGATGTTAAACCCTCCCCCCTTCACTCTTCTCCATCCCCCCTTCCAAAAAAACCTATGTCTCAGTTCAGCTCTAGACACAAGCTCCCTCCAGCCTGTTCCAGTTCCAGGATATTTTAATTCTTTCTACAAGCACCCAGCAGAAGTTTGTGAGAATCAGAGAAAAAAATTGCAATATAGATTAGGATCACCTGGCTGTAACTAAAGGTTGTGTGAGGTCTTTTGTTTCCTTTCTGAAAAAGCAGGGGGATATATGTTTTGTATTGGGAGGTATTTTTTCAGTTTAAAACCACCGTGAAATAAAGCGTTTCCCATAATTTTACCTATGCTAAGGTCCAACTTTGGATGAAAAAGGTTTCTCTGAAAAAAGAAAACAGAAAATGGGTGGGGAATATTCTCACCCTGCTTACAAGGCCATGGTCCTTGACATGCACGAAATCTGAAGATCAGCATGAGGACTGCAAGTTGCTCTTTCCAGCTTGTACCATTCCGTTACTAAATGTTTTTCGTGGTTCTCTGCTGAGGTTTCAAGGACACACCTTTTCCTAATACTGGTTTTGCTACATGTTCTTTTATAACATACTTATCTGTCAATCTGTTCTGCAACTTCGACTTCCAGGAAATCACTGCCACGTTTACCTCATGAGTTGTGAAAACTGTTTTCTTTGGGGGCACTGACAAAGCATGTTTCAGTGGCAGCAACACACAGTAAAGCATTTTCCCTTCCACAATCCAGTGCAGCATTGAAAAACAAAACGAAAAAAACAAAAAAAGAAGTCGCACAGAGTGTAAGTGTGCCAAATGAAACAGTGGTGTTAGGCATATGTCAATATTCCAGGTACCCAGTAGGCCTGCTGACCTCAACACAGTATTAGTTCAAGTTTATAATCTTGGGGAGGAGGAGAATACAGAACAAGGAAGAAGAGACAAAAAAAAAAAAAAAAAAAAAGGTTTCATCCATTCAGGCATAATAGCCAGGCACTCCAATAACTCATCTCAACTCATCTAAAGAAGCAAAATTATAACTACCACATGTTAAACTGAGTGCTTTTTTTCAGCATTTAATGAAGCACAAATGCTCCTATGTTTCAAGTGATGTAATGTGAGGTCTCACATAACACATTCAATAACTTCCCATGCACCTTTGACTCAAGTTAGGCTAGCTACAGAATTCATGTTTTCCTAGTCAAGTTATTTTTTCTTGTTTTTGTTCTGTTTTTTCTCTCAGTGCATCTTAAAAAAAAAAAAATCTTTTCAAAAGTTTAGCAAGTTAACCTTAATACAGCAATCATAACACAGAGCCTTTTGCACTCAACTGAACAGTAAAATAATCCAATTAGTTACAATAGATCTGGTACATATTTACACATTTTATACAAACTTTACACATTTCTCCCATTAGGCACAAAGTTGATTCGTCAAACTCAAGAGGCAATGAAGGGGCAGCGGGGAAAGGAAAAGATGATTGGAGAAAGAATCTGAATACTTTTATTTAAAAAGACTAGCTGTAAAAATAAAGTCCTTCATCGTAAGCTAGTTTGCTTCGGGAGCTTGGTTCCCATGAGGATCCCCGAAGTGAGAGATGTTGGGCCTTTCATCTGCATGCTGGAACCCACCATGGTGGGAAAGCTCCGATTCCTTCGGATGCCAGTGTTCAGCTGGATGCCCCCAATGGCACTGGTCACGGCAGGGCAGCCCAGCGGGAGACTGTCTGGTGCCAGACCTCCAGGAACAAGGGCCCTCACCGGTCCTTGCGCCCCACGGAGAAGAGGTCCCTGGTCATCAGTTAAAGGAGGAGCTGACATTTGCCCTGAACTCATAACTTTGGCGATACCGAACCTCTTGACTTTGTCCACAAGATTAAGGTTGGAAACAGACACGTCAGTCTGACTCTCACTGTTCCTGATGTTCTTTTTATTCCTCACCTCCTTCAAGATTGAGCTAGCAGGCTTCGAAGCCAAGAAGTTGTCATAAGGTGGGCTGGTGCACTTGAACTCAAAAGATGGAGGGGATGAAGAAGGTGTCTGCATAGGTGAGTTTGGTGGAGTCGAAGGAATGATCGCCATTTTAGGGGGGTAGGTGTTCAGGAGGGTGCCTTTGCTGGCTCTGTCCCAGCTCTGCGGATTGTACACTGCTGCTGAGATGCCCCTTTCCTTCAGCAGCCACACCAGACCCAGAGATGTGCTCATCGTTGTCGTGGATTCCCGGAGGTTAGTGAAGGATTCGGCCAAACTCAGACGCCGAGGAGTACAGGGAGTAGCCACCGGGGTGCCTTTCAAATTGCTAATGCTGCCACAAGCTGGAGTAGGTGCTGCATTAAGGCTGAAAGCAAAGAAGCAGACAAATTATTATCTCCCCATGGGAATTAAAACTTATCGCAAGCAGGATTTTTAACTCTGAACAGGGCCTTTAATCCATTTTTAGAGTGCACAGGAAGCTGCAGTGCATTTAGAGTGCACAGGAAGGAGTTCCCAGCTCCTCGCAAATGTAATGACAAGTGCAAAACCATCATCTCTTACAAAACGCATCTCTCCACTTTGCATACTTCACCACCCAGTCTCATGGGATTAACACATTGCCCCCCATGCCCCATTTCTTCTGATAAACTATTAAATTAACAGGTTTGTGATCAACAACTTCAGTTTTTCTTCCTGATCTACTGACTGTCACAACTCCCAGTTGCTTCCATGAGACAAGGAAACAGGAGGAGTTGACCGATAGTGTAAGCAAGAGAAGATTTACTTTTTAGTGTCACTTCTGAGCATACAGAATTGCTAGTCTTTCTAGTACTGCTGGTAGCAGAGAGAGCGGCACAGGCGGAGGGGAACGTATTTGCTACAGAAGCATTTGTAGCAAAGCTGCTAGAAGTTGGCATCATCATCAGCATGCACTTCTGTAAGGTCAAACCCTTCTTCTGTTGAATTTGCTTTCATTTATGGGGAAGAGGATGGAGGATTGGACTTTTGATGGAGATGCACAATTGAGTGAATAGTCATCAGAAAAGATGAGAAAATATAGTCGAGCTCTTGGTTGTCAATTGGTCAACAGGTAACTGACAACTCACCAGCAAACCAAGCATGAAAAAGAGCCAATCTAGTATTAATTTGGTAAAACATTAATTTCTGTAGTTTGAAACATGGCTAAATTGCTCCCCGTTTCCAGTTCTTTCTTCTCAAACTATGTACAGGCAGTGGACAAGAAAATATTAAGTGGGCAATAACCTACAGGTTTAGAACAAGTGACAGACATTACGGACTTACGTTTAGTGCCTTACAGCATTCTGTTTTCTTAAGCACGCTACTGCTAGTTATTGGGGGTTTGGATTTCTTGAGGCACATGAAATAGCATTCATTCTGGCAGATCGTCCTCTACTCACAAGCTGACCATCTGAATGAACACAGACTGAATGCAGCACGTATTTCAAAAGAATTACCAACACAAAGGAGACATTCCAAATCCTCTGTGCCACAGTAGGAGATCTCATGGACACTGAGGTTTGAGTGTTTCTGGGACAACAGTGCCATCCTTCAAAAACCTGTTCCTAATAGATCAAGTTAGCCACAGCATGTTTACCTATGGGTAATCCCCACTCAAAATTTATGGCAGTCCAAGGTACGCCATTCATTAAATAAGGCGTGGTGTACTCAGTTATTCCAGAAACAAGGCATGTGGGACACCCACAACACTCCAAATTAATGTCTATTTGGGAGAATCCCAAGGGTTCCATGCACCTTTAAAAAAAAAAAACCCAAAAAAAAAACTTTCCAACTTTTTCTAACCATGCTCAAGTGATGTTTTTTTGCCATGTATACACGCACGAAGAATTGAATTCCATGGTAATATTTCCTAGGCGTGGATTCATCCCCTCTAATGGCATTTAAAGGGTCTTGAACAATGCAACACGATGCTAACAGAGAATTCACTGACCTGAGAGCTCACCACTGTTCAAGGAACGAACTCTTCCCCTTCATCTTGCAAGGTGAGCAAGTAGAAGACAGCAAAGAGTCACAAAACCCAAAGCCAATGCAAGAGAGCAGGAAAAATAAGCAGCTGGGAGGGGAAAGAACAGGGGAAAGGGCAGGAAAACTAAGCAGCCAGGAGGAGAAAGAACAGGGAAAGAGTGGGATCTTTCCCTTTTCAGCAGAGCCAGGCTGTTGGACTGGCTTAGCCATAACACATCACTTTAAGTTAAGTTGGGTTCTCTGTACCAAGAAATGCATCAAATAGCCACACTGAGACAATCTGGTCAGATTTCCAGGTGTAGAGAAGATCCAGGCTGATAAATGAATTGCACCCTTTTCGCCCATATGGACAAAAAGGCCTAGATGATGTCTTGACTGGAATCTACAGTCTCATTTCACCTTACATTAATAAACTCTGTGTAGCCAACACTACTATGCATGTCAGGTTAGACACCCTGGAATGTTTTGTTCTGAGCCACAGTTTGTAATGAGCTTAGATCATCATCTCATGGTATATAGTGATCAGGTGACATGAGTTAACGTAACACTACAAACTCTAGTCAAGTGATCTTTGAAAAATCAGCAGTACTTTAATATCTTTAAGGCACCCCTTAATTAAGGAAATATTAGCCTGATGCTATGAAGTCTCAAGTCATGTCTTCTTTCCATGGCTAAATAAGATCTGACCAACATGATCTCTTGCAGTGATTTGGAACTGTACCAACTGCTACTGTAAGCAAGTGAAACTGCCAAAGGATTTTCGCCCTGCAGCTGCAATTCAGCAAGAGGATTCCCATATATTCCTCCTCGTAAATTGTAGTGAAACATGTTTGAGAAAACTAGTATTAAGAGTGGTGCAATGTGAAAAGCAGCCTTGCTAAGCGGCTCCAGAATTGGTCTCCTTGCACCCACGTGTGTGCTGTGGCTGTCAGTGCATGTGGCACGTGTTCTAAGGCAAGCTCTCCCTCCTTAGATCCTCTTCATTCTGCTTGGACTGAATCAGGGACAGGGGAGAAGGACACCCCACAGCAGAGCTAAGGAGGCCACATGCACCCATGGCAGCACGCACAAGGGCAAGGCTGAGCGGAAAGGAGAAGTTAGATCACAATTCTTCTCTTAAGCACTGATTAAAGCTGGACCTTCATGGCTCTGATTCCAGTTCATGGTGAAAATAAAGAGCAGTGACAGCCACTGTTATGCATCTCCCACACTGGCTAAACACAGAAGTACAGAGGTCTTGAAAAGCATGAGGGAGGGAAAAGAAAGAGAAAGATAACTTACTGCGTGAACTGACTTTCTACAGCGTACGACCAAGTACATTGTGGAAACCCAGACACGGGGTGTTTATTATCAGGCTTTTAGGATGTCCTAGCCATGAGACGAAAACTACGGCACTCCAATGACTTATTAACTCCAACAGCTTCATTTTTTCCAGCTCCAGATTTCAATTGCACAGATATTTAGATTAGTATTTCTACTAATTTGTCAGCACAGGTACACACTACAGTGCAATTAAAAAAACAAAAAAGACATCCCTGCAAGAAAGCGATTGTTACATAGGTGTTGCTTTTTTTGTCTGTTTGCTCATTTTGGTATTGCTTTAACCAGGAAACATTTCCCCCATCAAACTGACCAACATTGCAGAGCAGCCTGGACACAACCACAGAAAAAGACTCAAGCTGGCCTCAGCCACTCAGCCCAGTGACAGTTTCAGAGTTAGACTGAGAAAAGAAACAAATAAATGAGCACCTCATTTCGCTAGATGAAATTTAGTCAGGTTAGAGTGTCACCTCAGTTAGAGGCTAGGTTAAAACACAACCAGGTAGGTAAATATCAAAACTCTTTGGGTTAGCTGGTGCCACACACACTAGCATTCCTTGCACATGGCCCTGCCAACACAGAGGCTGCCGGCAGTGCTGCTCACCCCCTGCCACGCTGGGTCATATTGTCTGCCCTATACCTCCTCTCAGCATAACAAGACATAATGCAGTTTCCTCGTCCTCCTCACATGACCTGTGAAGAATCATTTATAGTTGGTAAGGAGGAGCTTCTCAAACATGTCTGCTGAAAACATCATATTGTTTATTTTGCTCTTTTTCCCCCTGAATGAATGATGAACTTCGGCGTAACTAAGGCACCTGAAAATGTACTGAATTTAGCTGTCAGTTATGGCTGACTTGTTAGGTTTAATAACCAATGTAATCAAGGAGTTTACTACGACCACAGTTAACAGCAATTCAACAATAATAAGAAAATTAAAATAGAACTGCAGCCATATAAAAGGATCTCTTCAGTAACAGTGTTGAGGGGAGAGGAAGACAGAAGAGAGTAAAGAAAAACCAGACAGGCCATGATTAGCTAACTTAGTTCAGAAAGGGAAGCAGAAAAGTTACATTTAATCCTCATCCATTTCCTTTCCACCTTGCAGGTTTGCATATTTAATGCCCTTACTTTTCATGCGTTCCTTAGGTAGTCAGTGCCCATCTCGTGTCTAAACAAGTCTAGACACATCATCTCTGAAGGGGGACCTACACAACGGTACACTCCCACACAGGAGCTGGAAGGGGCAGAGAAAGGGATGAGGCATTGTCCTTCTAAACAGAAAAAAAACATTCTTTAAATACCGATTTGCTAAGAAAGGAAAGTTCCCTCTTCAGGTATGAAATTCACTCACCCCCTCTGGTTCTCAGATCTTCACTTTCTATAGGGCTATAGAATTGCCTTCTACTGGCATGTACTGCCTATACAGGCCAACTGCTATTACTAAGCCAGTTCATTGGTTTCAGTCTGGCTACTATGAACTCATTCCCAGCAATTACACCAAGGAACAAAGTAGACTGTACCTTTTTTTGATTAAGACATATTTCCTCCTCCATTCCTCATGTATTTCCTGGATACTGTTCTACATTTATTTACCTGCACACCCCTTTTTCTTTTGCGCCAAAGATACAGATCTTTCCTCCCTGAAAAAATCTTGTATTTTTTGTGACAGACCACATTCTGTGCTCACACATGAGGACTACAACTAGTTTGGGATCAAGGGTAGTCTGGTTTGGATACTGGAAGCCAACTTAGTTATGTCTGATCCTGCAATATTTTAACTAGGGACAACAACATTTAAGATATTTTGTTTGGCTTTCTAAAACATTACACATGTCTCAAATAAAATCAGGCTGAGGTTGAGCAATCAGGGAGGAATAATTTGGGGGGGTGTTGTAATTCACCAGTGCAGCTAATGCTTTTGCTTATGCCATTACTTTCCATTTCCTTACAGGAAAAACTCTGACAGAGCTGAGCGCTTTGCCATCATGGGAAACCCTTACCTTGGTGTGACTCGTGTGAGTTCATCAGAAGGGTGCAGAATGCGGCAGGTGGTGAAGGTGAAGGTGGAGTTGGTTTGTGACATGCACTTCCCAGGATGAGGTACTAAATTAGAAAAAAGCAAATTCTTTGCATTTTACACAGAAAAGGGGAAAACCAAACTTCTGTGTGCTGATAAGACAGATGCAAAAAGTGATGAGGTACCTCAGACAGGATCAATGCAAGACAAGCGAAACGCAGAAGTGCTACAGTGTTCCAACAGACACTTGTTCTCCAAAACAAACACATCTAGGACTCCGTGGCCAGTGCTAAAAGTATCTGTTGAAACTTCCCCATGATCACTAACACTGCAGATAACTCTTGCTCAAACCAAATTTAGGCAAGGCAGTGCTTGAAATGCTAGTCCTCATCTAAACTAGCAACTTTCATCAGTGGGAAATTACAAGCAGCATTTTCTAGTACCAGCTCAGGAGCACTACAATTTTCTGAATGCTCATGCATTTCAGCTTTCAGATTGATCCACAAAAAGGTATCCCCATTACTTCTCATTAATGGATCCAGCTCACTAAGGCTACAGGAATATAAATTGTTGGCATGGGGAGGCGACAGACACATATTACTGTTTCTCTCTCTCTGACTTCTTACATCAACAGTAAGGAAAGTGGTAGTTTTTTGGATCCACTACTGTACATCTGTGACATTTCTCTTGTGCATGTGTTAAGGTTCTTTAAGACTGTATGTCCTCAGCTGCACAATACAGCAGTTTTTGAATATTTGTAAACAGTGTAGTAAGTTTTCCCCACAAATGCTGTTGTAAAAGTGCCACTCTGTCAGTATATCAGTAATTTGGGAAAAAAGCAATACAGCTCAATTTAAAAAATGAAGGACCTAGGCCAACTTCTTTCTTCTTAGTGGAGATACTTCAGTGGATATACTAACCTGCTGTATAATGCAGCTGTGGTCGTTGCAAAATAACTACAAAATTTAAGAGCCATGCATCTGAGAAGCTGGTTGTAAAACACCCAGAGTTAAATACTACATCAAAGATATCATGATTGCATAGGTTCTCTTACTTAGTAACGAAACTTAGCAGTGGTCAAAAGACATGCATGATAAAACCCGTGTGCAGCACCCTCCCTCTCAGTCCTACCCAACCCTGAGCCATTCTGATTAAGCCACATTTTAATACCACAGTACACAACTACTCAACACATTGCAAAGGACAGACAGACCAACTAGACCAGACACCATTCTAAACTTCCAGAGATGTTTAGCAGAAGCAAGGCAAGTCTTAATTGTGGCTGTGTTCCCTTTTTCATATGTAAAGTATCACAGCTCCAAACTAGTGTGTGCAGTTAGGGAGTCCTTTAAGAACACATATAAGCAGTGTGTGAAGGCTAGAGCATGGGGAGTGCGAACAGTGGAAGCAGAAGTGGCTAAGCATACAATGTGAGGTAACTTCAAGTTAGCACTGGAATGTACCGCTGTACATTAAAGAAGGCTATTTCTAAAAACCCACTGGAGTGTCATGTTAACACACTCAAATGTTAGCACAGCATAACATAACAACAAGCTCTACTTCACCTCCAGAGACGGTAATTATGATGCTTCAGGAATCCAGCTGCTTTAGAGATTAGTGTGAGTACTATAAAAGCTATTACAAGGGAGCACAGCCTAGCAATCATGATTCTCTCCATATTGTAGAGAGTTAAAAGAAAATCTGGAGAAAGAGCTCAAATAACTGGACATGAAAAAATTGGTTATTTAGAGAAAACACAGGACTTCAACATAAATCAAGTAGAAACAAAGCAATTATCCCTGGATGATGAATAGAGAACAGAATAAAGCAATGCTGGTTTAAGATTGCAAGCTCAACCCAAAGCACATAGCTGCAATACAGTAAGAGCATTTTCCCCATTTGTAATATCCATTGGGCATCCCCTCAGATTGGAAACAGGCACATTGAAGATACATAGCTGCATTAGCAAAAGCAAGACTCATTGCTATTAATGAGTCAGAGATAGGAGAAGGCTGCTAAAAGTAGAGAAATCACTGACTCTAATAAGAGGAAACAAATTGAAATTATTAAAAAAAAAAAAAAAAAAATCCATTTCCAAGGATGTATTCCACCCTCAAATACCACAAAGAAAGTCCTGTACCAGCTTCATCCTCCATCAGTCAACAACGGGGTGTATCATATTGCTGTAGCATTTTCCATCCTTTGGACACAATACAAAGAGAGTAAGAACCTGTTGCTGTAAATGAACAAAGTTTATAAAATAGAAACAAAACGATTCATTCCTAACCTAGTGATTTTACATAATGTCCATATCCTGAGTTGGTATAAATTTGTGAGGAAGTAATATATAAGGTTATAATAAGAGAGACTACCTTCACATGTACATACAGGAAAGTATTATTTTAAATATAAACATCTGCTCCATATGACTGTGTCTGAAATAAAGTGTTTTATTTAAACCCTCTTTTTCAAAGTAGTGGATGATTAACAATGAGGCTTCACAGCTGTATGAAAAAAAATCTGTACATAATTCAGTGTTTAACAGAATTTACAGAAACATCATGTAATTTTATCCATCAGGAAAAAAACCTAAATTGTATGTGCATTTTTCCCCTAAATTAAAATTCAAGCTAAACCTTAGATTGCCACTGGATCATGTTTTGTCTCTCAGTCATTAATGATTCTTTACCTTAAGATCTCTCAAACAATTCTGAGGCATTTTAGAAAAAATGCAAAACTTTATAGCTGAGACTTTCCTATAAGCACAAACACTGTTGTAAAAGCATCTTTTAAAATGCTGCAAAAAAAAGGCAGGTACTAGACAAACTGACTGCAGAGAGCTCCATCTTCTGGTAAAACAGAGCTTTACCCACTCAAAACACAAAGCTGATTTTATATAGCTCAGAGCTGTTTTGGATCCAGCTCCGGTACTCAGAGATTATGGGCCATTCTGCTAGGTGCAAACAGCACAACAGATGCATTTAGGACACGATCTTATGCTCAGGGAACCCTCAAAAGACCGTTTAATCTGGCTTTTCACCCAGCTTGTGCAGAGAAAGGTACTAAATTACAGTAGGTAAAATAGTGGCCTGCCCCATCCATAAAAAGGCATCAAGAAATTGTGATCGAGGTAGATTTGTAAGAGGCAACTATACTAAAACACCATTAACTTTTGTACCCTTGGTTCCAAACTCAAATTCGCTGTTATACTAGATGAATACCAAGAAGGTAGAGAGCTCTCAGCGGCCAGTAAATCTTTGCATTTTATATAAACGTCTATTCTGGCAAATACAGATTTATGCAAAAATGAACTTAAAAAAAAAAAAATCAGAAATCTTCAGAGTATGACTTGATCCAGACTGGCACAAAGGTTTTAGTCCAACTCTGAAGCAAGCCACTCTGCTTGTCATTTCTACAAAAGGGGAAAACCTGGTTCCCTGCTCTGTCAGCAGAGCAAGCTGTGGAATTTGGGCATCTCTTCAGCACAGCCTGGTGAGACAGGGATGGAATGACAATCAGGTTAGGCATTCAAAGTTTATCTTATTGCTGAATAGAAAAAAAAAAGCTCTGCCTGCTTTGGAAAAGGATAGCGAAGGACCATTAAGAGGCACTTTTTTCCTCAAGTGTGATCGTTCACAATACAAGCTATGGACTTTGCTTTTGACAGTCTATGCCACCAACTCCATTCTTGGGTAAGGTGAAATTTCTGAAAACTAGGTCACGAAACCCCATTAGGATCCACAGGACATGATAGCTGCTTCATGTACTCTCTAAATTTAGCAGAGTTCACCCCCTCCAGGTGACTGAAGGCAAGAGCTCTGATACTCAGTGGTACCTGTATGGAGAACTCCTGGCTGATAGAACTGGGAGAATACAGGGTATGCTGGAGCTGATGCCCGAGTTAACTACTACAACAAAATGGAAATGGGTGATAAACACAACAGCTGTAAAACATGAGCACAGCGCTCTCCTAAAGGCATTTAGGTGCCTTCAGATGTCCTTCGGAAAACACTGGTCTCAAGGGTAACCATGAATGCTCAAAACCTCCATGAATCCATATGTCTATGCCAGGATTGTTACTCCTATTACGTTTCTCAAACAATCCAACAACACAATTATTTCCTGAAAATCTTAATTTCAAACTTTCCATTTATTTTGCCTTTGGGAATGGCAAGAGGTGAAAACCGGAGCAAAGGCAGGTATTCTTTGGACAGGATTTTCTTAGCTTTCTCCTGGCTGAGGTCTCCTCATAAGTATATTACCACGGAGCACACATGTAACAAGAATTCAAAGTATTTAATATGGCTTCAACATGAGTTTATGCAGGCTGGGATCCCCAAATTAAAATTCTAGCATTTTAACAGCACAGATAGCAACTGCTGACAGACTTTTCTTAAAGAAATAATTACTGTGAAATATTCACGCCATTTGAAAATAAAATACATTTAAATATGCATCAATACCTTGGTTCTAAGAAAAGTTACAAAATATATTGCTTTTCTGTACAATGATAATCTCTTAGAAGCATATATAGTAATCCTGCTAAAAACAACTCAAACATAAGACATTCATTATCTGTTTTTGTGATTTAGGCACCTATTTGGAAAGATCTCCATGGCGTGGTTAAAGTCTAAACATGAAGTACAAGAGGGCTGATCCTGTAATGCCATGCACATGTCTGTTCAAAGCAAGTGGAACTAACAAACACAAGTACTGAAAGACCAGTTCAGGCACCCAATACTAGCATGCAACTAAGCACACGCTGAATCAAGTGTAGCCCTTCCAACTTCAAAATGAGAACATTCACAACATCACTAAGTGCTTTGAATGGCTTGGGGTTTCTTAGGGAAACCTGAAAGGTGATGAATTTAAAAAAGAAAAACAACAAAGAAACACCTCCCCGCCCTGCAACAACCCCTCTCCAACATAGACTCCATACAGTTTTATAATATAATACAGTTTCTTTCAAAGAATAAAAAAATATAGAGGTTACTAAAAATTTGTCCTGCAAAAATTACTTGTCCTAGATGGTATTAACATTGCTGTGTCCTATAACTTCTTTACCATTCCAATTATCCTGAGAAGCTATTTAAGTGATACACAAATTTCAACTTATTCCTGGGTATCAGGCTAGAGCTGCAATTCTGGAATTTACAATCTTCCATAAAGTTACTGGGCCCACACACAGTATACAGCTCCTACAGACCAACTGCAGGTCATAAACTACATGTGTGTTAATTCCTTCTGAAATGTTCAGTGCCATAATTGGGATATAATCTGCATATACAGTGAGGAAATTATTTCGTGTATCAATGGATACTACAGGTTTCAATATAGGGACAGGAAAAATCAAGGTTCGTAATTTTTTCTTATTTAGTCAGAATGATTTCTGACTCTATCCATCACTCAACAAGAAACAACTGATACTCTGTTCTGAATACATTTATTTTGGCTACAAGACACCTTTGGCACTACCAGCAATGCTTGCTCTCCTGAGCCTGGATGTTAAAATGACTTCTCTTGGTCTCATCTTAAGCAGCACTCTGCACGCCCACAAAAAGGCAGCAAGAATAGGACCTCGTAGTACTCTGCCAGAGAACAGCTCCAGTGCAAAAAAAGGTAAGATACAAGCCTCAAAGCGCATGTATCAAATGAAGCAGATGCCTACCCAAAAGACTATGATGACTTACACCCGCTGGGAACGGTCCTTGTAGGCACCGTATTTCCAAAGACGTTTTGTTCTCAGCTTAGAAGACCTGTAGCTCTAGACTGGCATGCTCTATGGCCTGCCAACAGCAACTGCAGGGAGATACTTTCTGGATTTTACAAACCTCTTGAACTAGATTTTTCCACAACAGAGCTATCCTGGATTACAAGCAAAAGCACTATCACTAAAGACTGTATCCAAGATATCTTTCTCCTTCCCTTTTTATTTTACTTCCACATTCTCCAGCAAGAGGTTATTCTGTGCGTTGCCACCTGGAATCTCCCCTGGAATCATGAAAGCAATGAGGTCATAACCCTGTGCTTGTAACGCGCTTCTAAGGAACCATATGTCCACACATACCCCTACCTGCATTGCATTTCTTACACAGAAATCTAGGAGAGGCAGGAAGAATGCTGAGGAGCTTTCTTCAAGAGGAGCAATGGCTGCACAATATTTACATACAAAAGAAATACATAAGCTAAGCACACATCTCTGGTCCCAAAAGGTAGTCTTCAGCAGGCACATGGCAGATCCTAAGAAGCACTGCCACATTAGTAAGTGCCTACTCTGAAAACATCCACAATTACCTTCTCCTTGCATACTGCTTAACAAACTGCTTCAACAAAAAGCAGATACAGTAGCATCATTACTTCATTTGAGTAACACAACCCATAATGATGTGGTGGCTCATGGATACTCCTAAATCCTAAGCAGCTGGGCAATTTGAAGGAAGAATGAAGAATGGGAAATTAAAGTTTTCAGTGCGTTTGTTCCTTCTACACATCAAAGTTATTAATTTTGATCAATTTCTCTATTGCTGTACTGTATTAAAATTACTTGGCAAACAATACAAGATGAAGTAAGATTACTAGGACAATTTCATAGGTTTTTGCCAATTTGTAAGGTAGGGAATACGATTAAAAACCTTGTCTGAGAGAACCAGAGTTTTCCCAAGCAAAATCAGCAGTAACCAGGGAATAACCCATTGATAACAGTGACCTGTATTCAGATTGTAAAGAAGAAAGAAAATGGAGGGAAATACTAGTCTTTCTTGCCAGTTTGTAATCATAGTGCAGGTCTACATTTATTTTGCTGCTCCAGAGAAAGGACTCTTCTAAATCATTACCCACTGATGTTTTACGAATCTGTTCTTAAAAAAAACCAAAGAACTAAACTATATCTATATCCTTGTCTATGTATAGTCCACGACAATAAGGTTTCCAAATTTTCAACATGTTCCTGTGTTGAATGTTCTTACAATTAGGAAATTCTTCACCCAATGTGCAACTCAAACAGCTTTTTTTTTTTTTTGCACAGTTATTGTATCCTGAGTGCATGAAGAACTGCTTGTTCCCTTCCTCTCTGTAGCAACACATTTTAAAATGAATCATATCTTTTCTTGAATCTTTTATTCTGTAGACCTTAAAAAATGCCAGTTATTTCAGTCTTTGACTATTTCAGTCCATGTTTCCTAGATCTCCAGCTTTTCTTGCTGTTGTTATTTAGACTCTTCAAAATGATAAAAACCTGGATAATATCCCAAACAGTACACAACTCCTGCAGAGGCAGTATTTATTTCCATATTAATATAAAAAATTAATATAATCATTATTTCTGGGCAACAGACCTCATAGAACAAAGACAATTTCTGCCAAAGGAAAGGGACTTTGAAGGGTTTGAATGTTCAAGCATTGGAACAAGCTGCCCAGGCAAGGGGTTGAGTAGCCATCCCTGGGGGTATTTAAAAGACGTGTAGATGTGGTGCTTAGGGACATGGTTTAGTGGTGGACTTGACAATGTTAGGTTTATGGTTGGACACAATGATCTTAAGGGTCTTTTCCAACCTAAATGATTCTAAGATTTGACATTTAATCTTAATACAACTGACTGCAAAAAGTAGTTTATATTCAATAGCTGAAAGCACTGAACTGCCATTTCAGTGAGAGCTGAGGATATTCTGCACTTCACTAAAATAAAGGAAATATTACTGTCTAGTCCTGAGACAATCTAATCTTCCACAGACAAGCCAAAAAATTATGATTTATTCCAGAAAAAGGAGGGGGAAGGAAGTGTCTTCATTTAAAGTAGTTATGTAAAAACAAGAAGTCTGAAGAAAAAGGAGTTCTGGTAGTTTTCTGATTCTCGACTAAATATAATTCTTTACCAGTGGCAAATCTTAATGAAGACTAACACTCCTATATAGCTTATTAAAACAAAACAAACACAACCCCCCCAAAAAACAACAAAAAACCAAACCACATAAACTCAAAACACATCTATAGTCTGAGAACCTGTAACCTTGTGCAATAATAGACTGCAAATGTCAGTTCAGAATATCTAGTAACTCATGTAGTACTGTGTCACTTAAAAATGTTTAAGTCTTAATATGGTATAAATAGGAAGGATAGAATTTAATAGTGTGATGGAATGAGGAAAATGTCATTATTCTCCGCATAAAAACATCCTCTTAATTCCTTATCTCAGAGGGAATTTAAAAACAGCTAATTGTATTTGAGGTAACTGAATTAAACTTGCAAAATTTCTTTGCTTGATTTTCAAGGCACTTCCATTTGTTTCAGGAAAGGCAACTTAGATGCACCTTTTGTCATCATTTAGTTGCTGGGTTTTTCCCAAAGTACAAAAATCTGAAGCATGGCATCACCTCTTATGAACAGTCAGAAGAATATCTGTGCTATAGGCATACAAAATATATATTGTCTATACATTACATACACCAAGGAGTGTGCACTGAAAACATGTACAAGTTGCATATGTGCCACACAAAAGTTTGTGAATGAACCACTTCCTTTTAGCAGCCTTCTCTTATCAAAATAAGAGTAAAATATTGACCACAGATGCTGTTACTGAAAAAAAAAGTCAAATTAAAAGATTATTAAAGAAAGGATTTTTGAGCCAATGTTAGAATGGTTATGTTCTAATTACTGCACGCATTAACGTGCAGATGCTACACACAAAGCAATGCTATGGATGCTGTTCTGGAGAGATGCGAGAATGGCCCAGTAATCAAAATCCTGTAAAGATGTCAGTTTTACTGGACTTAATGAGTTTCCCTCACCAGACCCCTCATCATCGTCAGTCGCGGACTCCTGCATCTCCTCTGTGTAAGCCTGAGATTGGCGGGGGTTATTCTTGTTGTCTGAAACAGTCACTTGTGCTTGTGACCTCTCACCTGAGGTCTCTGTGTGCTGAACTGGCGTCGAGGTAGTTAGGCCCTTGTAAGAAATGTCACCTGTCTCATCTTCCTCATAGTCATTAAGGCAGTACACTTCATCCAGGTCCAGGTCCAGAGTCCTGAAGCCCTTGGTGACAACCCCAGGCCTCGGGTCCAGGATGCCGCCCAGGTGAGGCTGAGCCAGCTGCTGCCAGTGGTGCAAAGTGGCAGAACCTTGGAAGCGAACAGAAAGACAACCAAAATAAATCAGTAATCAATCCAGGACCTACACGGCAGAAAATCCCACCTTGTTTATCCAGAAGAGCAAAAGTTTAGGAGCTCCAAACCTGTAATGTTTCTGGCTTTAGTATTTCTAGGAAGACATGCTACAAGGCAAAACTGCTTCACCTACTCTTCAGCATTTCCACGTCAATACAAAATAAACTGATCACATCAGCGCTTAGATAGGCAAAGTCTGGTGGTAAGATGTGGCATACTTGTGCACATGCACATCCCCTCCCCGTCAGTATGCTCATCCCCCTAAATTTATGGGATTCAGCAGGAGTAAAAAGAATTTATATTTAACAGTTGATCTGAGCATCATCACAGAAAGCTTGAAGAGGAACATATACCACATATTCCCACATTAAACTCACACTAAGAAAAGGTGCTGAAAACATGCCAAAATTGACTACTGGTGGCTAACGGGAGGACAGCAGTCACAGATTGCACAGCAATTTCAGCTTTCTACCATACATTAGAAAGCCGCATCAACTTCAGGAACGTGTAAGCAGGTAACACCACTGACCTATACATCAAGTCTAAATACTTGTATGGCCCCTATGCTACAGGAACTCAGCTATCACATAACTAAATGCTACTGTACCTGTAACTTCGCCCTTGGCACAAAAATGTTTTGAGTAAGGAAAGAGGTGCATTTCACAGATAAAAGCATTCCATATTCAATAGGAGACAATGAGTCAGAAACAGCAAGGCATCAGGTTAAATTGATATATACACTGAGATGGGCCTGCTGAGATCAGGGAAGGATTTATTGGCTTCCTCAAGCAGTGATTAAACACTGCTTGCTCGCAAGGGTCTACGTTTTCCTATGTGCCAGCCAATCACAACTGTGTTGTAACGTGTGACTTAAAACCATACATTCCAGGTCATACGACACAAACAAAACACCTTCATTTTCATCTCTGCAAGCTCAAATCAGGGAAATTTTTGTTGTCTTGTTCCTGTCCCCTCCCCCCAAAGCAGAATAGTGACTTGCTCAACAAGGTGGCATACAGACTACCAGTATTCAAAGACCAAGAACTTCAACTCGTTGCACGGTATATGTAAAAATCTAAACCACTGTCATAAC
The DNA here is from genome assembly GCA_035590195.1 of Aviceda cuculoides. NCBI lineage: Eukaryota > Metazoa > Chordata > Aves > Accipitriformes > Accipitridae > Aviceda > Aviceda cuculoides. The sequence goes on along the minus strand of JAVJGG010000009.1, from coordinate 10,341,277 downwards.
TAGGGAAGGGATGGCTCTTATATGTGTTATTTTGCATCTAAAAAATCTCATGGAATGAGAAAAAATGTCATTTCACAATAAGGATACTGCATTACAGGAAGCTTCTTATAAATAGGAGGTGAACAGGTAAAAAAATCTTTTTTTTTAGAATGACTGGAATCAGTGAGCAGCATTTTAATTAAACCTGTCTCATTTTTTAAAATATGGAATTTTTAGCTCAGAATAAATGGATCTGCAAGATTACTTTGGATAACAACCCTATCTTTTTTTTTTTTTTTCCTTTTATTTAAAGTAAGTTTTGAGGGACTAAAGAGGATTGGCACTCTTGAGGCTCATGAAGTAGAAACCATTACAACCCCAAAATAAATAAGTGTAGGGAAGAGGCATCCCTATAACTTGAATTTATTTCTGAATTGTCACAAAGGTCAAGTTATTTGCTTCTATACAACAGAAATATTACGGAATGTGGAGAAGTGCCAGATATTGTTGCGCCTTAAGCAAGCAGTAGAGCTTTGCTGTATGACAATACTCTCAAAAATTAAAGAACAACAGAAATCAAAATTTCCTTCTGGCCTACAAGTATAAAAACCTGTTGCTAATTAACTTCTACAAACAAGCTTCTGAAGATGTCATCTTTTTCACCTTAAAGCTCACCAAAACTTAAAGCTCAGAAAAACTCTGCAGTGTACAAGCATTTAATTGTTAATGTATCTTTCCTGTGGAAAGATATTCACCAGAATATCTGCATTTTGAGCTTTAAGATTTCTATATTGACACCAGACAGTTTTGTAAATTATGTTATCAGAAAAAGTTGGCATGAAGGAATTAGTGTGCATCAGTGGGACTGCCAAGTTGAAGCAAGAAGAAATGTAAGAGTAAAATAAGTATATGAATGGAGTAAATGAAATTTGTTTTTCTATTCTTGGTACCTGCATGATCGCATGCATACTATGGGGGTCAGAGAAAGCTTAGATATTCATGATGTGTTGCTGCCACAATTGCAAGAAAGTGGGTGAAGATATAATCAGTCCAAGGTTCTAGTTTTCCTGCAGGACACAGGGAGTGCTACTTCTTGCTTATGGCACAACAAGCTGCAGATGCCCAGTTCAAAAACAAACGAAACCAAAAATCCCACTAGACTGTAACTAAAGCAAGTCACATCAGCAATCATTTTATTTGACTATAGGAAAACATGGTAGGTTTTGGGGTTTTTTTTTTAATAGGTGCAAAAGAATAAGATCCATTTCTTAGTGCTTCTGTCACCCCATTTATTTTACTTTGAGATTTAAAAGATTGCTTTAAAGGAGTAGAAACCATTAACCTGAAATGTATTATAGAACTGATTTTTATTTCCTCCATTTTATGGCATGAGCACCCTTAGGAAAACAGTAATAAAAACCAAAGGCACAACTACTAATAGTCTGCAGGTGCAGACGACTATTTTGCCCCAGTAGTCTGAAAGTATCCATGAAGTTGAAAAAGAAATAATTTAAATAGCATGAAAAATACTCAGGAAAGAAACTAAGCTGAAGTGAGGAACAGAATCATAAATATCTATTTAATAAAAGATAACAAACACTAAACTTATGAAACAGGCAGACACAAACATATGACAAATGAGATATAAAATCAAACATGCAAGTACTTTAAAAGGTGCAATAATTTTAAGGAAAAAAAATGACTCAGTGAGAACAATGAACAAAACCAGGAAAAAAAACCCCAGACAGATAGAAAGATGATAAAGACTTCAAGAGTTTATTGGAAGAAAAAAGCAGATATAATGGGATGGTGACAGAAATCTGTTACAGTGGTAGCAACCAGTAATGGAAACAAAGCTGGATCATCCCTTCCCTCATGTGGTACAAGAATTTATATGATCATTTAAAAGCAGTCATGAAAACAACCTACTAAAATCTGCTAAACAGTATGGACTTGTGCACTATGGCTACTGTTTCATCTGAATAGGTAGATACAGCACATCACTTTCTTCACGACAAAAGAAGGGTTATTTTTGCTTCTGATTATGTGTCATGGTAAATGCTCCTTATAGATGAAATAAATTTGTTTTAAAAAGATGAAAAAACTGGAACTTTTGCAATTAAAACACACACAATGTAATGTAACACAAGAGTTCTGTTAAAGGAAAAGAAGGAGAGAGAAACCAAAGCTAAACTACCTAACTAGCATATCTGTGAAGTACTATAGGAAAACAGCTTCATTTTGTTTAAAACCTGAAGGACTTAACTAACTTCCAGCAACAATCTGAAAGGACTGAAGAAAGCCAGGTAGACTATACCATATGTGCTCCGTCAGCTTTGTTAAGACAGACTACAGAAATGCACTTTGAAATAAAGCTCTAGCCCTGACTACCATCTACCTATATCTTGCCTTTTTCTGAGAAAATATATGGAGGAAATTTGACTTTAAAAAAAAAAAACACCAAAAAACCAAACCAACACAAAACTATTTCACACATGAAACCCAAAGCCATAGATAGACACTCATGTGTGGCCACTCAAACAGCCAACTGAAGTCCAGAGGTCATTTTTAATCACAAAAATAAAGACCAACTGGACTATTTGAAGTAGGTAAAGGTCTTTCCAGACACTTATTTGCAGAAATGAGATTTGATGAACTAATACTCTTGCTGCTTAGATTTCAGATACTCAGACACCTTCCCTTTCTTTTCTAAGTATGAAATAGCAACACTAAGATTTAGGTCAGATGTAAAGCTGCACAGCTGATGCATGTGTGGCCTCTAACATTTATTTTACTGCCTTGGCTGGAATTGTTTCCTAACACTTTTAAGGCTTGTGTAAAAATCTAGTCATTAGAAGATTTCAAACCAACAGCGTGGATTACTGTCTCTAAAGTAAAAAGAATATGTATTGCAAAGATTTCCCGCTTTCTGGTGATGGATAAGAGACCACAAAGAGTCACTGAGAAGAACAGATAAAGGCCGAGGCCCTTTGTTATCACCTTCTAGTGGTTTCACAATCTGAAGCTTTTCTGGCAGGTAGGAGCGACTGCTGATAGACATTCCTGAATATCCAGTGAATTCTGAAAATCTGGAGTGAGTTCCCAGCGACATGATGCTCTCTGTGGGGGTAACAGAACCACTATGGAGTTCACCCTTTTCTGCTAGTTCCCGCAACTTCCTTTCCTGCTCTTCTTCGAAGAACTTGCGCTCTGAGAGGTAATTCTCCCGCCTGAGGGACAGCCTACGAAGGGCAGTCTCTAGGTCACTGGAGCCTGGAGTCCCTGGAGTTCCAGGCTTCTTCATCCTGTCTTCATTTCTAAAACATAACAGGGGACATACACACACATCCCCCAACACCAAAAAAAAGAAAAAAAGTGGGAGGGGAGAAAAAAAAAAATTCTTAGAGATGCTTAAAACTTCCACATGACAGTTTTGAGACATTCACCAATACCTTTAAATTACTATGTCTGGGAACAACTTGCTACTTGTCCAGAAGAGCTCAAAGACAAACACCAATATTTTCTTTTTCTTTCATACAAAAACTGTTTTGAACGCTAGCTCCTGCCTGGAAACTCCTGGTTGGAAAAGCTACATTTTACTTAAGAGCTTCCACCTACAAAGAGATGAGAGATGTCTACTTGTTGTGTCTCTCTTATGGTTATACAAGCTCAAACAAGCAGGCCACATCTTACAGGGCCAGCGCTGCAAGATTACCATATTGAGTCACATATGCTGACAAATATTCATTGTTTTGAGATGTTAAGCCATTTTTACTAGAAAGTATACACAGCGTAGCGGGAGCTGTATGGGGGGAAGAGACCAGTAGCTAGAATAGCAAAGTTCTGATTGGTTTCACTCAAGTTTTCATATTAGGTAAACCCGCCCA